>VWZN01002254.1:83060-99075 GCA_013396955.1 Regulus satrapa
AAAAAAAAAATCCCCTCACCCAAACAGAAATTGATGAATTAAACGCAATCAGAGCGATCAGAGAGAGGAGATGGAAATGGGGAAAGCTCCTGATGGGAACGGGAGCGGGATCTCTCCATCATTTCCATTTCCCAGCACGCCGGGACTCAGGACAAGCTATTAAGGAGCTGACATTTAGAAGAGTATTTAAACCCTTCTTAGATTAAAGCTTTTTATTCCCTCCAACTCCCAGCCCTTCCACATTCCCTAACATTTGCCCCCTCCTTAGCGGATTTATTCCTGGAGTTCCTCAGTACCTCCAGCCCCTTTTTTCTCCTGTATTTACCTCGGAGCTAATGGGGAATAAACGAGGAGCAAAATGAAGCCGTTCCTGCTATAAATAATTGATGGACACCGCGGCTCCTCACGGATCCCACACAGGTCCCGCGCACGTGGGCACGGAACGAGCGGGAGCTGAGAAATTCCGGCTCCCCGGCACAGACGGGAGATATAAAAAAAAAAAAAAAAGAAAGAAAAAAAGGCAAGAAAAAGGAGAATGTTCCTGCCTGACCCATTCCAGCTCTAAACTCCAGGTATTACCGCCTGGGTGGTGCCACCTGCGGTTGTCCCAGCCCCTGTCACCGCCGCTGTCCCCGCGCGGGCACGGCCACAATGCGGCGGAACAGCCGCGGATAATTAAACTTTGCGGTGAGGAGATAAAGCCGAGATGGGCTTTTTTTCCTCGGAGCTTTTCACATCCCAGCTGGAGGCAGCAGATAAGGTGGAAATTGGCCTATTTTCCAGCCCGGAGTGGCTTTGCTGCGAGAATGCGGCGAAAATTCAGATTTTTTCGCTGGCCCTTCTTTGAAATCAAAATTTGAGGGGTTGCAGGGTGACACCCCCACTCCGGGAATGTGGTTTCTCCTGGGATCAGCGGGATGTGATTCCTGGTGGGAATGAGGGGAAAAGCCTGGGGATGGTCCTGGATCCTTTTCCCGGGATGTCTGCCCAGGATGCCGAGTGTTGTTGTACTCAGTACCGGGATCCATGGGGTCAGCAGGCACCAGGAATCAGCTTCAAATCCCAAATCTGGTGGGACCTGTTCAAACCCAAGCCTTGCTGGGTGGGAATGAGTTCCAGGATGCCAGGAAGAGCCAGGAGGGATGCGGGAGTCATCCCAGGATGTCCCAAACCCCTGCAGGGACACAGCAAGTATTTTAACCATTGGGTGAAAATCCTGATTTTAGAGGGATTTGAGAGCTCTGGAGTTTGAAGTCGGCGTGGTTTGCCAGGGAAATCATCTCCATGTGATCCACTGGGAATGGGAATTGTGGGAGCGGGAACTAAGGAGCTGAGCATTCCCTGGAGCATCCAAGGGAGTGAAACCCAGGATCAATAATCAGGGATTTGGGAAGCAGTGGGAGTTCTGTTAGCTCGGATTCCTCCATGCTGGCATATGAACAGAAATCCCACACCCATATAAAATGTGTACGGAGAGCTACGGATGTGGACATGCCGACATTCCGGGCTGGATGACCTGGGATAGGGGAAAGCGTCCATTGCTATGGAATGGATGGCATTTAAGGTCCCTCCAACCCAAATCATTCCACAGTTTCATGATTCATTTAATTAAATGAGGGCTCCCAGCCCTGGTCTTCCCTCTCATTTTCCATTATTTGCCCCTTCATCCACAGGGCATTCCAGGTCTTTCTGGATATTCCCTGCACTCCCTCCACGGCAAATCCTGCTCAGTTTCCTCTGCTCCAGGTCCAGACTCGGGGTACCCACAAATGGGGCTGGTTTTGTGGCAAAACTCCCCAAAAATGCATAAAAATCTTGGGGAAAATGGGAACCGGAGGGAGAAGGAGCTGGGATCTGCTGGGATGGATCCATATCCATGGGAAATGGATGGGGCCCCCTTTTCCCAGCGCTGGAATCATCCCACAGGGCAGCAGGGTCGGAGCATCCTGACAAAGTCCGGGTAGAAATTCCTACTTTTCCTGGCTGTCTCTGCAAGCATGGGGAGGCTGAGGGGGGAGAGGAGCCGGGTTCAGCTCCCGGTGCATCCCAATTCCGTTTGCCTTCCCGCTGGATCGGAGCCTTCATCTCCAAAAACGCAGGGCCGGGAGCTCCTCCGAGGCCTCATTAATGGATGTTTGCCAAGCGCTCCGGAATCCTGCGGGAAGCGGGGCCGCGCTATCGGGCCGCGGAATCTCTTCCCGACTTTTATCCGCCTTCGCCGCTCAGTCCAGAGGGGCTTTGTGGGTGATAAAACTCCTGCTCTGCCATCCCCTCCCCGGCCCCCAGTCGAGGCGCTGGGGGCTCCAAAATAAATATTAAAAAAAAAAATAAGAATACGGATAAACCCCAAACCCTTGGAAGAATCCATCTGCACCGAGATAATTCTGCTTATATAACACATTATCTGCCTTTCTCTTCGCCGGGATTTCATTTCTCAGGGATATTTGCATGAAAACGGGAGCTTTGTTGCTTAGGAAATTCAGCTGCCACCGCTGCTGGCCCCATTCTGCTGCGGTCGAGTGACAGCCTTTGTGCTCCACTCCCTCCCCATGCCGCGTCCGCCTCCTCGGGAATGATAGCCCTGCTTTTAAAGGGAAAAACGGACCTGGGAAAGATCTTCCTGGTCCCGCTGGGTGGAGGGGCCATGAGGAGGGAGCTCAGAACGCCTCCATCGTCTCGGGGATGGGGTTGGGGGGAAAGGGGCTTTTGGGGAAGCGGTGGGAAGGGTTGGAGGCAGTTGGGAGGGTTTGGGAGCTGGGTGTCCCTCTGCACTCCAGCCTTGGGTTTTCCCAGGATTCCCACAGGGAATCCAAGGTGTGAGCAAGGGATGCTGAGGGGTTGCAATTTTGGGGGGAAAAAAGGATATTTTGGGGGAACAAATGGGAAGGGTTGGGGTGTTCAGGAAGGACTGGGAGTGGAGTGTTCCCCTTCTCCAGGCTCATATTTTCCAAGGATTCCCATTGGGAATCCAGGGTGTGAGCAAGAGATACTCAGGAGGCCACCAAGGGCCTCAGGACTTCTTTAGGTATCCATGGATTTTCTCTCTGAAGTGGGATTGGTCCCTGCAGGAAACACCCATGGAAATATGAGGGGAAATTCCACAGAAAACTTTGGAATGACTCAAAATGAAAAATGTTCCCAGCCTGAAATACAAATGGAGATGGTTTTGTGGGATGTAAATATTCCCTGATTCCCCACATTTCATTCCCTGGTGCTGCCTGGGCACTTGTGGATTCCAAGGAAGAGGAAAAGGGTGGAAATGGTTCCAAGGGGGAGAAGGAGGAGCGGAGGACAGGGATGAGATCCAGGATGTTCCCAACCAGCCGGACCCTTCCCGGCTCTTCCCACTCGCGCTCTGCCTTTCTCCAGATGTATAAATCATCCAGGCCAGGCGGCGGGATGCTTCCAGGGGTCCTTCGGCTCTGGGCGTTCCAGCAGAGATAAAAGATAAAGATAAAAACCCTGGGACGGCGGCCCTGCCACCTTTGATGAAAAATTCACCGGCGGGAGAGCTGCCTGTGCTTCCTCAGGCTCTGCATCCCGGGATGCTCCCGCCCAGCCCTGCCCTTCCTCACCTGGCTGATTCTGCGGGTTGGAGATGTGTTTTTAATTCCTTGTGGTTTATTTTTAATTCCTGCTGGTTACTTTTTCATTCCAGGCCTGATCAAGGCTGGCTCCTGCTCCCGCCACTGGGTGAGATGGGGAAACCTCTCACAACCTCAGGTTTCGAGCTGTGCTGGTATCAACGGGTCAGGGAGGGCTCGCCCCACCTCAGCTCCTCTACAACCCTCAAAAGAGCGGAATTAGTGTTTTCCATAACTCGGGATTCCACACCAAAAAAAGGTGGGAAGCGGGGAGGCCATGTGTGGAATGGCAGGATCAGGAACTTCAATTATTTTTTATTCACCGGAGCGGTGACAACGCTCGGTTGTAATTCCAGAACCCTGGAGCCCCTTCCTGCCTTCCCAAATACCCAATTAACTGCACCGAGGGATAATTAACCTCACCCCTGGAATAATTACTCCAAAGGCTGAGGACTGCACATTTTTGCCGGAGAAGGCAGAGATCCCAAGCAGAGCTCAGGGAAGGCTCTGGGCCCCTGATTCCCCCAAAAACCCATCCAGCATTCCCTGGGATTTTCCTGGAGCCAGGGAGGCCTGGAGGGAGTTACAGAGGCCCCTTCCCTCCCTTTTCCCAGCACCTCTCTCTTTCCTGAGCCCTTCTGGGATTTTTGTTTTCCATCCAAGTCAGTTCCTCTCCGCTGGGAGAAGCTTCCTGTCCCTTCTCCCCTCATTAGCTGCTCCTAAATGTTTGATATTCCCAGGATCCAGGGCCTGGCAGTGCTCCACCACCCCGGGATCAGGAGAGGAGCATCATTGGAGGGAAACTGGGATAAAAATACCAGAATTTCTTAGCTGAGGAAGGCTTGTTTTGGCTTTTCCTGCTTTAGGAAGCCCTGGAAAATCAACTGTTGGAGAAATCAGTGGAATCCTTCCCTCCCCAGGGGTTTTGGGATGGCAGTGAGGAGATTCCCGGGGCGAGCTGGGTCCAAGGAACTCTGGACCTCACCCCGGTGGAAGCTCAGGATGGGTCTGTGGAGGGGCAGAGAGAAAATTCTTCCCTTTGCAGCCAATAAATCCCAAAATTCCTGAGATAATCAGGAATTAATAACTCGATATTCCTGCTGTCCCTTCTCCAGCTGTTCCTTTAATGCACATCGGGAAGTTTATTCCAAAACGATCCCGTTTAAAGACTTTTATTTAGGAACTGAAGAGAGGAGTTTAAATGCCGCCGTTTCACCCTCTGCTTCCCAAAGCTTTTACGACAATGCTTGAAATTTAAAAAAAAAAAAAAAAAGAAATTAAAAACTCCCTCCGGGCTTCCAAATGTGCCAGGAAATCTCCCGAAAACATCTGCCTGATTCCGAAGGGCTGCTCAGCCTCAGAGCTGAGGCTGCCACAGCACTTTGGGAAGTCAGAGTTGTCCCTTTTGTCACCGACAGTACCCCCAGGCTCCTCCATCCAAGGGCTTTTCCACTGTGAAAAGGGGAGATTGGGAATGGGATGGGATGGAATCCATCCGTCCTCTCTCTTCGAGAGGGTTTTCCATCCTGTTCCACCCCTCTGGAGCCAGGCTGGGAGAGCTGGGAGTGTTCACCTGGAGAGGAGAGGGATCCAGGGAGAGCTCAGAGCCCCTTCCAGGGTCTAAAGGAGATCCAGGAGAGCTGGAGAGGGATTTGGGATAAGGGAAGGAGGGACAGGATGCAGGGAATGGATTGAAATGGGGGAAGGGGATTTTGGATGGGATTTGGGAAAGGAATTCCTGGCTGGGATGGAATTCCCAGGGAAGCTGTGGCTGCTCCAGGATTCCTGGGAGTGCCCAAGGCCAGGCTGGAGCCCCTGGGACAGTGGGAGGTGTCCCTGCCCATGGATGGGGTGGCACTGGATGGGAGGGAAGGTCTTTTCCAACCCAAACCATTCCAGGATTCTGGAGCTCTTTTGCTCTGGAAGAGCTGGGAATGTTCCCCTGGAGAAAGGGAAATTCCAGGGAATCCTCAGAGTCTCTAAAGGGGCTCCAGGACAGCTGGAGAGGGATTTGGGATGGAGGGATGGGACACAGGGAATGGATACACTGGAAAATGGGTATAGACTGGGGAAATACACTGGATATGTGCTAGGAAAATAAATATACTCTGAAAAAACACATGGATTTATGCTCAAAAAATGGATATACACTGGAAAAGCTCACTGGAGATGCACCCAAAACCAAACAGAGGCCCCAGTGGGGGACAGGGTGGCAGCAGCCTTCATTCCCACACCCTTTCCTGGGATAAACCTTTGATTCCCTGTGCCAGCACCATAATGGCTCTGGAACGACTTCCTGGCACTTTCCCATTTTCATAAAAATTATAGAGGGGAAGAGTGATGATGTGGCACTTGAAACTAAAACCCAGCTATTTCTCCCATCTTTATCATCCTGGGAAATGCAATATTTTGACATTTCCAAGGAGCTGCAGCGTTGCAGGCTTTGTTTTGGTTTTTTTTTCCCAAGGTACTTTATCTTTCCCTGTACAACATCAGCCCGGCTTGTCTCCATTTTCTAATTTCATTAACTGGCACAGAGAATAAACCCCTTTATTTCACCCTGGATCCACCCACTCAACATTTTCCATTCTCCTGTTCCATGAAGATTCCCATGTAAGACATTTTTTCCAGCCTGGTTGCTCCCGGGAAAAAATTGCAGGGGACACCAACTCCAAGTCTGAGCCGAGGGATGTGGGAATTTGCTTTTGTTCCGGGACAAAGCTGAGGAATCCTGAGGGGAAAATGGGAATATGGGTCCCACCGATGGACTTGGCTCAGGCAGTGCTTTTGTTCCAGGGTAAAACTGAGGAATCCCAAAGGAAATTTGGGATATGGATCCAGTGGGCAGCTGAGAGCTTGCCAGCCTCCTTCTGACCTCTGCTCAAAAAAAATCCACCCAGAGCATCCCAACAGCAGCAGCTCAACACTTCCAGCCCAGCACCTCCAGCAGCAGGGGGTGGAACAGTCCTGGGAAAGCCAGGATTTGATGGATTTAGGGATAACTCCTGACTCCCAGCTCTCTCTCCCCAGGTGTTCCCAGCCCTTCCAGCCTTTCCCAGAGCCGGCAGAAAGGGGGGAAAGCCAGGAATCCTTTATCCAGCTGTAACAAGGCCTCCATGAAAGATGCATTGAAAGCTAATGAACATTTTAATTCCATTTATCCCCCTCTTGCCGTTTCCCCCCTGCTCCTTCTCCTTTAAATAAATATTTTGGCATCTCCCGAGCCGAACTGAACAGGTTGATTTAATCTCCCGTCCCTGCTCTTTGCCGAGCAGGAATTCTCTCATCTGCCTCCTGCACATCACAAATCCTCGCCGGGGGAAGGAGGGGGATCAGAGCCCATCCAGCGCTTCCCTCCTTCCCTTTGGAAGTCCTTCAAGGATTTTGAGGAAGATGTGATTCACAGAGTTAACTCTTTGTGATGCGAACTCACCGGAGATTCCCTCAATTCCCATGGCAACAGATTTCTCAGGGGATGAGGCCACCAGCTCATCCTACAGAGGCAAATTCCCTCTGGCCTTCCCAGAACTTTCCCACAGCTCGGTTTTCTTTGGGTCCGTTTATCCCAGAATTGGCACGAAATCCCTGAGAGCACAAGGAAATTCAATCTCCGTGACACTGCCAGGCCCTGGGGCTCCCAGCCTGGAATGGATCCCTGGATCCAGGCAGGTCCCACCCCTGCCAGGGAAAGTTTGATGGGGATCCTGGGGCAAACAATTCCTGATTTTTCCTGATTCCATCCCTCCTGGGGCAGGGATGAAGGGGTGCTGATGGAAGGACGGAGAGATGGGGTTGATTCCCTTTTCCTGGCCTGGAAAAGAGCCCGGCTGGGCTCAGCACCAGGCCTGGGCAGGTCGGCATCCAGGCAGGCAGGAAGCACAAAAGGAGAATGATTCCTGTTTAATCCTTGCAGTATTAAGGGGAAAATATCCACAGTAATGGTGAGGTTCTTGAAGGAAAAAAAAAAAAAAATTAAAAGCCTGGAGAGAAAACAGCACTGGAAAATCTAAATAATGACCATGGAGCTGGAAAAGAGCTCCTGGAAAATCCTGACTTGGCAGAGACCTTGGAGCGGTTGTCTGGAGCCGACTGATTCCTCTGAGTCCTCATCTCCTGGAAGCTCCTCCGTGGCTGAGGCCGGCCCGGGATCAAAGAGCTTTCCCGAGGATGGGAGTGCAGCGTTCCACCATCTCCTGGAACCCTTCCAGGGACTCGCTGCCCGTTTTCCTTCCGATTCAGCAAAAGCCTTCCGATTTTTCAATTTTACACTTTGTGCTCCAAACCTTCTCTGGGGACAAGGAAAGGTCAGCGGGCTGGACACGAGGATTTGGGGCTGATTTATGGCTCCCTGCGACTCCCGGAAACACAAACCCTGAGCCCTGCCCAGCCCAGCTCTGCCTGGGCTCAGGAATTGATCCCATAAAACACTTGTGGGAATGCTGGTGCTGTTCCATCGTTCTCCCACTGCCCTCCCTGATCCTGCTGACCGCAAATGGACAACGGACACCATTTCCCCACGGAAGTCTGGAATTGATCCCATAAAACATTTGTGGGAATGCTGGCACTCATCCATCTGCCCTCCCTGATCCTGCCGACCACAAGTGGACAACGGACACAGTTTCCCCATGGGAAGCCCACAGTGGGCTGTTCCTCTGCAGGACTGATACAAGATGGAATCGGGTGCAGATCCCAGAATCCCTGAGGGTGGAAAAGCCCTCCAAGGCCACCGAGTCCCAGCTGTGCCCGATGCCCACCTTGTCCCTGAGTGCCACCTCCAGGAATTCCTTGGACACCCCCAGGGATGGGGATTCCAAATGTCCCTGGGCAGCCCCAGCTCACAAATCCCCTCTCCCCAGGAGGGCCCTGGCTCATTCCCACTGGGATCATTCCCATTATCAAGAGGGAATAAAAGGAAGCTATTATATAAAGTGATTAATTAACTCTGGAGTGTTTAATTACCCTCGGAACATCCAATGGGCATCACCAGCTCCATCTCCCAGCATTCACGACACTTGACATTCCCAATTAGCTGTAATTAAGGATTATAGAGAATGCCCATGTTTACAACACCCTTTAAAATCCCAGATTTTGACTATTCCCGGTCCCCAGGTGCTCCTTGGTGAGGAGCATGCCGGGAAAAGGCTCCGTTGTGCTTCGGTTTGTGCTGAGGCCTCGCAGCCCATTGCGTACAGGCTCCGGGTCAGGAAGAGAAATTCGGGAAAAAATCCAAGCTCCGATTTGCGAGGCTGCAATTCCCAGTGAATGCGGAGCGAATCCGCCTCCTGCTGCCATTGTTTACCTCCCAGGCTGACAATGCAGATTTATGCAAACGAGAGCCCGGCTGCTGTTTGTCTGCTCGTTAATTAGCAGCGCGCTCTGGCCATGGAAACCAGGCTGGGAGAATCCCTCTGGTTCCACCAGCGGTTGGATCTCTTCCCCACATTCCTGCCTCGCTTCTTGGGGCCTTGCCAAGGCTTTGGGGTGGAACAAAAAACTGCCATGGACATCGTGGGGCTCTTGGGCTTGGGAACAGGGAAAGAGGGATCTGGGAAAAGGGGGGAAAGTGGGATTTGGGCAGAGGTGAGCGGCAGCTTTGTGTAAATCTGGATTTCCCTTCCAGTTTCTTGGTGCGGTGATGATGTCACAGAATTATGGAATTCTTTGTGGGGGAGGAAGACCTTTCAGAGACTCATGGAATCATCGGGATAAAAGACCTTTCATAAAATCATGGGAATGTTTAGGTTGGAAAAGTCTTTTCAGAGAATCATGAAAATATTTGGGTTGGAAAAGATGTTTCATAGGATTGTGGAATTGTCTGGGCCAGAAAAGACCGTTTGGGGAATCATGGAATCATTAAAAATGGGTGGGAAAAACCCCCAAAACTTTCTTACTCTCTCTGAGGTGCATCAACAGTCCCAACAGGCAAAATTTGGGATAAATTCCAGGGAGGAATGTACAAACTGTCAGCGAGCAAACACGTAAACAACCCCAGGATGTTTTATTCCAGATCAGCTCCAAGCTCCGCAGCCACAGCCCTGCCCAAGCTGAGCTTAATCTGGGAATGTTGTAGCATCAGACACGGCCTCCCAGGGCTACCCCTCCCATCCCCTTTTCCCAATTTTTTCCTGTCCTCTGCTTCCCCCAGGGACAATTTCTTTGCCTGGATTTACACATTTATTTACAAATCCAGAACGCCCTGGCGGGGGGCGATCCCGGCACCCGCAGGATTCCGGTGCCTGTTTCCAACCTGGCCTCTTCCAGTGTTTCCTCTGCAATTTCTGCACACACAGCCCCGCAAAATGGGCCTAAACACTGCAATTTTCCAACCATTTTCATCCAAATTGTCTGCAATTTCCCAATGGTCCCAGCACCAAATTATAACTGAGTGCTTGGAAACGCTGCGAGGCTGCCCAGGCGTCCGTGGGCACGCGAGGGAGGGGGGGAATGTTGGGATGAGGTGGCAGCAGCTGGACACAAACCCTTCAAAAATGGGTTTTTAGGTTATTACCGGCCACATCTTAGGTCTGGAGTCATCGGCGGGGAAAGATGAGGCCATTCCCGTGATGGATTTGGGATAGAACACCGTAAATCTCCCCGGGTGCCTGGGAAAGGGGTGGTTTCTGCAGGATATTTCTGCCTCCAGGTTGGCAAAACAGAAATGGATCCCAAAATAAATCAGGGCAATGGTTCAGACTGAGAGGTCGCTTTAGCTCAGGCACTTGGGAAGCATTCCTGGGAAAGGCGATGGGCCCCAGGATACCCTGAGGGGGGGATCCAGGGGAGCTTTGCAGAGCCCCAAAAATGCCCAATTCCACCATTTTGGGAGGATACCACATCCCTGAGAGCCTTCAAATCCAGGTTGGAAGGGGCTGGGAGCAGCCTGGAATTTTGGAAGGTGCCCTTGGAAAATCCCACCCCGAGATAGGATGGCTGGCTGGAATGGAATGGAATGGATCCCATCCTGAGAAGGGATTTTGGGTCCCAAAGCATTCCAGGATTGGATCTGGGTGTGGATAGGAACAAATCCTGTCCTGAGAAGGGATTTTGGGTCCCAAAGCATTCCAGGATTGGATCTGGGTGTAGATAGGAACAAATCCTGTCCTGAGAAGGGATTTTGGGTCCCAAAGCATTCCAGGATTGGGTCTGGGTGTGGATAGGGACAAATCCCATCCTGAGAAGGGATTTCAGGTCTCTCCAGCCCAAACCCCTCCAGGGTTGCAGGGTCTGGGTGCAGGCGCTCCAAGGCTGGTGCTGCAGGGAGCCCTGGATGTTTGGGAAGGCAAGGCCGAGGTTTGAGGCAGAACCTCTCCAGCCCAGCAGCAGCCCCTGGAGCTCCGTCCCCACGCTGGGGTCATCCCATCCCTTCTCCGCCTTGGAAATGCAACGGGAATCTGGGATCCAGTCCCTGCAGCCCCCCAGATTTACCCCCGGAGCTCTGTCAGTCCCGGTCCTTCTCCGTGCCTTCCTCCTGCTGCTTCCCACACGGATTTCACACTCCCGGCTCCCCCCCGGTGCGAGGAACCCAGCAGATATTTTTGTGCTTCTCACAGATGGCCTCGGTTTCAAACCCAACCACGCTGCAGGCACGGGGAATGTATTAATAATTACACAAGGTGTTAATTGCTTCCCAGGCAGGGCTTTTGTCTCTCCTTCCTCTGCTGAGACAGCGACAGGGAAAGTCAACAAGTGTCAAGTGTGGTGCTCCATTCCCGAGCCGAGAGCATTTATTAAAATTGCTAATGAATCTAATAATTAAACACATAAATATACGTTACCTGAGGTATTAAATCTCATTATTGGGCCGTCCAAAATCAATTTGGGGGCGTATGCATATTAACACATGGGCAAAGTTAATTAGAAATGTCCAGATCAATATTTGAGTAATTCTTAACCGGTGGAATCCCTGTCTGCAGAGCTGTGAATAAGTTATATCCCAGAAATTAATGCCTTCTCCTAATGGAGTTTATCCTGGGAAATTAATAATACTCCAGGAAATCTGAGAAAATAAATGACAAACCTGTTTGCCTGAGCACTGCCCTTGGGGAAATCATTAAATATCCATTGTCAGAGCCCAGGCTCTGCTCCAGCTCTGGAGCACTCGGAGAGCTGGGAGAGAGCTGGGATGGAGCCCCAGGGGCTCTGACCCTCATTCCCTGCTCCAGGGGTTCCAGCTGAATCCCACTTTTCCAAGGAATGGAGCCCCACTGGCCCCTGTGGCTTGGGCAGAGCCCATCCCACAGCTCATCCCAGAGCTCATCCCACAGTTCATCCCACAGCTCCAGCCCATCCCACAGCTCATCCCACAGCTCCAGCTCATCCCACAGCCCATCCCACAGATCATCCCACGGCTCCAGCTCATCCCACAGCTCATCCCACAGCTCCAGATCATCCCACAGCCCATCCCACAGATCATCCCACGGCTCCAGCTCATCCCACAGCCCATCCCACCTCTGGTGAAACTCACCCATGGAATTGTCCTGCTCCCCTTGGAAGTCTGACCTGGATGAAGCTCCCAAATCTGTGCTGGTGCAAATCTGACCTCAGATCCTGACCCAAAATCCGGCAACTCTGGCTCTCCCGGAGCTCTCCCAGCCCAAGGAGAAAAATTCTGCTGTTTTTAAAGGCACCTCCTGGGCTTTGCAAAGAGCAGGAAGGATCCAGAGCCTGATCCTGGGAGGAGGAACCGGGGGCAGCAGCACCAGGGGGGATTTATCTCATCCCCACGTCCTTTCCTGGGCTCCTCAGGCTGGCACTGAGGTGGTTAAAAAGCAGGGAAAGAGGGGGAAAGAGGAGCAAATCCATTTATTTTTGCCTGGAGCTGCTTGTTTCACCGCGGAGCTCCACCTTTTCCCTCTCCATGGTCCTGGCACGCTCCCATTCCCTGGATTATCCCTCTGGGCTGCAGGGAGATCAAACAGCTGGAAACGGGCACGGGATGTGTCGGTCACATCCCAAATTATTCCAAATCCTCCCCTCCACATCCCAAATCACCCCCTCCGTGTGGGATGTGTCGGACACATCCCAAATTATCCCAAATCCTCCCCTCCATGTGGGATGTGTCGGACACATCCTAATCTATCCCAAATCCTCCCCTCCACATCCTAAACCATCCCCTCCACAGGCATCGGGAAAGGGGAAAAGCGGCTCTTGGAAAGGGAAAGTGCTGATTTCAGCGCTGATTTTCGTTCATTATTTATATTTACTTATAGGGAATTATCTGCACTTCCCAGACCCCTGGAGGACCTTGGGGACAGGATGGGGGCACGGGGCCGGGGGACAGGAGCTGTCACACATCAGTGTGCAGTGACAAATTAACCCCGCAGCCCTGGGGACAGCCCAGCAGCACTTTATGGAGCCCCGGGGTTCTGCGGCAATTAATTCTCCCCTCATTAACCTCCTCTCTGTCATTTATCCGCCCTGCTCGCGCTGTTTGGGGTTTTATTGCTAATAAAGGGCGGCCGGGTCTCTGCGGAGGGGAGGGGGGGAGCAGAGCAGGATCCCGCGGGGTCTCCCCCAGCTTCCAGCAGCTTCCCTGTCTGGATTTGTTTCCGTCTCTCCTCGCCTCCCCTGGGATAACACCATCCCTCAATCTGCTCTGACACATTCCTTTCCCGAGGGCAATTTACGCGGAGAATGATTCCCTGATTGCTCACTTTGCCTCCTCCTCTCTTGTTCTGCTGGCTTGGGTTGGTTTTTTGGGTTTGTTTTGTTGGGTTTGTGTGGTTTTTTGTTTTTTGTTTTTTGTTTTTTTTTTTTTATTTCTGAAGGATCATAAAACCCCGTGTTTAGCAATAATTGCGTGCTGGGGGTGTTTGCTGCTCCTTTCCTCTCCAGGCTCTGTTTGCTCAGCACGGTTTGGGGTTCCCTGGCTGGGTTTGGGGTTCCCCGGTGGGTTTGGGGTTCCCCCGTGCCAGGAAGGGCCTGGCAGGGGCTGCTGTCACCTCAGGGGGGGCATTCAGCACCTCCCATCCCAAGGAAAGGTCTCCCAGCCCAGGCAGGGCAGGGATGGAGATTTGGGATCAGTTTTGAGCCAAAACCCAAGTTAAGTTAACGCCAAACACAGAATTATGGGTGAGGCGGGAAGGGACTGCAAATCCCACCCAGGGACGCCTCCCACAGCCCCGGGGTGCTCCAAACCCCGTCCAGCCGGGCCTCGGACACTTCCAGGGGCCAAACCCATCCCAACCCTGAAGGGATTCCCAGCAGGAGCAGGGAGCTGTGCCCACACTGGGCCAGGCCCAGCACATTCCCAAATAAAATGGAATTTAATTCCACCTTCCCCGGGCTGGCAGCCCCTGCTCACTCCAGCACCACCTCAGTCCTGCTCAGGAGCCCCACAGGGCTCCTGTTCAGCTGTAGATTTATTGGATTATCCATCGCCAGTGTAAATAAACTCTGCATTTCCCAAACCCACTCGATCCTGGCCTCGATAATGAGCAGGGCCAATTCCCAAGATTAGAATCAGGAATTATCTACAAGGCCATGCTTTCCTTGGGCCTGTAAAAAAAAAAAAAAAATTTCCAGGCCACCTGGATCCCAGCAGATCCCCAAAAATCCTCCCTGGCACAGCCAGTGTGGGGCTCCTTATGGGATCCATGCCACGGGAACCTGTGGGTGGGGTTCAGGTGGCTCGGAAGGTGTTTATGAAGATATTTATGAGGGTATTTATGAGGGTATTTATGAGGATATTTACAGCAGGTGCTGCTGTTCCTCGGCGAAATATTGATTTGCAAACAAAGGAATGTCCCTGTGACCGTTAAATCAGCCTGAGCCACGGCACAGGCTGGAATTACCCAAAAAAAAAAAAATCTGTTTGTTTTTTATATTTCTGTGTCTGTTTTATTGGTAAACCAGAGGGAAAAGGGGGAGAGAATGTCCACGGAGCTGCTTTGTGCTCAACAGCCACGCAGGGACAGATTTTGTTGCTCCTTTCGCGGGGAATGTCCCCAGCTGGGATGGGAATGGTGGCACTGAGACATCCCTGATTTCCCGGGATCATCCTCCCAGCGCAGCAGAGCCGTGATCCCGGGTTTATGGCAGGGCCCTGGCCTGATTCCCGAGCTGGGCACAGACCCAGCAGCAGCACCCCAGGATTCTGGAGCTGCCAACACGGGGTTTGCAGCTCCTCACGCCGGCGCTGAGCGCGGCAGCCACAGGTGGGGTTTTTCTTTTGAAGAAATACAACTTCCTCCTTTTATGGGCGGCTCGCTCTGGGTTTATATCCTTTGCCTTTGCCTGAAAGGAGAAAAACGAGGCTCTAAACTTCCCCCGCCCTCGCCATCGCCTCCCTGATCTAAAGGCAGCGGAGCTGTGCCGTAAAACCCGGGCTAAGGGCAGGCACCGGCTGGGGGGCTGGAGCCACCTCCCTCCTCCTCCTCCTCCCTTCCCTCCTCCCTCGGCAGCCTTTCCATCAATCCCTCGCTGCTGGGAATGCCTTCCCCCAAAATACGATGGCAGGGCCCGTGTTTCCCTCTGGAAATCGGGCTGGAATAACACGGAAAGGGTGAAGGGAGAGCCAGGATTTGGGAAGAGCAGCAGCCTCGGGCTCGATCCGGATCCATGGTGGATCTAACCATGGTCCACGGTGGGGATAATCCTGCCCAGGAGCAGAAATGACTCCAGCAAACATCAGAGGTTATTTGCTGGTCGTTTTCCAGTCTAATTGCTTGCTCTGATCAAGGATTTAGGTCCTTGCCCGAGGATTTTTGATTCGGTATTTTGTGTCCATGGGCACTGAAACCGCAGGAAGCACTTTCTCCAAGGAAATCATGGAGTTTTTTAGGATGGAATAGATCTTTAAGATCATCGAGTCCAACCAAGATCAGCTCCTCAGCTCCAGAGGGGTCCTGGAGGAGAACACAGAGTGGGATCAGCTCCAGAGGGATCCTGGAGGAGAACAGGGATTGGGATCAGCTCCTGAGGGATCCTGGAGGAGAACAGGGATTGGGATCAGCTCCTGAGGGATCCTGGAGGGAGAACAGGGAGTGGGATCAGCCGGGAGGGATCCTGCAGGGTCGGTCCCTGTCACCGGAGCTGCCGGTGGCGCGGGAAGTCGCTGTCCCGGGGGAAGCGTTGGGAGGGCAGAGCTCACACCCGGCGCTGGTGTTCAGGAGCCCGGGCACGCCCAGAGGCGATCCCAGCCTTGGAAATCGCCTTTCCTGGATCCTTGGGAGCGCTTGGCTGCGGAGAGCGGCGCGTTCCCTCCTGCGGGAGCCAAGGCCGTGCCGGGGAGAGCTCCGTGTGGGCCCCGGGGTCCCATCGCGACCCTCCCCCGGTGCCACCTCCTGCCGGGGCCGGGAGACGCCGCTCCGAGAATCCCGGGCTTCTGCACGTTCCCAAAATCCGGGGCTGCGCCATGGATTGGCATTGCCACCTAGCGGGGCGCCCTCTGCCCGGCCTCCTTGTCCCTGCCACCCCCCTGCCACCCCCCT
>VWZN01002255.1:0-16967 GCA_013396955.1 Regulus satrapa
CAGGTAACATATTAATATTCATTGTATGACAAAAAAATAGGAAGAGGACCAAGTCAAAATAAACAGCAATTTTAAACAAATAAGATATTCAAATGAACATTTATGTACATTATTTTTTGTCATTTATTTGTCTGGTGTATGTAAGTTCTAGTTCTGTACCACCTCCGATAGACTCAATACAAGCATAAATAAATAAATAAATAAATAGAATGGAAAATAAATCTCACCTAAAAATCCTAGTTTTAGCTCCCAGAATTGACTAGTCTTCAATTAAGAAAACCTTATAAAATCCTCTTAAAATTCCTTGAAAAGAAAACACAGAAAAAGAAGGAAGCAATCTGTGTGACTTAGCTGAATAATCTACTGATCTGCTCTATGTCTGTTTTCCTGCTTTCATGACTTTATAATGGTGGTAAGAATTTTTCAAATTGAGCCTTTTTTATACCTGCTGTTAATAGCAATTTCCTGTAGTTACATTTTATTTGCCAAGCTTTTTTACACTACAAAATGTTGTGCTTGTGAAAACAGACCTGGACAAAGCTCAATAAAATGATTTAAAGTGCTGATGAATTAAAATACCTGCTGATCAGCAGAAAATATGTTTATTTGTTATTGATCCTCTCTCTTTACAGTCAAATCTGATTAGTTTAAACCACCTTAAATTAAAGATGGATATTCCATTTGGAAGAGCAGATTTCCCTCTGGATGCCAAAACAGAAACAGTTTTGCATTTTGCCAAGATATACTATTCAAAGCTGGACTATAAGGTGACATGACACAGTGGCTTTTGTCTAAACTATCAAATGCCAAATCCAATTCTATTCTCTTTTTAACAAAACAAACTGCCCACTTCACAGTAGAGATCATTCCAGTATAATAGCTTTGTGTGCCTTTATCCTGCTTCACATTTGTGAACTTAAAGTCAACCAGAAGCACTGATTTACCCACAGCTGGATAAAACTGTTCTGTGAGTATTGCAAATTGGTGATGAAATTTGCTGAACAAGATTCTTTGGTTGGCAGTGTTGTAATTACTGCCTTCCAAGGGCTGGACCATGAATGGAAAATACTTTTTGAAAATACTTTTAATCCAAACTTCAAAGTTCTCCTGGAGTTAGGTAGAAGATAAACATAGCTCAGTTTAAGAGGACAGATAGGAAGTAACATGTCATTTGTTATTAGAAGCAGGTGTGGTATCTCTTGAAAGCTCAGGGTTTGTTGGGGTTTTTCCTGGGTGTTAGGCGTCAGCATGCTGACATGTCTAGTTTATAGCGATGAAAGTGCTTCTTCATCTCAGTTCACCAACTTTGAGACTGTTATGGAATCCTGCCAAAGTTTAGTGTGCACTGACAGATTCAATCTATCTCAGAACTAACCTCATTTTAGCCTTATTGCTGTCTGCACCACTAGATTGATGAAATGAAAAAGAGGAAGTGTTCTATAGACTTGCAAATGAAGGAAGATATCCTTTATCACCTCTATTCCTGAATTTTCCACCCTATTATTACATAACTGTGTAAAAAAATTTCAAATGCACTACACTTAATTTTTTTTTTTTTTAATAAAAATATTTAATCTTGCAGCTAAAAGTTTCTGCCATTGACTCAAATTTGGATACCAAAAAAATTATTTTTAAAACTATCATTATTTTCATAGATCTTATAAAAAAGGAGGAAATACTCCAAAATTACTAGGGCAAACCTGGGAAACAAATGTAGCAATACCTTCCCTGCCTCTCTGACTCAAAGATCACATCTGCTGATGATCCATTCCTGTAGCAAATTTAATCCCTTACTCACTTTGTGCAACACAACATTTAGGATGATGTTCAGATAACAAAAATATTTCTGCTACAAACACTCTTCAGATATTCATGCCTATCTGTCTGGGACTACAGGGTCTATTGTCCCCTTTGGTTATAACACCAACAGGCAAAAAAAGGACCTCTCATACTCTTGAACTGTGTAGCTGTAATGTAAATCTGATCTTGCTCTGTGGTCTTCAATTATGCTTGGAGGAAAAAAGGGAAAGCATTGAGGGAAAAAGAAAAGGGACAGAGTGCAACCCACCAATCCACTCATCTCCCACAGCATACATAGACAAGTCTTAAACAATACCAGAGAAATGATTTCTCCTTCTATAGAAAAGGTATCTATGCACTGAAGAAAAAAATTAACCACCTAACTTTATCTGTCTTATTGACAGATATCTACTTATCCTAATATTGCTGTAACTCTTCTTAGCATTGTGCTTGTTTGACAGCAGACAGTAAATAACATTATAGGCACTATGAGAAAAAGATGACCATATTATTTAAATGTGAGTGCTTGATTTTTCATAAGCAAAACCAGATTTACAGTAGATTGCAGTCATTAAATGAATGAGCCATATGATAAAATAGTAATGATTGTTTCAAATCTACTTGATTTTGCCTTTAAAATTCATAGGTTTGCTTTAATAGTCAAACTGCCAAAGAGATAAAAAATTAAATGACAAATGCTGAACTTAGTTAACCATAGTGAATCTATCTATACCTTCAATAAAATATTCCTTACAGCAAAGAAATTAGATGGAAAAATAAAAAAAAAACTCAAAAAAACCCCAAAATATTTTTCCCAGCAGCTTGTGCAAAAAGATACAATTTTCTTCTAATTAGTAAATCATTCTGGCTTAACCTCCTTGTTTGGGAGGAAATGTCTGGTTACATGAGTGCCCTGAACCTAAGGCTGCAAAGACTGCTCTAATCTGAGTATTCAGAGAAATTAGGAAATTGTACAGAGCACACAGCAAAGTAATGTTTTGGCTGTAGATTTGCTGCCTGAAACCTAGACTGGTTAAAAAATAATATAATTGGTAGTATTTTCCTAGGTCTTGATTTGTATGCTTGTGTTCTGCTTCTTAGTAGCACCAGCTGCTACCATTTTTCTTCAGGTTTTAAGGATTTTTATCTTGGACTGGGGCTAGCTTTGTGATAATATTAATTTTGGTGGAACTCAAAGCTGTTTGGGGAAAACCCCTTCTAATTCTGATCTGCCTCAATTCCCCTTTCAGTGATCAGTCAGGCCTACATCCTTCTAGATATTTAAACACATACCTACTATGCAACAGTCAAACTTTCACTGAAATTAAAAAAATCCCAGATTTTACTACTTTTGGACTCCAGACTTTTGGGTCGGATTTGTGGTTGGTGTCCTTCTACCATGTCCATTTAAATGTCTGTTGGGCTGAAGATCATAATGTCTGACCCATTCTGCAAGGCTCTATAAATATTTTGTGTGTTTTTCTTTGGCAGAGAAAAGGAGCTTTTTGTAACAGACAAATAAAGAAAACAGACTCTGTGATCTATCCCACTTCAGAATGTTGAGAATATAAAAAGTTTAAGATCATGGTGCATATGGTTCAACCAAAAATTCCAGGTCATATGGAATTCTAAAATGGATAACTTGGACCAAAGCCCACAGAACCTATATTTTAACCTAAAAACACAGGCAGGAAGAGTCAAAACATAACTACCAAATATGTCCTGGCATTTCCTGGGCCTGGGTGCTCAATGTTTACACCGCCATGAATTAGACTGGGAATTTAAACATCCCATTTTGATAAAAGATTATAAACAAGGCTAAACACTGATCTTGTCTTCTAGGTAATACAACTCACCATGCATGTAATGACATTTTACACAAACCTTTACCATCAAAATCAGTTGTGATTCCTTTCTTGACAAGGCAGTATTCAGAGGCAATATTCTTCAGCGAAGCTTCTCTTCCCTGTGTCTATTTATTACCTTTCTTCAATGGTGTAAAAGCAACATATTGAACAATGTAAGAATTGTTTTTTAATTGAGGACTGACTTTTACTTACTTCTCTTTCTTCTGATACATTTCTCATAAGAGCATGAAAAAGAAGGCAATACAATTTGGTTTAATTTATTAATTAAATTAATGAGAAATGTCCTTTTTTTATTATTTTTTTCCATCTAATCTCTTTCTGGATTTCTCTTGGGAAGGTTTTAAATAATCTCTTTTACTAATATTCCTGTTATTATCTCTCATTCAATTTCTAATTTGTGAAAATAGCACCTCCCATGCCATGCTTCTAGGAAGACTTCTACATCCACTGTTGATATAACAATGTCTTTTAAGCACAGGTGTCTTCCCCAGACCTGCAGCTGAACACACACAAACTCCTGATCCACATTTTCAGGGATACTTAATACCAAATTGACAAGAAAATTTTTTCTTGCATCAGAAGTCCCTCTCAGTACTTTCTCACATACTATTTAATCATGCTTGGGTGCTGTCTCAGCTGGGTCAGGGCTCTGTGCAGCGTTCAGAATTGCTCCTCTCCCCTGCTTTTGCTTCCCAGTAGTCAAAACAAAATCCTTCCCATGTTGCCAGCCAGTATTTAACTTTTTCTTCTCTTCCTACTCTCTTTAGTTTTTCAGAGTCTTGCTAAAACAATTCCTTTAAACCTCAGGCTTCTTTTTCTGGTTTCCTCTCCTTGCAGGCAAAGTACTGCTTTGTCATTCAACTATCTCTCTGGAGATCTCAGACTTGAAAAAATGTTGTAAAGTAGTAAAAGTTGATTCGTTCAGATGAGCTTCCATGCAAATAAATGATCATCAAGAGTTAAAGCTATTTTGCTGACAGGTCTCTGTTACTTTCTCTGAGAACTGCTGTGTAAAATAGGTTGAGAGAAAAGACAGATAAGCTGTTACATATATTAATAATAAAGAAATTTTAGTAGCGCGTTGCATGTTATGTGCATGCATACACACATTTTCTGAGCTGTCACAATATTCAAATTTCATTGATATGGTGTATAATATGCTGGACAGGACTAACATGTATTTTCTAGGAAAATGCATCTAGGATTTTATTTGAATATTAATATTATCCACCAGGAAGGGATATCACTATGAAAATACAAAGGTTGTAAATAAAGTAAATATGAGCAGGTATGAGTTCAATTCACAGTAAGACTCCTTTATTATTACCTTGGCTGTGTGTGTAAGAGCTTTGGTATACACATTTTACTCCGAAGATTCCTCAACACTTCATGAAAATATCATACACTATAGCATAAATGAAATTTAAGCACAGTATTTTATTAATTAGAAGCCAGGATCCCATGAAAATAATTTCTAGAGAGAAAAAACCTTCTCTCTAAAAGGGGAGAGAGATGCTGCTAAACTTAAAGCAGTAGTCTGCCACTGACTTTAGTTGAAGTAGACCATAAAAATTTTATACAGTAGATTATCTTCTGGATCAACTCTAACACATGCAAGGCCTTGGGATTCATTAAATTAGTGGCAAGAAGGCAGCTGGGAGGAAATACAAATCCTCAGGTGAATGGTCAATTCAGCAGGAAGTTGTGAAAACAAAATAGCCCCTATCTCAAAGCAGTAGGGTATGAGTTTGTAAATCTATCTCCCACCAGGTGATGTTCTATCATCATGGATATTGCCTGCTGTGCCTTCTGCCCTTTGCATTAAAGTTCCCAGGCACTCACCCACATTTCCCTCCTTTTGGTAAATTTTAAAGGTTAATTAGCGTGTTATTTTCTTTAGTACCTTATTAAATAAAACCATTGGAATCACCACCATGCCTTCCACAAAATATTAATCTTTATACATAATCATGTTTACATTATTGGCATAGGTTAATCTGTTGCCTTGGTGATGGAGAATCTGGGGGGTTTTGCCACAAATGGTACTCTGTTCTCCAGACAAAGAAGCTAAATGCATGATGCAAATAGCCTCCTAATTCCACCTTTCATCTGAACTTACATCTTTAAAATAGAAGTAATTAGAAGGGAAGTTCAAAGTATTCTGAAGATATCTACATTTCCCTATCTGTCCATAAATAGAACACAATATTAAGATGTGAAGAACACCAATATTAATTAAAATTAACTCTGTCAATTAATATCTGCTTCTTTATATGCCATCTCCCAGCTTCAGTGAGACCACTACTGAGCAATCAGGTTTGACTCCAAGTCCCTGCTCATCTTCTTCCATGTACAGCAAATATAGTAAGTCTACAAAGCCAGAAGTCACAGGCTGAGTTATTTTTAGCACAGTCACATGACTGGAATTTGGAGAAAATATAGCACCGTTATTGAACATCCCTACTGTGAATGCATCATGGGAGAGAACCATATAACAGTTCTTTTTCTGTGACAGTTGAGAAAATGCAGAGACCAAATTTAATCAAATGAAACCAATCTTGAGAAAGATTTTCTGTAAAAATCCTGAAATTTCATAACTTAAAAAAAATAAAAATCAGCAGTGGCAATATTAAACAAGATTGCATGCTGTAGGGGAAATAAAAGCATCCACTTTTAAATACAGCTATCAAAATTTAAATTGCCACAATTATTTTAATACAATTTTTAGGTCATAGAAAAATAAAAGCAGAAATACTAGACTGTCAGTATCTCAGGAAACAGATAAAAATTACAGTAGGCTGTTCACTGTAATAAAAGTGATAAGAGGAGACAACCCCACACTCCTTTACTTTGCAGACAGAGTGAGGTCAACACATATCAGACTCTATAAATCAGAACTACAAGCAATTGCTTTATTCCGTGCTATATCTTTTCTTTATCACTTGAAACATGAAATGCATAGCTATTTGTTTTATAAATCCAAGCCTAGGTTTGAATATCTTAAATAAGGACATGGAGAGATTTTTTTTCCAAATTGCTAACTCTTCAACCCTACAAAAATCAGCAATGCATAAGAAAACTAACTTGCATTTTTTTCCTAGATTGTCTACAGATTTATACTACAATGCTAGGGAGCCAGTTGGTTACATGAAGAAAAGGGAGGAACCAACATGGAAAAATGCTGGAATCAATTGTTCTATCCATTCTGGCCCTATGCCTATCGAGTTTTCGGGTACACAAATTCTTATTGCATCTTTAATAATTGGAATCTCTAAAGATGCACTTTTCTCTTTTCTCTACTCCCTAGGTTGTTCTAAGCAGAGAAAAGATGGAAGTAATTCAAACTGGCAGCTGCAGGCAAATTTGGTGGTAAAAATAGTAACGAAGAGCTTGGAGCTGTTTCATAAGATCTTTTCTCCAGCAGTGAGGTTTCTGTTTAGACAGAGAAAACTGGAGTTTTAATTCTCTAGATGAGTTCTGGAAGCAATAATTCCAACAAGTGAGTTGTTTATAGAGCCTAAATGATGTCCAGCACTATTACAAAATCTCTTTGTCTTGCAATGCTCAATACTTGGAAAACTTGCAAATTAATCCATTGGCTCCTAGTCCAAAGGCTGGCTGTTGATTTTCTCTTGCCCAGGAGGAGAAATTACAACAGATGAGAACTCAGTAGTGGAGCCAGTTGAAACATTCCAAAAAATTACTCACATTAATAAAAAAAAGTAATGTTTTGTGAACATTTTTTATCATTTCTCATGAGCAGAAGGGGCAGAACATTGGGGATAATTCCATGACACTCACCTAACTCTGCAAAAAACCACCAAGGCCCGGAAGGCATTCACTGAAATGGGCCTTTTGTACATGCCACACTAAGCACCAGACACAGGCAATCCGAATATGAATGCACTCCTGGGTGCACAGCAAAATGCTCCAAGGAGAGGGGAACTGCAAAGCACGAGCACATATAGACACAGGCATAGAAATGCTGTCATTACACACAGAGCAGCTTGCAAACAGCTGGATGTTTTGTTCTGTATGGTACAGACACAGTTTTACGAGGGGGGCAAAGGAAATAGGAAGCCTTTGTGCCCCACTGTCCCTTCCTTACATAAGGACCAGGCTGAGCAACAGGGCTCTCCACCAGCTCCCTGACTCCTGCCCTTGAGGCAGAAGCATCAGCAGAAGAAAAGAGACACTATTTAGAGAGAAATAGAGGGATAAATTGACCCCTGCTTTTCCTTGCCATGTGGCAGCAACACATCACAGTGGTGGCTGTGTTTCTTGCAGGAGGTGAAAGCTGACTGGTGAATGCTTGTTTTGTCATTTAGAGAAGCACTGCCCTCCCTCAGCTCCAGGTTCAGCACAGCTGAGCTTCTTGTTGAAGGTAGAAAGGAAATTTTTAAGTACTTCCAGCACACTGAAATATTCAGGCAATGCAGCAAGCACATTGAGAAGCAGAATATTGAAGTCTGATATTTCTCTTTTTTTAAGAAAATGCCCAAGCAAATAACTCTCACCTTTAAATTATTACACACCTACATTTGATTATAATAAAGACATTATTATGCTGATACAACTGTTGCTGAGGAAGTGCAATAACATGTAGGTGAAAACTCATTATCATTTCTGAGGTATAAAAACCTAAAGCACATTATGTATCGGTCACAAAATGGATAACAATAATAAATCTCAGTAGACAGAGCAGATGAAAACAGTGTAGATGAGCACAATCAATTCAGAGATCTGAGGAATTCCGAGTTGTCTGTAGACAAAAAAAAAAAAAAAAAAAAAAAAAAAAAAAAAAAAAAAAAAAAAAAAAAAAAAAAAAAAGGTGTGTATATCTAAAGGAATTAATTCAGCCACAGAGTTTGGGGATTCACTATAGGAAAGGCACGTAATTAATTATGCTTCAATCCTTGACCTACTTTATGTCAGTAAACCACAAATGCCTATGTTCATGCTAAACCTAAAAATAAAAGTAATGCTGTGTCAGCTTTCAGGGTGAAAACCACTATATTTTTGTTGCCTCCATGAAAGTGTGCCTAATTACCTCCAAAGGCTAAAGCAAATAAGAAGGTTAAACTGTGATCTGTTCTTATTATTCATTACTCAGACTTCTCTGAACTAGAAATGCATAAGGTTTATACTAAATAAATATAACCATCTCCAGGCCTATTTGCAAAGTAATTCAGGGTTTCCTCCAATACCGCCTTCAGGTTTTCCTGGTGCAGAAGTCTGAAAGATGGAACCCCTTCTGGACAATCTGATTTGAGACCAAAGGAATGTCACTTTAGATATTAATCCTAAAGTCATACAGCAGATCACAAAATGATCTAATACGTCTTTCAGCAAGTCTTATAGCTAATGAAGGTAGCTGAATATTGCAGCGCAGCTGGTTTAAAGCTGCTTTTCAAACTCAACTAGCTTAAAAGTAAACAAGATTTTAGGTGAGTGATAATAGGATGTATTCCCAGTCTAAGTCTTAGTTCTAACCTAACTATAGACTTAAATGAGAAAAAGTTATCAACCCCATGTGGTTTTGTACTAAAAAATGAAAGCAAATAATTTTAATTAATTTAGATTTTTAAAAAATCTAAAAAAAAATAATTCTAAAACATTTTCCTTTAAGACAAACACAAGAGCCTTATCTCATTATAAAAAAAAAGCTCCTCAGCAATAGCAAATAATGAGTAATAAGAAAGTATATAAGTAATTAAAAGTTTCACCTTATTCATTTTGTTCAAAAGTACATATTTTATTCCTATCATAATTGTTAAAACAAAGGAAAGGAAAGAAGTGTGGGGTGGATGTAAATGCCATTAAAAGTCTTGGAGGCTCTCATGTTTTCATGTTTTTCTCATGTTTTTCAATCAATTCACAACATAACTTAGAAAGCCTACAGCTTGCCAGAAGCAAAAGATTGTTAATGATAAGACAATCTGCCTATCACCCTACTCAAACTCCAAGACTCAAATATTTAGAAGACATCAGTGAAATAAATATGTGTGTTTTTAATTAAAATAGTTTTGGGTTAAATAATTTATTGTTTGTAGCATTAAGTTATAGCATTATAACTTCTAATCATTAAGCCTGTAACATGCTAACCTAAAGGATTGTGATGTTTGTCATTTTGCCCTAACGGATTCCAAATATAAATGTCACAATTCCGATAATACACAAAGTAAATTAGTAACTATGAGAGACTAAGCTTGTTGAGTTAAGTGAAAAAGCCTTATTCAACTAAGCTCATCATTTGCATCATCATGTAATCTTTGTCATCCTATCTGCAAAGCACCTGCCGAAGATAACAAAGAACATATTTACATTTTTTAACATAACGAAGAGGGTGAATTGTCACAGTGCAGCTGGTCTGAAGCTGCCCCCCAAACTCAAGCAACCTAGAAGTAAGTAAGTCCCAAGATGAGTGATAATAGGATGGATTTGAACACACACAAAAGATCCCTGCTGACCCCATTGAGCCCTAAATGCAGATGTATCACTGGCCAGAGAGATGATGTTGTTAACACCTCAACTAATCACATGTGTCAGAGTGGGAAACTTGAGGCCCTTAGAAAAGGAGGCACGAAACAGTAAATGAGTTTCTTTAACACAAAGATCTCTGACAGTAATATAGTCCCTTTCTCCAACCAATAACCTCATCATAATAGCTAAACTCCTGAGAACCTGAGCAACACTAGTTCAGGCCAGCAGTGCCTCAGAATAAGGCAGTCTCTGCTTTTGCTCTCCTCTATATCATCTTGATCTAAGTAGTGCAGAGTCTGTCCCCCATCTCAATAAAATAATGAACTATATTTGTCATTCATGGCTAATTTTGGTTATCATGTAATTCCATGAAAGCAATCACAGTAGTCACCCAGCCACATGTCAGAATCTTCAAGGTGTTTTGTGACTTGTGAAAAGTACAGCCAGCTCAGTCCGCCTATAAAAGAAAATCAGGATAGAAATATTTAACATTGCCTCTCTAATAAAACTAGTAACTGTTGGGAATAGCAGACATTCTTTTCTTGTCACTGATTTTATGCTAACAGCTATTCTATTTGTAATTTTTGAACTATCTTATTCTAAACTTGCTGCAATATAATTATCATTCAGTATTCAAGGAAAATTTGGACCCACTGTTATTACTTTTTGGTCATTTTCCTGAAACTAAGAGAAGATTTAATAATAAATTTTTAAATATGATATGCTGTTGGAACTTTGGGGCTGTCCTGGGTTTTGACCAGGACAGGGCTAAATTTTTTTGCAATATCCAGGAGGTGGTTCAACCAGGACCCTAATGGTATTTGATACCAAGGGACTCTCCCACTTGCAAAGAAAAGGGATTTCCCTCCACTTGAGAAACTGTGGTGAAATGTCTGGTATTCTTTTATTGTTGTGAGAACCAGCATAAGCATTTTTGCATGTCCATCATTCTCCTTATTTGTATACTTTTGTTATTAATATTGGCACTGTTACTGTCCCTTTATAATCTTCTTGCTGTTTCCAGTAAATTGTTCTTATTTCATACCATTATATTTGCCTTTTGTGCTTCCAGCTGGAGGGGGAAGTGAACATCACCTTTGTTTTAGCACGAGCCCTAAATTGAAGAAAATCCTCTCTACAGCACATCATGGGCATAAAGGAATGCATCATGAGAGAAAAGACAGCTAGAGTTTAAGCTGCTGTAAGTTGGCCTTATTTAGCCTAAGAAGTAAAACAGGTTAAGTAAAACAGGTCAGATAATGTCACTTCCGATATAAGCCTTTAGGATCTTTGGAGATACTACTACTATTAAGTCTTCTAATGCTACCATTTAATGTACTGCAATACAAATAAATCTTGACATTTTTCCAGACATTTTTCCCACTAATTCCACAGTGAGGTATCTCTACATAACTGTATAAAGCACAAAGCCATAAACTTAAAAACCATTATAAAGATCAAAAAAAAAAACCCTCACACACTTTGATATTCATTAGAGAATTGGTGAATATCAAAAGTCAAGTCTCTGTGGATTTTATATTTCAAAACTCTTTTAAGAGGAGTTTTATCAATAAAATAAAATATTTACCTTTTTAATAAAATTTTTTTCATTCAACATAGATAGAAAGAGTTCTTTATTATATCAGTTGCAAACCACATTAATTTAGCAGAAATTCTGCAATTGAATCGGCACACTACTTTTAAAAGATATGGAAAGAGCAATAAATTTAGAGTAAAAAATACAAATATTTGCAAACAAAATATTATTTTGAAGTGCATTTTTAATAAAAATGTTCTTCTATACTCACATGACTGGCATCAAGTTGATAATTTCCGAAAAATTAGAATTTTAAATGGACAGATAAAGCAATTAACAAAGTCCTTTTTTTAGTGACTCAAAGCTACATTTTAATTTTAACACATTTCCTACTGATTTCTTGGTACACATTTCACTGAAGTGTGTAGTAAACAAACTTCAAATTATGCCTAAAGCAGGAATACTGGATCTTAGCTAACTCTTACAAATTTGACAAAAATGTTCTTTTAGTTGCTACTCTGACAATTTTTACATCATTCCTAAAAGCAAAAAAAGAAGGAGACCGATAGAGAGAGGGAAAGTAGGAAAGAAAGCAAGGAGCCAGCAAATATTTTGAAGGGATTTTGAGAAAGGTGCACTATACCAGAAAGTGTACTACAGGAAATAAGACACACACAGTTCCCTGCTGGTGTGTGTGGAGAGGGCACTCACAAGACTCCCGAGGCCAAGCCTAGAAATTGCAAGTCATTATAAGATCACTTCTTCTGACTGCTACTAGCATTTCTGGACTCCAGAACCTTCACTGCAAGCCCTTGCCACATGAATTTGCTTATTTTCTGGAGAAAATTAACTGAAGTAATAACACATGGTACTTTAAAAGTAGGTCTGGGAATAGAAGTTGCTTGCTCTTCAATTTAGCACAAGCTTATCTTGATGCCTTTCAGGCAGGAAAAATCAAAAATAAATAAATACAGTAAACATGTAGCCCCCAAGAAGTCTTCGCCTTCCTGTGACTTTGAATTCACAGAGTTCATGTTCTGTATACTGCATCGTTTTGAAAAGATCTAGGCCTTCCATTGAAATAACAAACACACTCTCAAATGCCAAAATCCGAGAGTCATTCCCCACAGGGAATAAAAACTTGAGATTTTTATCTCCCCAAGCTCTATCATGTAATCATTCTTCAAAACAGGATGCTCAACCCTCACTTTGAAGGTCAGGTGCTGGAATCAAGAATAGCTATGCATGGACTCTGAGTTATCTAGGAAAAGAGGAGTTTCCAAAGCATAAATGGATCAGTGAGGTGAGGCCATGCACTGGATCAAGAACAGGCCATGCCTTTTGTGGTGGCAGTTAAGCATGGCTGTTCAGGGCTGTCTGTGACATTACCCAAGGCAAGATCAACATCTGAAAGTGATTGTGTCTATGCTTTCTCCACTTCTGGACCTCTGCTTAAACCACCCACAAAGGTGAGTAGGCCTAAAACAACAACTAGAAATTTGAGCATGGAAAGTGTGAATACAGATTGTTTTATCCTCAGTGTGTGCTCAAAACAGTAATCAGCAGTGCAGAGGATCGTTCCAAACAATAATGCTTGAAAGGTACACTAGTGATGGGTGTACATCAGAACCTTATGTCTTTCTAAAAGACTGGGGAATCTGCTCGATTTTTTGAATTAATTTAGGAATAAAATTTATTTAAATTAGGCTTTAGTAAAATCTCAGGTTAGACTAATATGACTAGACTAGCTACTATTTCAGTAATCATTTCTCCATAATGTGTTTTGACTAAACCAAGAACCCCTACTCAGGGACAAAGATTTACCTTTGATCCCTAGAGCAATTACCTTCCTCAGGATGTTCCTATTGATCAGTTGACTCCTTTACTAATATACTAGTGGATAGAAGACAGTCCACTTCAATTAAATGTAATTTCTCCTGCCTAACAGGGACTTAGTATGAGCTTAGTCTTCACATTCATTCAGATTGAAATACCACTACTGCAACTGCTTCAAGTCAGGGCCTTCTGGGCCCTGGCATTTTGGTTTGGGTTTTTTAGAGGGATGGAGGGCAAGAGTAATCACAGCTTCTTTTCTTCAGTTTCTGGGGTCTGAAATTACCCATCAGGGAGAGGAACTAGAAGAGGAAGTCAGCAGAGAAACAGAAGTGGTAGTGATCATATCAAGAAAATCAGAAGGCACTGTTAGTGCCTACTATACAAAGACTGTAAGAAGTAACCCAAAAGAAGAAAAAAATAACATAAATTGTCCACTCTGAATGATCTGACTGCTCTAGGCTGAAGATACTATGTCATAATTTTCAGAGAATGACTGTAATAAATATCTTGTTGCAGAGGTGCACAAAATCTGTATCAGTGTTAGGCATAAATCTGCCAGACACTTTGCAGCAATTAAAACAGTAACTATTGTTTTATATCACTGCCACAATGCAGAAGAGATTATATAAACTACAGATTTTACAGAAACATTTCATCTGAGTACTAGAAATGTTTGATTATAGTTAAAAATGCACAATATATTTATAAGCAACCTGTCAGCTAAAACCAAATTACACAGAACTAGAAGGATCTAGAATACGTTACACAAACAGTAGTCAATAATTGGCTAATCATTAACTAGATAATGTCATTGGGAATAAAGAGAGATTTAGGCATATATAATGTATTATTCCATTTAGAAAGAGTTTATTAATAACTAAGAAAATTTTAATAATGCTTCTGAGTATGTCACAGTCATTGATAATATGTATGATAGCTGGTTGCAAGCAATGCATTATTATAAATTATTCATGGATTTCTAGGACTGATTAGTGGCATTTGATTAAAATTCTGCTGGGTCTATTAATAGCATATTGCACATAATTTTATAAAACCTTAGTGCAAAGTTCTATAAATGTTTATTTTTACTTTTAAGTTACAGTCCTTATTTTCCACATAATGGTTAAATCAATATGTGAAGAAAATTAATGGAAATTACTGCTGCAGAAAGCATATTTTTGCCACACATCATTTTTCAAGAGAAGTACTTTTGTTTAAAGATTGAAAATCAAGATTAAAGTACTTCATATTCAGATTGCAAAGTGTCTCATGCTATTAATTTACTTTATCAGGTTATTTTACGTGCCAAATTCTCTGCTTGGACACCTTCCCTGTTGATACACTGCTGTTAGAAACAGCTATAAAATAAACCATGCCTCTGAAACAGGAAAAATATTGAATCTGAAATGGTGCCATAGCAAAGAAATTCTGGTGCCTTTAATTCATTCTCCCTTTCAGCCTCAGGTCTGCTTAATTTATGTGCACCTGTTTCCTACCTTCATAGTTTTATTGAATTTCTGACAATCACATGCAGACTAAAATCTGATCATTTCTCTATATATGTGTTGCAAAGGGATGATTTAAGGCATCTTGAAATTTTTATATCTGCTTCTCATAGGCCTTTCTTGTATTTGTGCCTTGTATATGTCTTCTTCCCATGTACTGTCTTCTGTGCTGAATATTTAGTTAATGTGCCCTTTAAACAATGAATTGGTCATCTACTGTGTAGAAAATAAAACTGTTCAAATATTTACCCCAAACCTGACTTTAAAGAAAGGGTTTCTATCTGTTTTACAGTATTCTGAAAAAGTTCAACAAAGAAAATATTGAGAACTCTTCCAGTCACTGTTGAGGAATGATCCTTTATTACTCTCCCTGTCATCTTTCTTCTGACAGGTCTCTTAATGGATATTTGTATGATCTTTTGCATTTTCACTGTCCTAGGGTATTTGAAGGGACACAATGATTGAACTCATTCTTGTGTTGGTTGTGCTCTGCTGACCTCCACTATGCTGAAAACCAACAGCTTTACCAAATTCTGTTTTTGTTTTTCCNGCCGTTTCTTCCCTTTCTATAGATTGGGGAGCTGCATTCCCCCCATATACCAGCATCAAATATCTCTCTTTCAGGCTACCAATGCACATCTCTTCTTTCAAAAAGATTTCAGAATAGACAAGATTGTCTTACCATTTGAGTGAAAGTTTTTTATGTTTCTCTTACCCAACTATTTTGGATGAAAATGTAGAAAAGACTAAATCCCTCTCATATGTCCTTAATGTCCTCTGGCCATTACCAGCCAAATCATTGTGTAGCTGTGTAATCACACTTTCAGTCTAAACAAGCCACGTGCAAAGTGCTCCATCAGGAATCCCATTCCAAAGGTACATTCTAACAAATGCACCCTGCATGCCTGATGCAGTTGGCTCTCTGACATCAACTATCTGGTAACTCACTGTTTGCACAGTATAGTCTGGTTTCTGCTTGGAGACAATACTTACTGTAGTCAGACTATTTACTCTGTAAATAGAAAAAAAAAAAAAAATCCCCAGGGGAACTGACAAAGTGACAACACTTTGCTTTTAATTATTTGACTAAATTAGCCAGTTCCAAGTGTTTCAGATTTGATCCCGTTTATAGTAATTCCATTACTACTTCAGTCTTCCTCACACAGCTTACAATGACCATGCAGAAACCTGTTGCATAAAGTGAAATTATGCCCTAAGACTAATAATTGATAAGGTATCATGCAGAGCATTATCAGTTTTCAGTCTGGCAATTTCATAAATGTACATGCTACAGAGGTTTTTATTATCTTGGCTTCTTAATGTTTCCATCTAAAAAGTCATTCGGCCTATGAGAATGGCATACCTGAACATGTAAAGCTGATAAAATAATATTCCATGTTTTCCAGATCTCTTCTTCGCATGAGAAACAACTTACTAGAGCCTATCCTGGTGACAAAATGTATGAACATGATCCATTCTTGAACTAAGTCCTACACTTCTGAAAATAATCCAGCTTCTCTGAGCACAGGCTCTACTGAACACAGACCATGAGGTTTACATAAAAGCACATTATTCTTCAAAGTGGCTTAACTATACCTCAAGCTGTTTTACTACGTATCTAGGAAAAAGTGGGCCAAGTGGTGGGACTGTGAACTCCCTGAGTAACTCTGAAAAGTAACTCAACCATTTAGGTCATTCTAGTCCCGGCAATGACAGCTATGGGAGTTTTCAAATGTTCCTGGGAATCTATTTCAGTTTATTTCAATTAGAGATCAAAGAGACTACTTGCATCTTTCTGCCTTGAAGTATATTTCAGATCTGGCCACTAAGCCATGCAGCCTAAAATCCTGGATATTTTGTCCCATAACCATAATTCCTCAATAAGCCTTGGACAGGTTGATCACTGTTCCCATGAGTTTCTTACCAAATAATGACATA
>VWZN01002255.1:17380-32111 GCA_013396955.1 Regulus satrapa
AGTGAGGTGAATAATTTTTTTAAAAAAATTAGAGAACCACCATTTTATTTTTCCTATGTGTAAGTATCTTTTGTTTATGAAAACCATTTAGTCATCTGAATACTTAAGAAGTATTCAACATAGCATAATCAGAAGAGCAAGAATAATTTCTAGACTTTATTTCTGGCATAGGGTGAAAGTTCAATCTAGCTCAGAAGATGCATTTAGCTATTTTTGATTGTTAAACATTGGCTTGTTCCTGCCTACTAACTAATAAATTTAGCTACGCCCTGCAGTGGTTGAAGAAAGTCCCTCTTCATACTTCCATTGTGACACTTCATGGGATCATGGGAACTCTGCACACCCTTTTTATTTTGTATCTTCCCACACGTAAAAATAACTTAAATCAAGGTAATAGTTTCAGACAGCTTTTTAAGCTATCTTGAATATTAGGCTTTTCTTTCTTGGTCTATTACTGAAGTTATTTTGCTTAACACAGTATTTTAACCTTTTCCTCCGCTTGTTTGAATGAAATTATGTTAAAAGGTCTGTGTCGCAACAAAACCATCAGAAATATTTACTTAGTTGTAAGGTTACTCAGAATTTTGATGACGTTAATGTATACATTTCATTAAACTCAGACTTTTGTGTAGGCTGGAACAGTTCCAAATTCATAAGCCTATATTTTAAAAATTCAGTACATAAAACTGCCAATACAGATAAATTCTTTGAGTCTGAGATGGTATCCTACAGAGTTGTTCTGCCCATCTACGAGCTCCTCCCATGGCTGGTATAATGAACATATTCTCATTACAAAGAAGCCCTTAGGCAAGGATGTAGTATTCAGCTTTGAATAAAATCTAAGTTCTCCAGAAAGGCCCCAGACCTCTCACCTAAGATCTATTTAAGTAAATTTTTCTATTAAAAAAAAACAACAAATAATTCAGTGAGCACTCCTTATGATTTCTGACACTGATGACCAACAACACATTCCTCCCTGTATATCAATACAGTTGTGTATATCAGTAGTTACACAGAAGTAGAATGACATCTCTAGAAAGCAGCAAATCTTTGAGCCTTTTTTACCCTCTCTCTCTAGTTTGACAGTAGGAGATTCTCTGTGGTGTAAAAAAATAACTATTTTAACAACGTCAGAAGACATTGAAGATGGCAGGGAGACATTTAAGTCATTGAGGAAATTACCAGGGTGCCTTAGAGTTATGGGATCCAAAGTCATTAAATGGCCTCCAATATTGACTCTCTAATATTTGAAAAATATTCCATCTCTGAATGGGCACTGACCACCAAAGACATTTCTTGGTCATTATTTAAGTTTCATGGTGTAGACTCAGAAATTAGTAAAACATCAGTCTTTATATGATTCATGGCTAGGATTTTTATGGACACATGAGGAAAACACAAGCAAAACTGTGGACATTTTATATGTTGGATCCCAGTTCTATGGAAAGTATAAAGGATGCAAAATATTCCACAGCCATTGTACCAAAAGATGTAGATGCCTCTGATTTTACTGTGACTTCCAGCATCACATGCAACAACACTGTTCCTCTGTAACACATCACAATGCTCAGTTCTAGGGGCACAAGATCAGTACAGACCAGCACACATTACTACACTAGTGGGGATTTTCTTTCTCTATTTGCTCCCTGCTGCTTTACCCTATTAGCTTTGTTGCTCTGCTCTGTTAGTTTTGCATTCCTGTAAGGTTCCTATCTCTTCTACTCCCTTAGCAAGAACAAGACTATAAGCTTTTCATGATTGCCAGCCTATGAAACACAACATGTAGGAGTTATGAAGAGAAGAAACAGTACATAGCTAAATAAGCACAGAATTAATAAAATTGTGTAAAAAAATCAACAAAAAAAAATCAAAATTTATCTATGATCATGATTCCTTTTCATTTAGAAGCTCAGTGTATTTTTCCACATGATGGATTACTCCAGTTTAGAAAATGAACAAATTTAACCCAGCGACCTTCATCATTAGTTCAAGGCTCATTAATGGGTACTGTAATCCCACTCTCATCTTCATCATCCATTTGATGGACATCTACATAATGTCTTAAAAAACAGATAGATGAAGAAATATTTACTATTTCATGTATTTTATTCAATTTTAAGAACTAAAAATGCCAAATTACACAGACCTGATGCCAAAGCTGTGTTACAGATATCTAAATATTCAGAAATGGATCCAGGGGTTTATGTCTGCCTTGCAAAAGCAAAGGTCTCAGCTTTGAAAAAGAAATTTGAAGAACTCAAAATTCTTAAGTGAAAATACTTAATTCATGTTTTAATAACTAAATTATATTACTTTTATCTATACAGTATGACATTGTCCTGAAGTATACTAACTCCTGTTACTAACTGTGACAGCTTGTGCCACCTCTCTAGCACAGAAGAGGATTTATGAACAAGCAAGTCAACGAAGCTGGTTTTGGTAAAAATATATGTGGGTATGGTTATTAAATTTTATTTTTATGTTCTTTTAATTCAGTTATATTGCCAAACTGTTCATGTCACTAATGTCCCTAACAGGCATAATTGTGTTAGTGGGTCATGACTAATTTGCAAACCCAAGATAAAAAATATTTTAAAATTAGAATCAATAATACTAAATGTGAAAACATTTTAAAAATACTTATCAGAAAGTCAGGGCTCCAAAAAATGATTAATATCATTAATGGAGGAAGAAATGACCAAATCAATATGCCAAAGTTTGAGCAGAAGTTAAGGTCTATATTGCATAGAAGTCCAGCAAGACCTGGTTTTAGCCGCCTGCTATGAGGCAACAGGCTGAATCAGTCCTTAAAGTCATACTAAAAATGAGAAGACATTACCTAGGAATCAGAATGCGAAGTCATGATTTAATCCCAGGTAATAGTGACATTATTTAACAGCATTTTTTTCTCGCATAAAGCATAGACTGAAAAGTTGGTAAAAAATATCTCTGTCAAAAATTAAATGCTGATTGTGGCAAATAAACTAGAATTTTGCCCAAGAATGGCCTACATTTCTCACTTAACCTGTGTATAAGATTGTCATTTCTTTTCCACCCATATTCATATTTTGGTCTACCAACTACTTTTACTCATTGTTGTTTGACAGTAATCTTAAAAGGATTACAGTTTCTCCACATGTATGAAGGGATTTGACTGCTTGGGACAAGACACTGCAAAACAAACAAAAAAAAGTAGAAGCTCATCTTTGAAATTATCAATATTAAAGCATAAGTCAGCCCTCAGTAATGGTGATAAAGGACCACAGACAGTTACATCCAGAAAGGAACGAAATTAAAGTAATGGTTTTCTAATCTGATGGAAGAGTGACCTATCAATTAATAGATTCCAATCATGACAGGTTGCTCAAAAACTAGCAAACTTACTTTCAAAGGCCACAGAGAGAATTTCTGCAGGTATAGGCATTATTGTACTTTAGAGGCATTGAATTATTTGATTCTGAGTTTTTATTGCCTCATTAACAATTATGAATTACTACCAGACAAGTGGGCAAATCTCTTCTGTATGCTCTCTTGCCATTTCATTAAAGTAATCTTGTCTAGGTTTCCTAACTTCCATAGTAAATTAAAACTATTTTTAATCAAGTTTTTTGTATGAGGACTTAGTTTTAAATTTTGACTCTTAAGTTACCACACCTGCAATCTCATCTATCAACGACAAGCAAAATAATGTGATTTAGTCAGCTCACCTTTGACAGTTTAATTTGACTTTCACTTCTAAGGCTTGCTTTTGAACCAAGCAGAAAAATTAACTGTGATCCTCAGAAACTGAATATCTTTCAAGTTTCTGCTCAGCACCTAAACAAGGGAGAATTAATAAGCCAAAAATAACATTAAGAAAATAAATTATTCTCATAAACCTTTAAGGAGCCAAACTCTTCCTAAAAGGATCCATCATGTATAGTAACAGAACCTCATATGAACATAATATCTATGCAGATATGGCTGTACACAGTTCAAGAAAAACATAAAGTTATGTGTGATCCAATTTAAAGCAGTGTAGACGGTCAAACTGATAAGAAAAATTCTGTTTCCACACTAGAGGAAGGACTTAAAGAAGATGAAGACACTATTAAATTCCCCATGCTCAACACAGACCTGATTTCTTCCCAGGACTGCTTTTCTTCCTGACATCTGAAAATTAAGACAGATCTTGAGCAGATTTGATAACACTTAATTCTCAGGAACACTTCACTCTTAGACAAGGTCGGAATAAGACAAACTAAACTTGTGTTGTCAAAGCTGGGGTTCAAAACATACTGATCCTAGAAGTGTAACACATATATAAGCTGTACATGTGAATTCAGGCAGTGATGGGTGTACACCTTATCAGAAGCCTTCTTGAGAAGCTTCCAGTTAGTGCTCTGCTTCTACTCATTAGCTGGCGGTAGGGGAAGCATGTTCTGGATGTCAAATATGTTACATGAAAGATCAGACTAGGAGACTGGAGGAAGACTAACGCTGTCATGTCCATTAAAGACAAGTAAAATGTACCAGTGGCTTTTGTCAGAAGATAGGAGCAGGTGCTCTCTTCAAGGCTCTAACAAAGACCTGGAGGTTCTCTGGCTGATTTGCGGTATGGTTTTCACTAGTAATACACCATCAGGCTAGACAAGGGGCTGTGAATCAATTAATCAGTCCTATCAGTTATAATATGTGAAGAAAATAGATTATCATGTTTTAAATGGAAAATTACTAATTTCGTTATGATTTTTTTTTAAATTATGGTGTTGTTCAGTACAATACCTGAATGCTTGAGAAGAAAAGCATTTACCTTCACATTTCTACTGCCATGAAAAGGGATAACATTTTAAAGACAGCAAGACTTAATGCAGCTTAGAGGTTGGCAAGGAAAACATTTACAGGAACACTACCTTGAGATGAGCAGTTTCTGTTTCTTCAGAACCCTTATAACTCTTACAGCAATTTTGGTACCCAAGTTTCAGTTAGCATTTTCTTTGAAACTTTGGCTTATAGTTAACAGCAATAAGTTTAACTTGTCATAGCAGAGAGAATTCTTTTATGCAGCACCCAACTGTTTTACTCAAGTAATATTTTTTTATTACTGTGATCCCATCCCTCACTGGATGTAAGCCCTTCTCTCTGTGTTTGATGTAAGCAAAATTTGAATTTCTGCAGCAGTAAGTGAAACCTAGTCCATACATGGATTACAAATGATAAATTATGATTATAAATACCAATTAAAGTATTAACCCTTTATGTGTTTTCTAATTTTAAAAAGTAAAATACATTTATATCACAGCAACCTTTCTTCCATAAAGCCATCCACACAGCAGATGAAAGAGGCAGGATCTAACAGAAAAGAAGTGTCATCACATGATTAAATGACAGCTGATGTCACAGAGTTGCAGAATGGGTCAGGTTGGAAGGGACCACAATGAGTGACAGTGAGTCATCCGGTCCAACTCCCTGCTTGAGCAGGGTCGTCCTAGAGCGCACAGTGCAGGATTGTATCCAAACAGTTCTTTAATGTCTCCAGTGCAGGGGACTCTACTACCCCTCTGGGCAATCTGCAGAAGCAGCCACACCATAAAGAAGTTCTCCCTTGTGTTCAGGTGGAACTTCCTTTGAATAACTTTCTGCCCATTGTGTCCAGTCCTGTTGCTTGGCACCACTGAGCAGAGCCCAGCTGCATCCTCTTACCACCCTCCCTCAGATACTGACATTGATGAGATCCCCTCTTGGTTTTCTCCAGACTGAACAGGCCCAACCCTCTCAGTCCTTCCTCTTACAAGACGTGCTCCTGGACCTTAATAATCTTTTTACCCTCTGTTGGCCCCACTCTGGGAACTCCTTGTCTCTGCTGCCATCCTTACTCTGGAGTTAGAAAGAAACCAAATTTTATAAATAACAGGGACCCATCAAAACTCTTAAAAATAAGAAAGAGCAGGACAGAAAATAATCTTTCTTTCTTTCTTTCTGAATAAATTTAAAAATTTTCTGTCATTATTGGACTAGAATAATTTTTAGTTTAAGCTCATTTCTCACACCTTTCTTTCAATGTCTATTGATACATCCCTTTATTTTCATCTTGTCATGCATTTAAGTAGGTTATCTGCACAGGAGTTATGTCTGAGATACATATTTGTTAGTAAATAAAGCCATCATTGCTATTCTTTTCCCAGCAGTCAAGGGTTTGAGGTACTAGAATTCTTACCCCATTATGACTTTAGAACGGGACAAAAATATAGTTCCACCATGGTTTTTGTGATCAGTGATTTTTGTAAATGTTTTATTTTAACAAATAAAACTGAATGTTTTTCTGATTAGTAACATTGTAGTTCTCATTCAAACCCTATAAGAATCCTTGCTTGCCATTGGTTTTGATGGCAGCCATACAAAAATGAGAAAAAGAGAATTCAGAATTTCATCATAATTCTAGAACTAGAGGGCATCCAATGAAATTTCCAGGTCCTAAATTTAAAACCACATTACATAATAAACTTTCCAACTCATTGCCACAGTAAGCTGTTAAGGCCAAAAGACTGAACATGCTCAAAAAAAAACTAGACAAAAATCACAGAAGACAGGGCCACTAGAGGCTTTTAAATACAGTGGACAAATAACAGCCCCTGGCTCAGAAAGTCTGCCCTGTTAAATGCCTTAAACTGGAAGGTTTCAAAGGAGCATTATTCTGTGCCTGCCCTGATTCTCAATCTCCCTCTAAGCACCATGGCCTATCATTAGAATAGGAAACAGCAAGCTAAACAGACCTTTAGTTTCAGTCTATATGGCATGGCTTTGGAACAAAAAAATCTTTAAAAAGAAATGCAATATTTTCCCTTCCAATGTTTTTGGACTTTGTTTTACTCTTTAGATCATGATTGAGAGTAATAACTAAGAAGAAAAACAAGAAAAGAAGGAATAGGTTTAATCAGTAAATATGTATTGTTTATGATTTAATATATTGTTAAGAAAAACCAAATTAAATGGCAAAGATAAGGATGTAAAGACAGATCATGTTACATATTAATAAAACTGTCAATTATCATTACACCTGTAACAGATGGTGAGACTGTTAATCATTTTGTAGCAATGGTGAATTTATTGCCCAGAGCAAAATGTGATGTTCCAATTAGGCTTGCACTCTAGTAATAGGAATGATCTCAATGGTTTTGGTTTTGATGCATTTGGTTGCGAGTATTCCAAAACCTTTTGAATATGTTTTCTTCACAAGTCCTTCCTCCAGCATGATTGAATAGCTGGTTTTTTGTTTTAGAACAAGAGACAGAAATGCTAAGGGGTGTGGCCACATCTACAGAGATTTATTCTTTACAAGTCCGCATTCACAGAATCACAGAATCAAGGAATAAGAGAAAGGTTCAGGTTAGAACAGCCCACAGTGAGCCTTCTCATCCAACATCACTGTTCAGGCAAGGTCCTCCTAGAGCATATTTCATGGAATTGCATCCAGACAGTTCTGAAATATCTCCATCTAGGGAGATTCCAAAACTTCTGTGAGTAATCAGATTCAGTGGTCAGTGACCCTCACAGTAAACTCTTTCTCATGTTCAGGTGGAACTTCCTGTGCATCAGTTTCAGCCTGTTGCCTCCTGTCCAGTTGCTTGGCATCAAGAGGAGCTAGAGGAGCCTAACTCCATCTCTTGGCAGATTCCCCTTAGATATTTATACACATTAATAAAGTCATCTCTCAGTGGCTTCTTCTAGAGGCTGAACAGGTCCAGCTCCCTCACCTTTCCTCTTAAGAAAGATTATCCAGACCCTTGACCAATATAGTATCTCTCCATTGGACATGCTCGAGGATCTCCATGTCTCTCTTTTATTGAGCAACCCAGAACTGGACACAGAACTCCAAATTCAGCCTCAGCAGAGCTGAATAGGGGGGCAGGCTCACTTCCCTCAACCTATTGCTACCAGGGGGCTTCAAGACAGGCCCAGGAACCTCCAGGCAGGGCAGGGCTCTGAGGGCCTGGAGACTGGCCCTGTTCTGGGGTCCTTGGAGCAGAAGCTATTGGCTCCAGGGGTCTGAAATACAGTCCTGAATCATAGCGCATGTGCAGGGAAAGAGCCAGGCAGGGCTAGACAGGGATGAGCAGGACTAACAATACCCTGTTAAAGGAGTGTTCTTGTTTAGGGGTGTTTGGGGCAAGCATCTCACTCCCTCTTTCTAGAACAGTACATATGCTGTCTGCACATTGCCCTTCCCACAGAGCAGCCTGACCTTAAAAATTACCATCTTAGTATCAAGAGAACTAACTTCATCAAGAATAAAGTACATTTGTGAAGCACGACCCTCTTATGTAGACCATTGGTCATTTCCCTTGCTGCTTATTCTTGAGAGTAATGCTGCATATAATACTCATGAATCTTCAGTTGCAGGGATTTCTAAACATAAAGTATTTTTTAAAAGTCATTCTCAGTCCTCCTCTGCAATTTCACTAGTTAAATTCCCACCAGTCAGGTGATAGCTTTCAGGTCCCAATTGAGCAATTTAGTGTGTCATATAAAATGCTAGTATAATTCCAGCCAGCCATTTCATTTATTGATACTTCCTACATCACTGCAGTAGCCTTGAGGCCTCATTTTCCATCTGTCTGGAGACTTGGAGCTTCAGGGACTTGTTCAGGGGGTTTTTGTTTGTTTTTATTTTTTTTTCCCCAGATGAACAGCCTATGGCTATAATCTAAGGTCCCTAGTTCTCTTTTCATCCCACACTGTTATCTCTAGAAATCTTCTCACTCACCAGAATATTGCTACAAATTCTAATTGCTGCCCCAGTGCAGCTTGAGTGCCTCTGATCTCTACCTCCTTGCCCACAGTTCCCATAAAGGACAGATTTTTCCAGTTTGTGCTTATCCTAAATATATAAAATTCCATACAGTATATTATCTTATTCCACTTATTCCAAGAGCAGTCAAACATGGATGCTTGAAAAGGAGTGAAGAAACAGGGCAGGCATGTAGCAATGCCTTAAGTATTCACCAGGTTATTATTAATTTGCAGACTAGAGACTTTCTGAGCCAAAGCAGTTATCTGCAGGTAAAAGGCCATAGTGTGCTTCTCTACCAGAAAAGAAAGCTTTCCAATTTTTGATCCTACATGCAAGTTTATCATGCACATTATCCCACAGCACAGGTTACACAGTTTTCTAATGAATTGTCTTCTTTTATTTTGGTTCAATCTTGTCACCTGATAGCTGAATCTAATGCCACTCGCTGTGTGTACTGGAAAAGGAAGCAAAAAGTTTTCCATGTTTGCCCTCTTCTCTGGGTTATCATGTAAAATCAGATACTGGTCCTTGACACATCCACACTGAAGTTGGCTGAAGTCTTACACTTTACTGCACCAACATCTGCACTGGCAATATAGCAAAGTGGCCTGCAACTCCTAGATTAGCTGTATTAACTGAAAGCAGAGCTCTGGAACACATTGAATTGGTTTTGGATATTCTCTTTGAAAAACTCACAGTTTTACAAATTTCATGGCTATAACAGAAGACAACAAGACAGTTTAGTCTGCCTGGTTCTGCACAGTGCTTAATTTTATCTACCTTTCCCTTTTTCTTTCTTGGGCAGTAAGTGGGAGGACATCATCACAAGACAGTGACAATAGGATGTTAGAGATTAGTGAGATAGATATGGATCCATAAACCCTGGAATGTAGTGAATAAAACACCTAATAAGTAGTGATAGAGAGGTTGCCTTCCCTGTATGGACAGAGTTGGAGGCGACTGGAGAGTGGCATCTGGATCGCTGCTACTCTGTACCCTTTGGTTACTACTCACTCAGTTCCCTGACCTCACACCATAGCATTGTTAACAAATAATGAGCCAAACAATTAGGGAGGGGTGTATCCTGCAGCAAAGGGGCCAGCATAATGCAGTGAGGACAGAGCAGGGCACTGGATAGAGGTAAGGATGAAAAAACTGCTTGCAGCAGCCAAATTTAATAGAGAAGTTCCTCACCTGCAGAAAGCCAGCAATAGACAAAATTTCAGGATGGGGAGCCTACTTTCTCTTTCCTGCAGAATAGACCATATTCTTTCATCTTATTCCTCTCCTTAATAACATGACATAACCTTTTGCAGACTTCTCTCTCACAATTGTGCTGACTGATATTTTTTTCCTTATTTTTCAATTTTTTCTCTCTTTATAGCACATAACAACAGCATCAACGTTTTTTAAAACCATTTCTCTGTCAATCTGTTAACTCCTGTTAAACAGATCTGATGATTACAGATAATAATTTCAGATGCAATGTAGTGTTAAATCAGACCTTCCTAGCAGAAACTGAAGTTCCCAATCAAGCACCACACTTACATTCTACCATCAGAAGACTGGGGTACCTAAATGAGGTAAGGCATGAAATCTGCAAGTTTGTCATAGATAGCATCCAACCACTTTATTTGAAATGGAATTGTAGGAAATCACATTCCTACTTTTGTATGTGAAACTGATCTTGGGTACTTGGAGACAACTAGCAAGTGTGAAATAATTTACATATGATCATCAGACCTTTGTCTGATGGTAATTTTTCAAAGAACATTTCTGCAGCTCTCCAGCTTACAACAGAGAGACTTTCTTTGGATTTAGTGGATATAAATATACTTCTTAAAATAAAGAACAGTACAAAAGTGCCTTATTCAGATGAGACTGTTGCAAACTATCATGAAACATTTTGGAGAGGCCAACTGCTAAACTAATGGATGGGTGTAAGGTAACCTGAAGTAGCAAAGCATACACTAATGTTTCAGAAATCATGCCTTAGGAGAAAACAGAGTTGCTTGAGAGTTCCAACAGAAATTGCTGTTGTCAGTTCAAGCTAATACTAATTAGCTTACTCAGGTCTCTAGGAGCCAGAGGACTCTCTTTCCATTTGGATGTGTAGGAGACATTGAATAACCTTAGAATGCTGTATTCTCATCTTTACCAAATGAGAGAGTTTACAGTTTTGCCTAGATTGCTTCATATGAAGTTGTACCCAAAAATTACACATAGTTACTCATCTCCCCTAAGTGTGATACAGGAGAGAATAGGAAGAACAAAAGTGAAAAACTCATGGGCTGAGAGAGTGAAAGTTGAATAGAGAAAGCAGAAGCATTAACTGTAGTGCTTTTGGTTCACAATCCAAGTTTCCTGGACAATGCCCCAATTAATGTAGTGGATCTAGCACTCGCCAAAAGGTATTGCACCCACTAGAATTATTTACTCATTTTTTGCTGCAACATAAGGATTAGGAGGAGAACAAAACAAGCTCAAAACTTTAAAGGGTAAAAAAGAAAACTTTATTAACAGAACTAAAAGAAAAATAATAAGAAATCAGAATAAACCTTCAAAACACTTCTCCTCCCAACTCCTCTTTCTTTTCCCACTGATAACATAAAGAGACAAAATTTCGTATTTTTGGTTTACCACTTTTAAAATTATCTTTCATCAGGTTGCTTAGGGAGAGGAGACTATCCTGGCCAAGTATTCAAAAGTATTCATGGCCATGCTATGGATATTTTTCCACAAGGAACAGTTCCCTCAAGGTTTTAATTTTCATGAATATCAGCCACCTGGAAATCTGCAACCATGAAGTCTCTCTCATGGATTGGTAGTCTTCCCACAATTACCACCATGGACCATGTCAGTTTATTGGGGTGCAGTTTTAAGGATGAACTGTTCTAGTATAGAAAATAAAGTTCTCATGTCTGGGGAAGAAGTTTTCTTCTCCTATCCTTGGGGTGACATTTCTCAGCACTCTCATCTCTCTCTGTTCAAGCTTCTAATTAAATCACAGATACTTCAAAATCTGCTTGCTTCTACACTGATGCCTCTGTTCATGGCTGGGGCTAGAATGCTACATTCCCCCAATGCATTCCATGGGTTACAGGGAAAAAAAGGCTGGTATATCAATTATATCTTCATCACAACCTTACAAGAGAATTTCAGCCCAAGGGTTAAGGCATCTCCTCATCCTGCTCCCATGTGGGATTTGACTCCTTCTTCACTGACCTTGGTGTCTCTGCATTGTTTTCTTTACATGTCTGCACACTTTCCTTTTTCTCTCACTACAGAAAGAACTAATGGTGGCAAGTTTCATCTGGGCACCGCAAGGGTTAGTTCTGCACCCAGGCCTGCAGATGGCCATGTGATCTTTGCTGGGTGGTGGCCGCTCTGGCTCCATGGCTGTTTTCTGGCCCCTGCCATATTCGATTCCAGTTGTGGGGCTGCTTTCTGTGTGGGACTGCAGGGCTGCCTCTGTTCTTAGCCGCATGGCCTATCTGCATTGCCAGCAGAATGGCTCAGTGGCTCATGGCTGGAACAGGGCCCAGCTCTGCTCCACCTGAAGCCGAGCAGAGCTAGTCTGGCCCACCAGCTGTGGTGGGAGCTTGGCAGCAGCAGAATCTCAGCTGAGCCGCACCACAGGCTGACCTGGCCACACAGTGGAGTGGGTCCAGCCAGCATCTAGTTACCTGTTCAAAGGTCAGAAGCAGGAGTGTTTTTTTGCAGGGTTTGTTCATCTTTAAATGGGATTTCACAGTGGTGTATTCATCTCTTTTAAGTGGTTAAACAGGGTGTCAATATTCAAAGCTAGCCAGCTGATGGGTTCTGTCATGTGTGAAAGAAGCTACCAAGGTCCTTACAGGGAATCACTTCTGTAGCTCATGGATGTTTTCCTTAACTAAAAACTAAACTACATTAAACCACGACAGCACAGAAGCAAAGCAAAACTGGGAATTCATTAGTACTTCCCATGGACAGTCAAGTATTTAGCCTTTCCCAGGAAAGGAGGTCTTCATCACACATGAAGGTGGCTCAGGAATACAAATGCCTTCCCTCTGAAAGTCCTCCCTTCCCTTCTCCCATCAAACCTATACACTGAGCATGATACTATACAGTATGGAATATCCCTTGGGTCATACTGTCCTCCCTTGCAATTTCTTGTGCATACCCTGCCTCCTCACTGGTGGGGTGAGGAGCAGAAAAGGCCTTGGCCCTGTGTAAAAACTTCTCAAAAATAACAAAATCATCCCTGTGTCATCAATGCTGTTTTTAGCACAATACCAAACCATGACCCCATACCAGCTACTATTAAGAAAATTAACTCTTCCCCAGCCAAAACAGCACAGAAGCCATGACATAGAAAGCATTTCACTGCTACTGTTGACTCTAGTACAGCTAGGTCACCCAGCCTTTATGAACCAACATGCATAAGACATCTAAATAGATCAAACAGCATAAAATCATACTGCATGTTGGCAAAGCTCCAGTAAGCTCACAGTTCATTTCCAAGCTGACTGAACTTAATTAAAGCATATCTCAAGATATAAAATTAGTAAGGATATGTCAGAAAGTAAGCATAAGAAAACAGATTCATAAAGAAGTCAGTGATAATTGGAATTTCAAATGGTGACACTAGCTTGCAATGTCAGCATAGTAACCATTCCTATGGAGATTAAGAATTCACTGAAAATTAATGTAGAGCCTTTCACAGGCTAAGCAATGAAAGATTTGAGCAGATGGAGACCCCTTTGCCTTAGGGGCAAAATTAATATTCTCTAAATGCATATACTTCCCAGAATGCTGCATGCCCTAAGAGATCTCCTAGTTATTATTCTGTTATTTAATTTCAGGAAAAGAAATAAACCTATTCTTAAAAATTTTTGGTAACAAATGAGAGAAAAACAGTGAGGTAGGATGCTGCATAAATTTTGATGTCTAGTCATGATTAAATTTTCCACTTTAGAAAATATTATTATAGTTTTAATAGCATTCAAAAGGTCTGTGTCTATGTTATAGCAAAACAAGCTCATCTCAGGGAATCCATTTTCTGTCCTGTGCCATCATAAGACTGGCACAGACAATGGTAGAGTTCTTCAAACCAAATATATGAATAATATCATCAGTATTATCACAATTCCATAAGTTTAGCCTCACAGTACAGAGGTTTTCCAGCATGACACTGCAGGGCAGTTCAAGCAGTTATAGGGGAATTAAATCTTCTTGGAACTCTCCCTCTGTTTGGTAGTGGGCCTATTTTGCTCCAAGTACACATATACATGGCAGAAGTGAAGTGGCCCAGAGACTCATTCCTGCTGAAGAAGATCTGAGTGCTGCTACATGGTTTCCTGACACCCCACCCACCCTGCTCAATAGAGAATGGAGACATCTAAAAATCACAGAATGGTTCAGGTTGGGAAGGTATAGGGGTTTCAGTCTGAAACAGGGCAGAAATACCATTTTGTATAGAGGTTTTGGTTTGCCATTTTTGAGTTTCCCAGCCAACACACTAATTCATGTGGTGGTTTCAGTGGTGGTTAAATGTTTGTGTACCTGCTAGAATCTCTTACTTATTTTCTTGCTGTGGGATAGGACCAGGAGAAAGAGCAAAACAGTCTTAAAACTTCAAAAGAAATAAAGAAAATTTTATTGACAGATTTAACAGGGTTATAAGAATCAGAATAAAACCTTTAAAACACTTCTCGTTCCCCAACACCCTTCTTTCCTTCCTTTTCTAACACAACAAGATAAACAAAACCCAAATATTTCCAGACAGTGTATCTCTCTTAGAACAGTCCAAGGAGCTTCTGACTGCCAAAAACCATGGAGACTTCCCCACAAGTCTTAGTTTCTAGTCCTCTTGTGGTTACAGTTTTCACAAATGCATCTGCCTGGAGAAATCTGCACCTGCAAAGCCCTCCCATCTCACAGCTCTTCCAAAGCTGCACTTCTAGGCCATATCAAATA
>VWZN01002255.1:59437-82476 GCA_013396955.1 Regulus satrapa
CATTGATTTTTTTTTCCACTTATGAGAATTTGAATTTTCCTTTTTTAGTTTCATTGTGAAAATCTTAACTCATTTAGCCAGCTGAGAACAGGAATTGAGGTTTTAAAAGTAGAACATTAAACATTGAACATTGACCAATTAGCAAGAAAGGTCTCAGAGTTGGCAACAATTACAATCACAAGGACTTTTGAAGTTTTAAAGTTTGAAATCAGTATAGTTCTATCATCCATAGTATGATGGGAACAGTAGAAAGCTTTTGATACTGTCTCCCAAAACCTCTCATTTTCAAACTAGGCATCACATAAAGTAGTTTTAAAAAAAAAATTTAAAATACTTTTATGCAAAATACCTATAATGTGCACATGTACTTTAATCTTGATCAGACATTTTGAATTTTTCTCTTTTCCCACCCCTTTTGCTCATTTGTTTAATTGTCTGTTACCATTAGGTTTTTTCATGCATTGGTAAAACATGTTGCTAGCATTCAGCCAGTGAGTCTAGAGAACAAGAAGAATTTTCTTTTACAGACAATTTAAAGTATTAATTCTGTAAAGTCAGGTCTGAATATATTAAAAAGATTAGAAGTTAAAAATAGACATGAACAGTTTCCACTTCCCACAAAAATGTCTTTTGTGTTCAAGGAAAAAAAAAAAAGTGACTATTAGGAAGAGAGCTAGAGAAAAAGACAAAGTTCAGAATAGGCTTAATCTTAATACCTGGTATCACTTGAACTAATTCCACTTGAATGCTAGAATGAGAAAACCAGAATGAGATTTCAGGTAAAGCTTTCTGAAATAAAGTTATGTATGTAATTATGATAAATTACACAAAAGGAAAAACAAAGGTTCTTATTAGTAAACCTTGCTCTCCTTCAGGCATTACAGCAGATCAGAACTAAGACATGTCTGGGCTCAGGAAAAGCTGCTGCTGATAACTCAGATGAGGAGCACAGGTTCCTTTCCAGTTACATTTAGATGAGAATTCATCTCTAGCAGCAACTGCACGGTTTTGCGTTTTGTCTTCTGTTGCTAAGTGATATTTGGCTCTTTCCTTCACCCTCTTAAGTTCAAATGAGAAAGATATGCTCAACCTCTCATGAGCATAACTGTGAAAAGTGTTTAGCAACTAAAGTTTCCTTGTCATTGCCCTGCAAGGAGAAATTCAGACACCTGATTTTCCATTGACAATGCCAAAAACTATGCATTATGGCATCATATAGTGTCTCTCACTCACTATCTTTTAAACCACATATTAACAAGACTAAAAGTTTCTTTCCAAAGAAGCCTTGGAGCATTTTGGCTGGCTTGGGGCTAATTTCTTCACATGTAAGAGAAATACCATAATAATCAATCCACTAAGGGAGAAAAATTAAATATTCCCCCAGCTACTCAACTTCTAAAGGATTCCAGCAGTTTCTGAATTTAATTACTGACGAGTTTAGATATGCTGGGAGATTCCAGGGCTGGTTTTATGCACTTTCCCTTGAACCTCTCTTGTCAGACTTTCTCACAGTTCTTCATAAATGAAGGCCCCAATTGTTTAGACTAAATTGGAACACTGTGTTTATGTCCATACAGCATAATGCTAAACATAAACAAAACCACATGACAATTCTTGGTATGAGAAAAGAAGACATATCTCCAGTGTAACTGTTTTATCAAAGAGCACATAATTTATCTTAACATCCAGAAAATAATATTGCCATTTAAATCCAAACAAATTATACTGCACTGCAAAAAAGCATACAGATTTATTCTCAATAAAGCAAGTGAGCACTGATTTTTTCCATCAAGTATTCAGACAATTTACTGTGGTACAAATATGTTCAACACTAACCCAAAATTCAAGGCCATTGCTGAGGTTCGATTGCACATAGCAAAGACCATTGAGCAAACTTGCACAAAGTCATCTATACCAGTGCATGTATTTTCCAAGATGGGGGAATGTTTGTGTGTACACAGGACCTTTGAATTTGAAATCAGAGTTCCCAGCTACACAGAGATAGCAGTTCTTGGCTTATGAGTACTGTAGCCTGAAGTCAAATAACTTGTTCAAAGACTGTGTAGCTGCACATTCATGCTCAGCTGCAAAGGTCACATGCTTGAGATGTACAGATCCGAGAAAAAGAGTGAACAGGCGTTTGTGGTTGGAAGGAAAGTTCTTGAAAAATCTTTTGTCTTTACATTCATAGCAGAATACTCTGAGTAGAGCCATTTCCCTTTTATTGTTATTAAAAACACTTTGTAGTGAAACACCTGAAATTTCTTAAAATTAAAAAATAAGATTATGAAAATATTCTTTTTATCAGAAATAATTTACATTTTTTCTTCAATCTTTGCAATATCATTATAGAGAAGTCCTCTTTATTCTTTTCCTTGTACTTAAGGACCTTAATTTAAAATGCTGAGCACAAGAAGATCACAACTAAACAGACACTCAATTGCAAAAACTGCAATAATCAAAGACTGATTTCCTTATCCATATCCATTCATCCTTCCACTCTTACTAAAGCTGTGGTTCACACCTCGCCAGTAATTACATTTGTGATTCACTGTTATTTGAAATTCCAACAAGTAGAAATGACACTCAGGAATCATAGAAAGGTTAGAGTTGGGTGTGTTTATCTTAGATTTTTGCTAACTTGCTCCACATGGTTAATAAATTGTCAACAATCACATTATTACCTGTGAGTTATTAAAAATACTAGGAATAAGAGAAAAAAAATTATGCAGCTTGAACACAGGAGGATTTAAAGGTGTTACCCTTTGCTAATGCCTATAGGGGCATTTTCATTACCAAGGATCAGAGGTCTAGATTAATGCATCTCAGTGTCACTTGTGACTTGAGACAAACCATAATTAAACTGGCATTTTCAACACTAAAGAATCAATGAATTATGCAGACACACACCACAAGAGACATAGCAAACTATGTCTGTATTTTGTAGCATTTTTACAAGATGCTTGACATACCTGCTATGGGGTTATTACAAGGAAACAAACAAAGGATTGTTGCAAGGAACACAAAAGGATTTTTCTGTTGCAAGAGTAAAACTCAAATCCTTTGCACTTCTCTACATTCCCATGCATGAGAACTCATAAATCATTGCTGTTCTCCCAAAGACCCAGAGTTTCAGCCTATGACACTGTGTCTTACCCTCAGTGCACAAATAAACCCATGAATCTATTTGGGGGTATTGGAAACATGCTTATGCGTGTGTAAGCATGTTTCAGATTTAATGAGCAGTGAAATATTGAGTGACAGCAATAACACTTCAACACAGTTTATAAACTGGTATTCAGGAATGTACATGCACTGTAAGGGCAGTGCTATACTATTAGTTGAAACAAAAATAAACAGCTTCAGTATGTACTTCCCCACATAAAAATACCTCATTGATGCCTTATTTAATGTTGCATAAGGACACCATATTTAGAAAACAGCAAGCAGCAGAGAACTGTTCTGCAGTTCCTCTCAGAGAGCAGGTCCTCTCAGGAGCTAAATTAGATGCAAAAGTAAATTATTTTAGCTAGATCTTACCTTGCACTTGAACTCATTCTCTGTTGACGGGAAACAAAAATTAAGTTTCGGTTTCTTTGCAAAGCTAAACTGCCTTCAGCATGAAGACCTGAGCAGGAGAGCTGACTCAAGTTGAATGGAAAATCACCATTTCACCAGTAACTGCTAGCTAGCCAGATTCTCAGACACATCCTAAGTTTAATTCTTTTAACAGCATTAAGATTCAACCAGTTTATGGCATGACCTCTCCTCACTGTGCTATGCTAATGAGGCAAGAAAAAGTAGGAGCTTCTCCCCACAGACCCTCATCACACAGATTCCTTGGCTAGGTTTGAGGCCACCAGGTGCCCTCTCATAAAAAGGACTTCTAAGAGGTGTTATCATCATGAGGATAGATGGACCAGAGGACCAGAAGATGAAGTAACCTCACTTGAAATACATTAATTTTGCATAAAGGAGGCACAAAATTGAGAGAACCAGAGTTCATATACGTCACTGAGGTGAAACTGGAAAAATACTGCAGGATAAAAAAAAAAAAAAATAACTATCCCAAAAAAAAAAAAAAAAAAAAAAAAAAAAAAAAAAGCACAATCAAATGAAAGAGTTAACAAAATATTTGAAACAGGGAACTACTAAAGTATTTCCTACTGGGGATAGCTGGGAAGGATATTATTCTAATTCAGAGAAACATGATTATGTTCTCTTCTTCCTTTTTTTTCAACCCAGCATAGAGCAAACCACTGGAGTTTTTCATTGTCCTTGTGCGTAAATAGAGAAAACCCCAATGAAAAATAAGGGAACCAAGTGGTATATTTTTTAGGGGGAATCCAAATTACCATGGCTAGGTGGTTTAGCACATATAGCAAAGAATAAGTAAGGTAGAATTGTTTCCTTAAACAAAAGGGTTTGAAACTCCGCATGATCCCAGTTCTGAAACTGTAACTAGGAGACGTGATCTAGAATTTTAACTACATTCAGCAGCTATTTTCTTTAGTAGATGGCTTCTCATGACTGCAACATAGAGGGAACCAGACAAAAACTGAGCATAATACAGCCTAAGAAAGAGTGCATTGGGATTTTATTGTAAAACCTCTATTCCCAAGCAATAAAAGAAAATTATAAAGGTGTTGGATGAAAATTAGGTGGAACTCTCCAGTAGGCACGTACCACAGGAGATCTTAGCTAAAGAAATGAGGATAGGCATTTCCAAAGATTACAGAAAGAGAGGTGTTTGTACACACATCAGCTAAGGTTTCCTTTTACAAAACAAAAGCAAGAAACAGAGACAGGAAGGAAATCGCAGGGAATAGCTTGAGTAATAGCCAAAATGAAGTTTCAGATGTGTGTAAATGTCAAGGTAGAGGAAAGAAAACAGGGAGATCTGAGATGGAGGGCTAAAAATCAATTCTCCAATCAAACAAAATTATGTGAGAAAGAGGAAAAAAGAGAGAAAAATGAACAAGCACTTTAAATAAGCGTTTTTCTCCCAGAAGTTATTATTTCCACCTGTAAAAATAAAACACAGAGTCCTAGCTGGGCTGGTAGATATGAATAACAAACTGCAAACATTAGCTGAAAGAGCAAAAGTGTAATATGATAACTAAAACACAAGGCACAGGCAGAAGAATATTCAGAGTAGAAAGTGGTCAGATTTCCCCGATTAAAATTTTGTAATCTTTTTATCTTTCAGTTCCCAGATGAAAAAGGTTGACCAAAACATTAGAACAAAGAAGGAGGAAGAAACACTAACAAGTACTTTCTCTTCCATTTTCACTGAAAGTATTGAAGACTAAAAAAAAATTAAATGACTGCCAAAGGCAGGAATTAATGCAAATAGAAGAACTATTTTTAAAGGAACATAAATAATATTAGAAGGAAGCACACAGTGTTTTCAGGTCTTAGATGGACAGGGAGTGGAGTAGATTCATGTGTTCCTTTTAATCTATGCTTATGAATCTTATACTGATAAAATTCACGGGCTAACTTTTCCAATTCTGAACTCTTTTGCATACAGAATTTGTCAGATGCCAGGAAAAAAACTAGCCTCAAAAAGCATAGCATCGTCTCTTATAAGAAACCTATTTTTCCCAAGACCAGAAAAATGAAGCCTCACTACAAGGTGAGAGAAAGAGAAATTAGTAATTATAAAGTGAATATGTATAACATAACTGTTCTGGCTCTGTTGCTGCCTTGAGTAATAAACAAGACACATAGAAACAGCCATGTCTACAAGATCAGGTTATGATGTTGCACAGAAACATCATCCAGAGAAATTCCTGTGGAGTGCTGGTGTGGGAGTGCTGTGCTCAGTGTATCTTTCTGATTCTATATCCTTGTCCAATATATAGCTGCTGGCATGCTATATTTTGCTTTTAAGCAAAATCTAAATATGGAAAAGAGTTAAAGGGGAAGTTCTAGAAATAAGATTTAAAACGGAGGTAGATCTCTTGTACTAGGTCTGCCTTTTATACTTTCAGGGTTTAGCTTTCAGTGAAGCTCAGAAGTTGAAGCACACAGGAAAATCCTTCTCAGGTTCATTCAAACCATAATCAACAAATATAATAATGAAGGATATGATGCCAATTTATGTTACTTACCAGTAACTGTGGTTGATATCAGAGCCAGACTAAACAAATAATTTTGAAGTCTAATTTGAGGAACAGATTTTTGACAACGAACTCTTTGGATTAACCATGAATGTTAAAGCATTCACTCAGTACGCCTAAGGTTTCATCATCCTTACATCAGAGTATGTATAGTATAGCTTTTTGTTCACTTAATTGTCATTTCATTATGTGATCCACATAGTTTCCTTGCAGTGTTCCACTGGGTGATCCACTAGGCTTCCAAATGATATTAAAAGATTTAGAAAATGAGGCTGAGTCTTCACATTACCTTCAGAACTGAGGAAAGAGGTTGACAACCTGAGATGAACATTTGGGCAATCTATACATCTGACCTAAATTAGGAGCTCTTTTCTGGCAGCTGGAAGAAAGTCTGTAAAGAAACTGAAACCTTTTCATTTCAAAACATTTGAAATATAAGTGGAAAAAATCTGTATTTTAGTGAATAGGAGTTTACATAGGTATTCTTTTCTTTACAAGTATAGGCTTAGAAATTGCCCAAAACTGGAATACATGCTTAAATCAGGACTTGAGGCTTCCGAGAAACAAGTAATGACAAGGATAATTTGGAAGGCTGGTTTGTTTGTGGTTTTTATATTCTCTGTATAATTCTGAAATTAGTATAGGTAGATTTTGGGGGCTTTTTAACCTTACAATTGCCTTTAGTTTTTGAAAGACATTCTGCTTGCTTGACCTTTTTTGAAAATTCAGGTCAAGACCAATGAAGAAGACTGTACAGATGGTTGCTTTTGAAAGAAAAGTTGGAGTTAACAAGAAATTACACAGAAAATCCTACTGTGAAGTTCAGATGGCACATGGACACATTCACAAGCTTGGTTACTTAAAAATTTCCTCAGTGAAGAAACCAGACTGACATCTACCACAAGTTTCCTAATATCATGCCTTTCTGTGATTTGAGACAGTTGACCTTGACACCCCTGCAATGGCTGCATTGCAGATACAAGACATGGACAATTAAAGATCCAGACCTGGCAATTTTTAAGGAAAAAGATAAAAGGATGCAATACTTTCCTGGAAAAAAAAAAAAAAAAAGAGTACAAGCTATTTTGTCAACTAATGTGAGGAATAATTGACCTTAAAAGCCTAAAAATGAGTTATAGAACCACTAACTGTCAAGTTTAATTACAAATGGAAAAAACATTATGTGGTGCGATAGAAGAGTTTCCTTTTCTGCTACCTCTCCTTTCATACCGGCACCAATAAATTAAATCAGAATATGATGCACAGTTTTTCTACATTTGCTTTTTTGTCAGTAAAAGGTAACATAGTCATTCATCATGTAGAACAAACATGGGGTAGAGATTTTCCACTCTAAAGAAAAAAAAAATCTTAAATCTTTTGTAAGCACATACAAAAGTTAGAATAAAGAGACTCTGAAAGGTTCTTTTCTCAGAAAGGGTATGCAGCAATTACTGCTACTACTATCCAGTGAAAGGTTGAACTGTGTCTCCACATGAAGCTGCTTTTTGCACACTACATCTTTTCCCCTGCTTCTCTTCAGCAAGAGAGTGTACTAAACTTTATCCAACACCTCAGATGAAGTATGCTCATTTACATGCAGGTGTCCCACCCTGATCATTTTACCTGACCTTGCTGTCACAGTAAGGGTTATTCCAACCACTAATAACTGTGGCAACTCAGAAATTCTGGTGATGGCTAAAATGGGATAAATTGTCCTTTCTGAACCTTATATAAAAAGGAAAGAAATTGTCAATGAGTCATGTTTTCTCTGAGTATAATTTGATATTATACAGATATGAAGAGGAACATTTATTATATGCTTTTGCCATTAATAGCAATTGAGCATCCCCAGGAAAATGCAACCTACTATGGGAAAGTAAGAATCATAGGGCATCAGTCTTTTTTTCATCTCTGGCTGATATGTTCCAAGTGATATGGCTTTATAAATTCTTACTGATCTCCATCAACACATCTCTTTGATGTTTAAAGTCTCAGCTGGAGGCACATTTGTAAGCCAATAGCTCCTTTCAAAATATTTATGTCCTTTGACTCAAAGTTCAAAACAGGGCAAGATTCACTTTGCATAATCACTTTGAACAAGCACAGTATTTCTTTTACAACAATTTGAGGGACAGGCATATTGCGTATTTTAAGACACTATACCTCATCAAATTTTGGCACCAGTGCCAAAGAACTATAACCTTTTAGTGAAAGATACAATGTGCTCAGTTCTTTGCACAGTAAGCCAATTTTGACTGTACTGAAATCAGCTTCAGTGATCTGTAAGTTTTCCATGACAAGAATCAAACTATAATATTCTGAAAATGGTAATCATGTACATGCTTTACTGTGGCTCAAATCTATACAAAAACTGCCTATCAAAAAAACAAAAAAAAACCCAAAAAACCCAAAAAAAACCAGCAGAAAGAGATGATCATTAAGTCAGTAGTGTTCGTTAAGCCTTGATCTCACAGAATTTAATAAATATTTTCTAATATTTTTTGAGAAATCCTTTCTCCAGAATTTTTAAGGCCATGTGTACTTTCTCTAGTAGCAAGAAAAATGGTGGATTTCAGTTTGTAGAGCTCTCTATGGAATATAGATTTTATGTATATTCCCACAGGATTTGCTTTGCAAGAGTTTTAGATTCATGATTCCAGTGCCCTTCTGCTTCCTAGGTATTCTTGGCAAGATGCTGAAGCCCCCAACAGGATTTCAGTACTTTGGCTAAATGATCCAGCGAGGGTGTGAGACAGATAGAGAGGAGGAGTAGTTCCTTCATTTCTCATCTATTTGCATAGCTCGTTCTGTCTGGGCTGCAGGGCTCAAACCAGCTGCTACCCAAGAGATGGCAATTGCCACATAGAAAGACACACTCCAAATTATTCCCTAACCCACATTCCAGATACCCCTACTCTCAAAGCCAGAGTCAGATAGAGGATTATATTAAACATGGGTGTCAGTTTCAACCTCTTTGCAGCTGAGCCAGAGAGGTGCTGCTGTCTTCTCTCTCTCATTTGCATTCTCCCATCTGTTCTTGCTTCATTTCCTGACACCACTCACAAATTATTACACTCCTTTCTCAGTCCTCCTCCATCTCCTTCCTTCTCCCATTACAGCCTCTGCCTTCTCCTTGCCTTTCCAAACTGTCACAGTTCTCTCCCTTTCCCCAGCTACAACCACCAAAACTCCTTCCTTCCTTCTCTTGCTCTGCCTTGTGTCTCCCCATCAGCAGCTGTGCCAGGGCCCAAAGCTTCCTGAACCTGCTGACTTTATGACAAATCTGTAGAAATACAGCAAAGCTGTGGTAGTCTATATGCCTTTTGTGACAGTACATTGCAGTTTCCTCTCTCACCAAGCACACACATAACCTTGAAAACAGTGGTATAGATAAAAGATGTTATTTAAATGAGATGTATTTTTTTTCTTTATATTTCAGTTAATTATTTTTTCATGCATTGCAAGATGAAATAAATATTTGGGTATTTTCCCAGTCCTAGAAATCTTGCAGAAATCTCTGGTGAATTTCTGCCTAGGCTATTTGAGGTACATGGGTAATTACCTAGTATCTTTCAATATTTTCAGTTTTTTACATTTGAGAACAGTCTACCACACACAAAAAAACTAACAGAACATGGCTGCTTCATAAAATAAATACCTCCACATTGTCCTTCCTATGTAAAATCCATTAAAAGGCAAGCAGAAAATGCCTTTACATTTTTGATGATTCAACAGAAAACATCATGACCACTGAAGTGCCAGAGAAGATCAAGAAGTACTAAAGACTGCTTTACATTGAAACCATCAACTACTCTTACAAGGGCTACTTTAGAACACTGCCCAGGTTATTGAGTATTTACCCAGCCTTACTAAAAGACAGAGCTTTTAACCACAGAGAAAACTGAGCTGACAACTATAGTGCTGTGGTTATTACATCCTATATACTTTCTTCCCACCTGCAGCAATCCACTGAGAAATCCACCTTTCAGGACCTGCTCCTGTTTCTCTCCTGCGGCATCCACATTCTTAATGTTTCTAAAGAAATGGCATGACACAAACCCACTGTGAAGCCAATGGGCAATTTTGTCCATAAAGTAATGTGTCAGAAGTTAATTTCATGCGGATGTAGGAGATATACTTGACTTACACATCTCTCTATCATTCTCTAACAAAGACAAATCAGTTCTGTGGGGAAAACTAAAATTTAGAAAGAACTGACATCATTCAAATTACCCCCTGCTTTATTTTAGGAAAGCTTGTTTTTGTCTTGTGAGTGCTCATATGATAAGGGCCAGTGGACTGATACTCTATAGAACAGGTTGCAAAAATACAGAAAAGAAATGTCTCTGCTTAAGAAATGTATTTCCTCGGTGATCTGAAGCATTACCCCTGGTCTGGCTTATAAATTATTAGGAAAAGTTAATCAGCTTGTCATATAGGGATCCACTCCATACCAGAATTTTTACTGCTCATGAAAGGTTGAAAATCACTGCTCTAGATCCCTTACAAGCAGGTTTTGTCTGCATGACTGCATTCTGCCAGGACAGCTATTTGAAAGGGAGTAACTAAATTTTCACAGCTTGTTTCTCTGTACTGCCCTAAATCTGCGTGTCACTAATCTTACCTAATTTTACTGCTAGCAAACCCTGGCTTCAGATAGGGTCCAATGACAGTGTGCAAAACCCACCTACACAGAACTCCAGCAAGTTTTCTGGGATTTCCCACATTGAATCAGGAACAGAAAGTGCATGTGATGTGCACAGCTGGCTATATTTATACTGCTCTGACCAATCACACATTTGGGGGTTTTGGTGTTACAGAAGTTAACCAACTGTCTTTACTTTCTATTGGGTGGCAAGGAAAAAAGTTGTACTGGATTGTAGAAATAAGATGGCATATGCATCTACAATGAAAGCACAAAAACAGATCCATTATCATAGGGTGGCCTTGAATGAGGCCCTCAAAAAGTAATTCTACTTTGACATCTTGAATTTTTGCTTTCATTCCAAGTGAGGAAAAGGGGACTAACATGCATGACATAATTTGACAATGAATGCCCCCAAAAAAATTTATTCTGGCTATTTACTTTCTATGCAGACTTGCATAGGTTTATTTTTATATCTGTGACATCTTTATTTGCTGTTGCCTCTTTCTAAAAACAATAAGCCCTTCCTGTGCTTTTGCAGACTGTTGTAAGTAAACAATTCTCCTTTTGGTTTGAAAATTATCTTTTGCACAAGAAACATTTGTCCTACATAACAGCCAGTAAATTAAAGAGGACTTTGAGTGGGAGATACATCTGTTTATCATATATTACAGAAAGGTTTATGACTTCCTACATAGTGACTTCTCTACTATTTTACTGTTGTGGGCCACAAGCCATTCTGGAGTGATCGAGAAGTCAGAAACTTCTCATGTGCCATATTGTCAAAGAAAATACCAACATGCATCTGATGTTGATGTAGATCTGGACTTTCCCCACTTCCCAATCTCTTCTTGCACATTGGTTTATGGACAGATTTTTAAAAGAACTTGAACACAATAGTAAACCATCTTGAAGACCTGACCCAAAACTTTAAAAAATCTTGGAAACTTAAAACACCAAACATCAGAAACCTGGAAATCTTGTCTGTATCTAGTACCTGACCTAATATTCTAGGACATATCTTTTTTTGCAAGTTTTCAAAACCATTTGCAAAATCTCAAGGAAAATGTTGAAACTGCTTCTGCTCAAGTGTTACTCCAACTATATGGGTTCTTTATAATAGTTGGAGAAAGTCAAACAGATTTAGCCAAATTTTTAGCCAAATAGGTGTTTGTCAATTATTGCTCTTTAGAGTATTTCTCTTTTCTGCATCCCCACCACCACCCACCCAGTTTCAAGCTTCTATTCTTCCACTTGCATGATTCTGCAGCTTAACTACGTGCTGATCCTTCTCATTTTCAGCCCACATTTCAGTAAGCCCTGTACACATGCATTCTCTAGATTTTAACAACGATCATTACAGTCTTTAATTTTCATCTATCAAGCATGAAAGGGACAATTCTGCTTGGTTGAATATGGTGAGAAAGAGCCATTTTCTCTTCATCATCCATTCTCCTTTCTGCTCATGTGGAAGTGGATAGATATCTCTGATCCATGCTTTGTGCTTGTTATAAATGTTGTCCCAGTTTTTCCAGTTTGAATACCTGCAGGTTTTCTGGGCAGGAAGAGACATGAAGGCAGCCCTGTGCTTAGAAGAGAGACAGAGGACTGTGAGACCACTGGAGATTAGTTTTGTTCTGAATTAGAAAAGCCTGGTAGAGAGACAGCCTGTGAGCAGATACAAGGCAAAGGCAGGCTGAGAGAGATATCCATGTTGTTGGTCTACAGAAGCAATGATCAGAATGACTTTTTAAAGCACATAGAGCAAACAGAACATGCAGGACTGGGAACAGAGAAATCTGGCAGTGACCCTGGATGAGAAGAAAAGACGCTCTCTGGTGAATTCCAACAGGTTTGTGCTCGGGGTTGTCAGCACAGATGCAAACTAGAAGTGACAACACAAATACTAGCTATGGAAACCTGACCTTCTAGAGCTGCTATCAAAATCACAGTGAGTTTTTGCTGACTACTGGAAAGTAACTTCTGAAGGAGCCATGTCCTCTCATGCCAGCCACCCTGAGCAGGGGGTGAGTCCCGGCAACATATCAGGAATTCAAACATATTGCTTTATAACTATCTGTGACGTTTCAGCACAAAAATTCAGCTTAACATATCTGTCATGGCTTATCACACCATACTCTGTGATAACATACAACAGTATATCAATAGTTAGTCAGCCCTGGTATTTCATCAATAATGTGTTTAAAAAATTAGTTAGGTGGGAAAAGGGAGAGGAGAGCAGAAATAAATGGATATATTTGATATGGTCCCCCCCAGGCCATGCCATAGGTCAAACAGAGACATGGACACAGTTATGAATTACCAAAGGCCAGTGCCTGGCCTCAGCAGGGTTTAGAGAACGTACATGTACCATGGTGCTCCTTTTACAGAAGAGCAACAGAAGCCCAGCTGAATTGTGACAAAAGGGAGGCAATTAAAGAAACAGATTTGGCTCAATTTTTAAAAAAGCAGCTGTGAGACCAGAGATGTTATTTCCATTATTTGCTCCTGTGATGGGCTGCCGTCATTATCCTACTGTGTGTACCAAGTTTCCAAAACAGAAAAAAACCAAACCTGTCATAAATGCAAAAAGTGTCACATACCTTTTAGTGAATGCATTTTTCCTATTAAAAATATTTTGCCCAATGCAACATTCTTTCCTCAAAGAGCTTCTGTTGCCTTTCCTCTGTCAAATACATTAAATGAAAATAAAAGGAGGCCAAAGAGAATAAATGAGCAAACAAAAAAAATAATTAAAAAACTATTCAGGTTTATCCTTTAGAATTCTGCAAAGTCCAAAATAAAGTTGTTGTTTCTCATTGAATATCTGCATGCAGTAGGCCACTTACTTTCACACAGCATGGGACTCTTAAATATCAAAAGCAGGAATTCCCAAAACATTCCCCATCAATTTCATCTAAAGAAAAGGAGTTTGAAGTTGTGGATATCCTATCCCTGGAAGTATTCAGCACCACATTGAATGAGGCTCTGAGCAACCTGGTCTAGAGGAAGGCATTCCTGTCCATGACAGGGAAGTGGAAACTAGACTATCTTAAAGGCTCCTTTCAATCCAAACCATTCTATGATTCTATTTTTTGACTAAATCAAATAGGCCCTACATCAAAGAGAGAAAATCATCCTGGGATAAGTCTGGAATGAACCTGTGAAGCCTGCACACTAGTGAAAAACCTAGGTAATCTATATAATGGTGTTATCTAAGAGATAAACTGTTACCTTTAAGCAACTAAAAATTTCAAGGGGAACAGAACAGAGGGAATAGTTCAGGGAGCAGTATTTCAAGATTTCTCCTGGTTTAGACACCTTTTTATCTGTGATTTCTTAGTCAGAGTCATTGCTCAGAAAATATTCTCATTCCATTTCATACACAGTGAACATGGCTTCAATTTGTATCCTCTATTAGGTTTAGGCAGTAATGTTACTAAGCAAAATAGCAATCTTTCCTTTAAAAGTTCCATTTAGGAGTAGAAACTATGAAAGGAAAAGGTAATGGATTTTGTGTTAGGAAAATATGCTTTACAAATTTGCATTTAAAATGGATTGTGCTGCAAGCCTTCTGGCGCTGGGAGAATCATCCCTATTTCCATTTAGTATATAATATAGTAGAGGTTACCTGGGGTTCAACAGGTAAAACTGCTGTTCCACTTTTTTCCAGGGATAAAGCAACACGTTCTTTGCTGCAGCAACTTCATCACATGTGCCAGACCATAAGGAAGGAACAGGAATATATTTGAGTCTAACACTAAATAACAAAATATAAAAAAAGTAGATATGGCAAGAAGAGGTGTCAGGAAGAAGAGCAAAATGGTGGCTAAAAGCAGCAAATATGCAAACCAGCAGAAAGATGTCCTAAGGGACAGGTGAGATAGATTTGATAAGTGTGGGGCATGGAGCTGATGGAGCAAAGATACCACAGTACAAAATGGTGAGAGATTCAGAACAGAGCCAGGGGATAAGAAGCAAGTGACTAGAGGCCAGACAGAGTGAAGAGATAGAGAGGACAGAAAGGTGAGAGTAACATTGTCAGAACAATATAGAGCTCTTCCTCAGGATAAAATACTCAAATTTTAATTTAAGAGTGTTGAAGACCTTACATGTGAAGGAAGGGGATAAAAAATTAGGAACATGGGCCTGTTTTGACTGTCTTTGGTTGTGCTTATGGACAATGACAGGAAATTAAAAATTATCTTACAGACAACAAAAATAATAAGCTGAGGGACAATATAGTCCAGTGCCTCAGCACAAAGGCATTTAAAGAGACAATGCATAGAACTACTCAAATAAAGAAGGAAAAGAACAGATTTTGTCATGACTCTAGAAAGTAGGGAAAGGAAAAAACCACAAGAGCAGTAGATTGATACAGTTGTTATGGGTGAAGGGTGTCTTATACTTTGTTGACATCCCACTATATCAGCAGTAGACAGGGATAAATCCTTGTGCTCCTGAGCATTTGAATTCACTAAAAAATCCTGTGATATGAAAGACTCCTTTTTGCATAAATCAAGAAACATCAATGCAGAATAATGGGTCAGAGCTTTGGCAAACTACACAAAGATGACTGATTCATGCAATTACCAAACTGTACAGGCTGAACTAATTGGTGATAGAATAATGACATGACAAAAATCCAGGCACTCAAATGTGAATGTTTAGAGGTCCCATTAACTCTACAGAGAACCAGAGATGTGCACAGCTAGTGAACAAACACACATCCAAATAGAGAGAACACAAACAAAGCAGTCAAAAAGGTATTTACAAAGGCAGAGAAAGGAAAGATCAGCTAAAAAAGACATACAAATACCAAGCGGAATAGATTAAGAAGATACAAAGACCTATGGTTAATTAGGGTGAAAAAAAAAGATAATCATGAAATTCCTTTTACATGGGACCACATTCAAAAATTCTGACAAGTCACTGAGCAAAGGATGGCAGACAAGAAAAAATGCCCTCATAATAAGAAGTAAAAAAGTGACTCAGAGGTCTTTGTATATATGTGACATCAGTGAAGTGCAAAAGAGCAAAAAGAAAAAAAAAATGGACTATGAAGTTCAGACTAACTAACACCAGATGCAAAGACAGAGCAACAGAACAGAGTAAGAAAAAAAATGCGAATGAACAGTGGGCATGAATGTGTATGAAAAGCACAAGACCTCTTCAGGAGTGTACATAAAGAGACAGAAAAATAACAGAACCAAATTTTTTACTCTCTGATAGCATAATCCCATTACCATGAGACCAACTACATTAAGAGAGAATATCAAGTAAGAGGTAGATAAAGTGAAATTTCAAGTAGTATATATGTTAGGAAGACATTTAACAAAACTAAGAGAGTTATTACCCCTGCACATTAAACCTAAATTACAGATGATTCCTGTGAGACATACACCAATAAAAACCACATTCCATGTGTCAAACATCCTACTGCATGCTTACAATGGAGTGGACTTTTGAGGCAAGACATGAACTGAGATGCTTAGAGACAATAAATTACCAGGTACCCACACTTAAGACAATAAAATGAGTTAAATTATCTCTTTTTTGTTGGTTTCAATATCACACATTAAATTACAAAATTTCAGAAAGAAGTATAGTATAGATACCAGAAAGCAAATCACATACATTAAAAATTAAAAGAAAGAGAATAATGAAAAGAATAATTGCTCCCAATGAAAGAACTTATACTAAAGCAAAACTCTTCATAATAAAATCAGTACAGGTTACCAAGTGAGAAAAAATCATCTGGTTTTCCACTGCCACCATAGAAAATTACTAGCGCGTGTTACACAGTGCATAAATTCTACTCTTTCATTTGGAAGCTCAGAAAGCATACAGAAATGAGCAGGACTAAGTGGTGTACCACAGGGCAAAAAGATGATGCTAGAGAAGAGGAGTCTCTGTCTCTGAGTATCACAGTCTCTGAGAGTGAAGGAGTGGAGCCTATATGAGGAGAGTATGGGGAACACACAACCTCCAAACCTGGTGGTGGGGATACTTGGACAAAAAAAAATAGTGCTGATAAAAGGCAGAGAAAATTATCAAAAACATTCATTTTTACTTATAACATGAAACAGTAAATAATGCCTTTTATAATTTTCTCCTACATGACAATCATCTGTGATTACACACCCAGACAACATGGATCCACATTTGCAGTGAAGGGACATGGAAAAGGCATGGCTCAGGGAACAGCAGAAGCCAGCTTGAGAACTGGCATCTTTGTGAGGGGTGCTGTGGCAACCTCACTAGCAGTGGGAGCTGAGAGGGGGCATGATTCCTCTTATTACCTGTCTCTGAAGGTGAGGGTAGCACAGGTTCTTGTTAATAGATCCCTTGGGGCAGATAAGAGTGAAATGTCATTGAATGATTGGTACTTATAAATAAATATATGTATGTATATACAGAGTTTATTTTGCGCAGCCATGATCCATGGTCCTGATGAGCCAGACCACCATATCCCAGGCTGGTCTTGGCCCATCCCAATCCTCAGGGAGGTCCCCAATGCCAGGGCTGTTGCTGCCCTGGTGCCACCACATGCCCGATTCCTGTCTGGAGACGAGGGACAGGTCCTGCCTGCTTCTCTGCTGTCACCCACCTGGAGAGCCCCTGCCACTCCCAGTACACATCCCCAGGGAGCTACCACTGGTAATGTGTTTCGTCCCCCATTCAGGCAGAAGAAAATCTTCAAGGTCCTGCCTCCAGGTACCCATCAGGTTTTCCATACTGGCAAGTTCAGCAGAGTGAGGACACAGCCTGGAGCCCTTGCATACAGTAGCCCAAATGTTGAGCTGCCATCCTCAACAACCCCATTCATGAGGGGTGGGAACAGAGCAGAAGGATAGTTTTAACTGTATGGAGGTGCACTGTAAAGCCTGTTTTATTTACTACAACTGGTGAAAGCCCATTATATGCCACTTGGAAATGTTCAAGCTTTGTGTTACAGAAGAGGGAACTACTCAGGCAAAGTTTAAATACCCGTGACTGCAGATCATTTTTAAAGACTGGTGCATGTTACTCAATTGCAATGATAGGTATTTGATGCATGATACACAGGTAAGTGCTTATTGAGTTATGTAAAGTAAAGCAGCTTTACACTGCAAAATAAAAAGCAGCTAAGTCAGAGCATGAGATCTTCTATCAGATAGTACTCTTTCTGTCCTTCTATAACACAGAAATATAAAATGTAAGGCCAAGGGACTGTTCTTCCATGCTGCCATGGCAAGGGAATAGAAAGATCCTAGTTACAAATCCTCCAGAGCAAACATGATTGCACGTTTACATTTGTTGTGTTGGACACTTGCAGAGCAACTTCACCTGTCTCTCCAAACAGCAGGATTTCATGCAAGCCAAATGTGTAGTATTTTTCCCTTGTATTCACATATCATAATATCCACACTAATGAAAGCAGATCTCCTAAGAGATCAGAGCCATTCTGAAAATAGACAAGAGAGATGGACCACACAGAAGCCAACAGTCGTAGACATAGAGAAGTTGTAATTGTAGGCATACAAAAGTTGCACCTTTTCTTTAAACTACTTGCTTATTCTCATCTTAGATTTATAGACAGCTATCTATGTGGATGAAGCAAGTGTCCTGGCAGCCCATATTTCGTCCAAGTGGATTATAGCCAGTTTAGTGTACAGACTGCCTTTCTTTCAAAATAAAAAATCAGCAAAATCCAATTTTCCCAATGTCAGTCAGAAGAACAAGCCAATTAAAATTTACCATCTACTTCCAAATGAAAGGTGGAAAAGCAGAAATTTACAAGATCACAGAATGGCCAAGGTTGGGAGGGACCTCTGGAAGTGATGTGGTCCAGTTCTCTCACTCAAGCAGGTTGCTCATGACCATCTGGTTTTGTATTATCTCCAAAGATGGAGACTCTACCTCTTTCCTCTGGGAAACAAGTGCCACTGTACAGTCACTCTCACAATAAAGGTGTTTTCTGACTTTCAGGTGAAAACATCCTATAGCATTTTTCTTGTATTCCAAGAGATAATCACAAAAAAACATGGGCCAGCCCCTTTGTGACAAACTCCCTGTAATAAATAATGGCCTCGATGAAACAGGGTAATATTTGATCAAGCCTCAAATTTTTTTCTTTACTGCCTACTGCACCAATGTATCACAGCTGATTGTTCAAAATGCTTGAGGCAACTTGTGGGGTTCATGGGGAGTTCACGCCATAGTAATTTATAAGACTGATTATGAAAGAAATTTTGTACCAAGAAGAGATTGAGTAAAACAGGACAAATGGCCTGAATAAAGACAACAAGTAAAACCAGAGAAAACTCTCAGGGAAAGGAAAGAGAACAATTTTACTGTACATGCTCTGTAAGAGAATGAATTTGATGGCAAGTGAAGGTAGATCACTTAAAAAGGAAAAGCAGTACATTATATTAACAAAGTATCCTATATGAGGCAACCCAGTATTAAATTTGTATTTTCACAGGCAAACAAGACTGCAACATGACTGAGAAGAATAGTAGGAAAAGAGAATAGTAGGATTTAAGGTGCTTTTCTGAAATCCACTTTCATTTAATCTTTAGCAATAACAAGGAACAGTATCTCCAGTAACTCATTATTAAGAAAGGGATCCAGATCTGCAAACTAACAGCACTACAATATCTGGTGTTTAATGTTTATCAGTGTAAAACTGTTGTCTCAGTAGGGTACTGGAAGTCAACTTCTCAGAAAATATATTTCCAAACAAGTCACTGAGTTTCAAAGGCCTGATGGAATACTTTAACTTATCATATAAAGAAATAGGATATTACTTAAAATGGGCTAGCAAATTCCAGATATGACTTTTTTTCCCCCATCAGCAAATAACTCTTCTTTGAGAAGAGCACAGGCGCACGCCTGAAACACTTCTGCCTTACAGGTCCATCTTGACCACTTGTAAAGCAGGAGCATATGGCTTAGCACAGGGTTGTAATGGCCAGCTTGAGTGATACTCAGGTTGAGATCAGATCAGTAGCAGGACTGCTCCTCTTTTCCTGTTTAGGAAGTCCTTTGTCAAAATGCAGCTGACAGCTGTCAGCTTATAACTTCGTTAAAAACCCCAAACATCTAAGCACAAAAACTGGATATCAAAGAATTCTAGCAACGGAAAATGGGCCCCACAATTTAAGGAGGACAACAAAACTAATGAAAAGGATGGAAGGAATGTCTTCTGAGGAGCAGCCAAGGACTTAGGGTTTGTGTAGTTTGAGTAGAAGGAGGCTGAGTTGTGAACTCTGCTCTCTACAGCTTCCTGAGGAGGGGAAGGGGAGGGGAAGGTGCTGAGCTCTTCTACTTGGTAGTGAGTGATAGGATGCATAGGAAAGGTTAAAAACTGTGCCAGAGGAGGTTTATTCTGAACATAAAGAAGTATCTATTTTACAGACAGGGTGGTCATCCACAGCAGCAGACCCTGCAGAGGTGGTTGATGCCCCAAGTCAGTGTTGAAGAGGCTTTTGAACAATGTCCTTAATAATATCCTTGAACATTTAATAAGCCCTGAAGTGGTCAAGCAGTCAGACGAGCATTATAAACCACTCAAAATTTAAAATATTTTATTATGTTCTATTCTATTCTAAAAATACATTCTTCAAACAGTCCACCAATCTGATATGAATAGAACATGAGACAAAAAGCAATAGACGGCAAAATAAATTTAACATACTCCAGCACAAGATGAAGCAAGTACAAAGCAGTAGCCAGTCCCCAAAAGAAAGACTTGATTTTTTTCACAGCATCTTGCTAAATAAACAAAGGCTTTGTACCAAGACACCGAATATATTATTACCAAAAAGCATGTTCAGTTGTCATGGTTTAGGAATGGTATTCCCCAATCTAGTGTTCTACCCCAGTTTAGTGTTCCTCTGACTACACTACAAACCATGTGCTGCCCATTAACTTCCTGCTCCTCCTCCCTCTCCCACTGCAAAGGGCTCGAGAGGAGAATTAGAAGTGCAAAAGTGAAATATCATTTGTGGAGATAGGAAACATTTGCTAGAAACAATGAGATAAGAAATGAACAGTAACAACAAAAATATTAATAACAGCATACAAGAGAGGTGAACAAGTCACACGCAAGAGCCCAGCACGCAGAATCTGGCACTGTCCTGAACACTCACCCTAGTGAGCTGGATTAATGGATCCCAGGGTAAAGAACACCATGTATTCTGTGGAATGGCACAAGGTTAATCTTAAATCTTAATCTAGTTGAACATGACAGTTCTGTAACAGAATTTTAATACGAGTCTGTACCTTTTAGCTCAACACTTCCTGAAATTTTCCCAAATGTGAAAGCAAAAACAAAATAAAATAAAATATGTATGCAGTAAGACAGAAGTATCATTGGGAAAATCTCATTCTCAGTTCAATGATAAAAGTGGAAGCAAAACTTGGAGATGCTGAGAATTTAGACTAGTGTAATGAGAAAACAGCTTTTAATTGAGACAAAAATTCAGTTAAAATGTTTACAGTCACAGAATTGTGCTTTTCATTGCTGCATAACAATCCAATATTTTTTCAAATAGAAGGGATAAGCCAATTCCACACCTTCAAAGAAGCACAAGTGAGCAAATTCAAATAATACTGTAGAAACAAGCCTATGATCACCTCAGTTAAAGAAAATTGGATCCCCCTGGATCACTACATGAACATTCAAGGTATTGACACAGAAATCTTGAAACTGATATAACTGGTTTTAATGCATTGCTTTAATTTTTTCTTCCTATAATCATTATCTAATTAGAGATGGAATAATTTGGCTTCCCGACCTTTCTACACTGCTCTTTCCCTTTGTGACAGAATTCCTGGTAATTGATAAAAATCTGCTTTAGCCCTGAAATGTTATCAGTTACAGCCAGGTGCAGTTCTGGTTTAAGTTCATAACATTCTAATATACTTTCATAACACCAATCAGCATCACTATTCAATGTGAAGGGTAAAAGGGAAAATGTCAAGGTTATTGTTCCTGGCAAAAAAAAAAAAAATAAAAATCTTTAAATATTTTCCCTCAAGATTAGAGGAGCTCATATATGCTGGTGGGGAAGTGTGCAACATCAGAAATACAAAGGTTCAAAACTGGAGGCAATCTGCAGGGATCAGCAAAGAACAAACGTCAGTCACATTTAAATACAAGTAGACTACAGCCAACTTCTGTGTCAATTATGGAATTTGCCTTTCGCCTGCATACCTCAGTGATCACAGCACCTTCCCTTTCCTCCTGTTGGAACCATGATAAGATGAGGTAGCTCACTCACTTCTGCCTAACTGAAGAGTCTGCCAAAAAAACCTGACCAGGGCTGACACATGTAGCCAATGTGCTATCTTAGAGCAGTTGACTCAGCTGAACAGATGCTCATGATTGATTAGATGCTTCACATACCAAAGTCAACAAAAGGCAAGATCAATGGGAAAATAAAACAAATCCTGAGATCAGCTAAAAGTTGTACTTCATGACAAAAACCAGAAGTCTTAAGACGTGCATCCAGCCTGGAAAGAAAGCTTTTTGCCCATTCAGTATGTCCACTTAAATTTGAAATAGATCAAGTTTGATTGCATGTTCCACATCATGGTCCATAAATTTCCTGGCTAGTAATGGGTCTTCCTATTCTATGTAGGTGTCTCTTTATTAGTAACACTAAAAAGAGTGTGAGTATTGTCTCTGCATTGCAAATCAAGACCTCATGTCTAGACACGTGACACTACAATATTACAATCTTTGACTTCTAAAACCCATGTCTTTCATTCAAATTTGTGATTCTCTCTATTCAAGCAGTGAAAAGAAGTCTTACTCACAAAGAAAATTAAGATACCTGAAGAGGGATGCAGGTGTTCTCTAAATTAAATTACAGTGTTTATTTTTGTCATGACTACAGGAATTTAAGGATTTTTAAGATTACTCACCCTTGCATAATTTTGTCTGCATTTACTGCATTGCTACTTAGTGGCATGGCTACTACTAAGAAATATTATTTCACCAATAGATATTTTAGCTTATAAGCAAGTCAATAAGTAAAAATGTAGGTGTTTTGATAAAATCAAAAATATTACATGTATTAAAACCACTTTTTTTTATTCTTACAAATTGAATATGCATTGATTAGAAGTGGGGAGTTTCCATTTTATTTTCCTTTCTCAGCATTTCTAAAACTGGTTTAGGAACATCAAAAAGCCCACCAAAATCTATCAAGTAACTAATACAAATAAAGAAAGGAATATTCATAAATATTCTATTTGGACATCTAGCCCTAGTTATT
>VWZN01002255.1:84166-96078 GCA_013396955.1 Regulus satrapa
GAAGACCATTAACAATACTTTTATTATGGTTTTTTTGTTTAAAATATTTTCCATAAAATAAGAAATACAAAAAGATAATAACAGTTAATTACCTCCAAGATATTTGGAAAGCAAAATTTGCACTGCAGTTCCACATATTAAAACTTAATGTAGGAAGCGTAATCCAACTGATGTAATTTTACAAGGAGGACAAGTAAATAGGAAAACAGGACAGATTCTCAAATAAATTTTGAAATGAAACCATGGTTTTACTTCACCCCTTATTTCAAGACACTTCTACTTCTATCGATCAGTGTTTCTGAGGGCCTATCACAGAAGACAGAAATACCTTGCAGAGGTTCTAATGGGAACCTAGCAGAAGTGAAAAGCTGTTGACCCATAAACACACTTGAAACAACTATGATTGCTCAGCACTTATATAAAAGCAGGGGGTTTTTTACTTAATTTAAATCAAATTTGGCAGAGAAGATTGTGACTTTCATCTTGGAACACAGTACTTTGCACTAGGTGAAATTTTCTGGCTCAGGCTAGGTAGGAGATGACATAACCTTTTAAACTGACCAGGAATTCAAAGAGAGTTCTTGCAAATCACAGACAACCATGAAATTGAGGTCTACTCTGAATTCATGGGTAAATACTTAATCACAGAAAAACTAGAAAATATGACTATGTAGAACTGTTCCAAATACCAAAAACACAATTAAATTCCTTGTTCTGTTTATCAATGTCCTCTAAGGAAACAACAGGAACAATAAAACTGTTGGATCTGTTGCAGAGATATGGGAAAATCCCCCAAGATAATTATTTGGACATTTTGGATGTTTCTCTTCTCTTTGTCAAAAAGTACTTTAGCACTTTTCAGGCTGATACAGTATTCTAATTTTACCAGTATTATTTTCCTATCAAAGAGTGAACATATTGATGAAAATGTTTAAAATACAAAACATCCTTCAATTTATAACATCCAGTTAGGAGTAAAACATCTGAGCTAACTTCAAAGAGGGAGAGTACTGCATATGATGGAAATTTTGGAAATTGCTTCACATTGGAATGCTTAACTGTTAGCAGAGAAGGAGATTCTTCAGTATCATATTTGACTTTATTCTGTTGAAAGAGATGCGCTAACTTCATTTAAAAGACTGCTGCCTGTAGACATGGCTAACAAAAATGAGTTTACATCAGATAAGGCTGTTGAATGCAGAAGCCTATCCCATCTATTCCTAGCTTGCATTGAATTTATAGGTTATGTGTATGTATGTACCTCGGCAGAGATCTATTTACATCTATATGAAATACAGATGTTCACATATACATCTGTTCACACTGTGTACTGGGTACTGGGTGTCAGAAATTCCTCCCATTCTCTTTTCTTAACATGCAGCAAATACTAACATAATACAGAGGGTAAAAGAAAAAAAAACAAACTTACAGAACTTAAGGAAATCTGAAAATATAAATGTGTATTAGTCTGGAGATTTTCCACTCTGCAAAGTCAAGACTGAATTACTTTTTCCATCCTTTCTACAGCGAGATTTTCTAACAATTACTTACATGTCTTCTAACGTTTACCTGTTTGTATCGAAGCATTTCTCATGCTTGTTTTTCAGAAGTAAATAAGTGATTACCTCAGAAATTACACAATATGGCAGAACCACCATGATAGAGCTTTTAAAGGATATTTTTAGGGATTCTCTGCTCTTTTGAGTACACATTGAGTTCACCTCGTGGATCACCTCCAATAATGATTTTTTCCTGTTCTGAATGTCCACACAGAAGAGTAGATAGGCCCCGAATGTTTCCATTTGTATCTTCTCAGTGGTTTGATAGCTAAGCCTATAAAACTCTATCCTCTCTGCTCAGATGTCTACAAAGCCTGATGGACACACAGGACTTTCCCTGGAATTGCATCTGCCATGGCATACCTGCTGCAGTGGCAGAACGACTCAGTGGCTGCTCTAAAAAGACCCAGGAAACAGAGTGATGAAAAAAGAAGCAGACTATTTTAGAGCAAGTGAGAAAAGCAGAAACTGAGATGCAAAACCAGAACAGATGCTGGAGGTGTGTGAGACAATGTGATGAAAAAGTAAACGAGGAGCAAGGAGTTGCAGAGCTGAGAGATAAAAGCAAGATTATCTGTAGGCACTGAATATTTTCTGTGACAATATACCACTGAGCCAAATATTTTTCTCACTACAGATGATCAATGTAGAGAGTCTTTTAGATGTCTATTTGCAAACTGATTTTTTACACTACCAGGCTCTGATCTGAAGAAGTGGAAAGTACTTTATAAATGCTGAGAGCCATGAGAGCTCTGTTCTGAGCAGAGGAGCTGCTTTCAGGGAAGCAGATGGCTAACTTCCACAACTTCATTTGTCTGGGAACTGAGAATCTTTTTTTTTTAAGTTTTGTTTTGTTTTTTTTGGGTTTTTTTAAAATTATTATTTGTTTTGTTGTCATTGTTGTTTCTGTTGTTGTTCCAAAAAAATAAGGTATCACCCCCAGTTCCATCTGTCAAATGGCCTGGACTTTATATCTAGGTTGGTCTCCAGGTGTGCCATATATTCTTCTCAATCTTTTTCACAAATCTTTGTTAGTAAGTAATTTTTTCTTAGAAAGTGTTAAAATACAACCAGAAGGGAGAGATGAAGATCTTGATCACACAAGGTATTTTGAATCAGCAGTGTGATCCTTAGAATACATTATACAACTACCCTGAAAGTCCTTACTGCTGGAATGTGATGTTTTGCTGTTTCACAGTATGGAAGGCATACTGTAGGAAATTCACCAGCTGTTTTAATTTGATAAATGTGTACTATAATCACAGGATCACATACTTATTTTTATAACAATTTTGTATTTTTTATGCTTTACAATCGGATGTGACCAAATATGTTAGAAGAAAATATTCCTCCTCTACTTGTCAGCTTTGTTGTACCACTTCAGTTAAAAGAAAAAAAAAAAAATTTTAAAAAGTGGAACCTTGCTTTGACTTAGCACATGACTGCTGACCTTTATGCTATATATAATCTTTAAAACCAACCAAAATAAACCCCAAAAACCGCACCTAAAGTGGAAACTTTCTCTGTGACTTCATCATACACATTAAAAAGTCCATAGAAGAATCCATAGAAGAAGGATGAATATGAAGAATTAAGTATGTATATAATTATCACTTAATCAGCTGATAGGGTGATCTCTGCAGGAGGGAAGAGGAAAATAATAAATCGCTGGATATCAGTGTTTCAGCTGGCAGCCTTTCCCCACAGAAATGGCGTTCTATCTCTAGCTTCCACCACAGGACCTTTGCCCAGAACCTAAGCCATACAAGTGAACCTTTTCATCCTATATCATCCTCATTTCCTGGACCCCCAGAGTCAGTAGTTTTGCAGTAAACTGTTTGGAGAAGCAGAACTCCAGGCAGGTAGCTTATAAAAACAGCACTGTCTTTAGCAAAATGCTACAACTAAAGCAAAAAAAAAAAAAATTATTCAATCGACTTTGGAGTTCGCTTTTATCTCTGTATAATAGAGACCTACCTAACTATAATAAAGAGATATCTAATTATATCACTGCAGTCAGAAGAACACAATAAATCTAATATCAGGAAGCACTATAGCAAAAGCCTCTCAAAGCTTTCTCAACCCCTTCCTGAAACACTATTCAATCAACTAAAGTATTATTGTGACTTACCCTTCAAAGTAAAAACACTTCCTCTTTTACTCTCAGTAAAAAAATATGTGAGCTTCATTGTGAGACAATTAGCAATTGAGTTAAAGACAGAAGTTGCTAGCTGAAAAAATGTACAAGGATTGCAATGGGCTTTATTGAATAAATGAATAGTTTTGAGTGATGGTGTGAGATATTTGGAGACGTTCTGATGCTGATATTGCATTTAATGACTGCATTTACCTACAGATTCTCCTAATTTAAATCTGAGCAGATTTGTATAATCCCTAATTTTCCCCTTATCCTGAGCCATTTGCCTCTGACAAGGTGTTTGACACCATCCACCACTTCCTTCTCAGCCTTACATATTCCTATTGTTATATGTCTAATTTTAGATATCTAAATATTCCTCTGTTGTATATTAATCATCCAGCAGAAAGGACTCATAGTGGTCTAATCAATCCAGAATATCAAAGCTATCACATCAGAGAGACACATCATAATGTAGAACATTTTCATATGATAGTTCCTGGAGATAAACTAGTTAGTTAAGAGAATGTGAGGTTATGTAGCTGTTCCTCTCTATTTCCAAACTGATAGTGTACATGTAAAACTAATGTATCTTCGTATTCACTTTTATACTTTTTCCTTATTAATATAATAGTGTTGATGCATGTTTTCATGTGCTGGTCAAGATAAGAGGTTAGCTCAGATTATTTGAAGGCTTCACTTAATTGATTTTCTGATAAATAGCTAAATTCTTTTCTGGCTCAAACTAGAGCAGCAGCACTGCATTTGATACAGGCATTTAGAGGGTCAGCAGACTTTATTGGTCAAATTCAGCTTTCAGTTGCCATAAATTGAGAGAGACTTAATTGATTTCTGCTAATGTATTGTAGAGTTGCACTTGTACATTTGGAGGCCAAATATAGGCCAAGGACAGTAAGGACTGCAGCCACAAAATGATTGTGACAGAGAAGAAGAATTTAAATTCAGCAGTTTAGAGGCAGGTAATAAGCAGAACAAGGCAACACCAGGCTTGGTAACAGACTTGTCAAAAAAGCAACCACAGTTAACCTGTAGTTGGGTTACTGGTAGGTTGACCCCAGCTCTAAATTTCTAACACTACCTAGTGTACTAAGCTGTTGGAGAGCATTCTGTGTTGTACCTGCAGCACAGGTATATCCCAGGTTATAGGATTATGAAAAACCCCCATTGATTGGCCTGTCACCTACTGCTGATAACACTTTTCTAATTAACTCCAAACATTTTTTTTTTTTTATCACAGTTTCATTTCTAAAAGAGAGCTTACCACTTTCCCATGGTGTCATTTACAAAACAGCATGAAAACAACAGCCTCCAGGTGCTGTGAATTTCAAGCTGTTCCTTGTGAGATAAGTGCCATCAAGATTCCTTCATTTAGTTTTGGCAATGCCATATTTAACTATGTTGTTGAGCGTGCTGAAAGAAAAATCTTAAAGGGTTTTTCTCAGTGTTCATGTGAGTGTTGCTAGAGAGTTTACAGAATTATAATTTTTTAAATTTCTTTTGAAGTACACTTGTTAATTGGTCTCTTTTCTTACACAATAGCTGTTTCTTGGTTGCATTTAACCTTAGCTGAGAGCACAGAAGGGCCTTCCAAAGTTGTATGCTCAGTGTGTGCAGAATTTCCAAAAGTGAGATACTTGAAGCTGGTTTCAGATTTTAAAGGGTACTGCAGTATGGTCAAAACAAGGAGATAATCCTGTTCTTGAAAAACATGTTCAAATACAGTTTTATAGATAGAAATTCTGTATTTAATATGAAATTACATGTTTTAAATTCACAATCAGCTTTTGGGATGCCACTCTGCAATAATTTCTGTTTTCTTCTTGAATCAAAAGAATGCAAGTATCAATGAAACATGTAAAATCAAAATATATGCTTTTCCATTCATAATCATAACAATGATGTTACAAAAATCTCAACATGATGCCCACTCAGTTTACTGGAGACTGATTATAGTTGTTTGACTTTGGTTGGATTCCAGGTACTCACCAAAGCCACTCTATCACCTGCCTCTGCAACTGGACGGGGGAGAGAAAATATAAAATATAGCAAAAGACTCATGAGCTGGGATAAGGGGAAGGAGAGATCACTCACCAATCACTGTCATGGGAAAACCAGACTTCACTTGGGGAAATTAATTGAATTTATTTAAAATCAAAATCAATGCAGGATAACAAGAAGTATAACAAATCTTACAAACGCCTTTCCCCGCAACCCCTCCCTTCTTTCCAGGTTCTGCCACTTCCACTCCGGCAGCATAAGGGAGACAGAAAATGTGAGTTAGGGTCAGTTTATTACAGGTGGTTTCTGCTGCTGCTCAGGGAGTGAAGTCCTTCCCCCATTCCGGTGTGAGGTACCTCCAATGGGAGACAGTTCTTCATGATCTGGTTCCATGTGAATCCCTCCCCATCTGCAGGTCCCTGCCAGGACCCTGCTCCAGCACAGGCTTCCCACAGGATCACAGCCTCCTCTCAGGCATCCACCCACTAAAGCATGAGTGCCCTCCATGGGCTGCAGGTGGATCTCTGCATCTCTGTTGACCTCCATGGGCTGTAGGATCACAGCTGCCTCACCATGGGTTGCACCACAGGCTGCACCACAGGCTGCACCACAGGCTGCACCACAGGCTGCAACGGAATCCCAGATCCAGTGCTAGGAGCACCTTCTCCCCTCTTTCTGCACTGGCTTTTCTGCCGGCAGAGTTGTCCCTGTACATATTCTCACTCCTCTCTGGCTACAACTTCTTCACAACAACAACAAGCTGTTTTTTCATTCTTAAATATGCTATCACCAAGGTGCTATTGCTGTTGCTGATTGACTCAGCCTTGGCCAGGGACAGGTCTGTCCTGAAGCCAGCTGGCATTGACTCTGTCAGACATGGAAGAGCTTTCTGGCAGCTTCTCACAGAATCACCCCTGTAACCCCTTCTGCCACAACCTGGCTGTGCAAATCCAGTATACTGATGGAGAGTATCAGTGAGCACAGAACACTCTGTGAAGCTTCCTGGATTTGGGTCAGTAAAAAAAGAGACCTTTTAGGAGCAGAAAGTGGGGCATAATCCAAGACCTAAAGACGATCACATTACTGAACATGCCCTTGATGAGGAAGAATCAACCTCTGGCACCTCAGAAGGACTGGGCTGTGACAGAGAGGTCCCATTGATGGTCTAGGGATCATCTAATAAGTGCAGGGGGTGACTTGAGACAAGTAAGGGATCGACACATTAAATCATGATGATTCAAAATAACCACCTGTGAAATTGCTCAGGAAAGAATTTAAATGAGGTCCTGGGCTATCACAATCATGAGAAAAGCCCCAAGGCAGGCTAGGCAGGGACAGTCAGGGCTGACAGTGCCCTCAGATGTCATACAACAGCCAAAATAATGAATGCCTTGAACACTATGCTTATGCTATGATTTTTGTGTTTGGTTAAGTGTTATTTAAGCCAGACTTTAGTCCTCCATTCCAGATCCAAACATTATTTTCATGCACAAATCCTAGGTCCTAAAAGCTACCACTCACAGATATTTGAGAGAAGTGTTTAATTTGCAAATAGATTAAGTAATAACAGATGCAGTTTATTCTGTAAAGTAAAATCACATCAAAAGGATATCCCTCTAAACAGTATACATCTGTATATATCTGTAACAGTGGCATCTCTTGCACCTTAAATTTAGCATGTGAAATGAAAATTATTTAATAAAAAGGTCTGCTTCTAGCAGATGGACAACTGTCCTGTACCTCATGTTTCTGAGCTGGTCAAACTGGTGGAACCCAGTAAGAGCTATCTCAGCTAAAGAGCTGCCATTGAGAGCTTACTCATTCCTTCTTTTTAAGCTGTGCCCAGTTGAAGCATCATTTCCAAAAAGTGCTTCAATTAGGAGGTTTGGTAATGTTTCCAAGTCACATTTCTGTGGGATGAGGAAGTCCAGCATAATGACACTGAAACAGACACAGAAAATCCATTGAGCTATGAATGCTGCTTCCTCTCCTGCTTTTCTTTGACCACTATTCATTTATTCAGTAAAGAAAGCACTGGTAAGTAGTATTAGCAACTGCTGTGCTTTCAGAATTTGCCACTCCATGGTTCCAGAGATGAAAATCCCCTTTCTCTTTTCACACTAAGTAAGAAACCTTCTGGTGTCTGTGTCCTGGTGGTTTGAGGTTGTTCTGTAAAACCCAGGTACATCTGTGAAGTTGTTTCAGTGGCTTCAGTCACCCCACATTGAGATGGTGGTTGCCATACTCTCTTGTACATAAATGACATAAAAGCAATTATGATATCCAGACTATCATATATCATCTAAAGACATCTCAAATTATTTTTTTTCTGTTTCATGTCCTCATGTCACTTACCTTTGATCTGGTATTAAACTTCCACTTACTGTGTGCAGTTTTATGTGTATGAATAATGTGATATAAATAATATTAATATATAATTATATATGATAGTATGAATAAATAATGATATAATATGAATAAGTATTATATTTATCATATAACTATTATTTATTGTATAAGTTATTTATTAGTACCTATAGGTTTTTTCCTGGGGGAGTTACTGATATCCTTAGTTTTATTTAGCTTCTCTAAATAAATATAATTCAAATGTTTCTGAACATCAAGCAGTGATGATTCACCTGCAGCAGTGTAAGTCACTGTGGTTCCCCAGAAAGGGAACTACAGAGGCATTATACATCCATTACTAGGCTTTCCTAGTCTCATAATGTACACAAAACTTCCTAAACAATTTAAAAGCACAGGACTGTGATTTAGAGTAACACAGTTATGCTTCCATTGCTACTAGAAGCATGAGAAAAGGACAAAGGACATAGCAGAGAGGAAGTATGAATCCATGAAGCCAGTCATGTCTTAAGCTGCCATGGTTAAATTCACAAGTATGAACTAAGATCCAGTGCTCTTCCTAAATGAAATCTGATTTAATCAACTTGATTAAAATTCCTGATTTTGGAAACAGTTTAACTTAAAAGAAATCAAGGCAGTAAGCCCAGCCTGGAGGAATGTCTCATCCTCACAGTGGTCTGGCAGGTTGCTTCCTAGGGATAGAAGACATAAGCCAGAACTGCAGTACAGGGTTGTGAAATGGAAAATGTAAGGGAGAAACTCAATAACTTCACAGAAAGTTTCAATCTTAAAATAGAGTTGTTTTAAGTGAGCAGTATCCTGCGGAAAGCAGAGACTGTGTGTGTGCTTATTTCTGCTTCTAACACTTCTCTGCTGCCCGCCACAGGAGATCTGTATGAACATGATTGCTAAGGGCTGTAATTTAAAACCCAGAACAATGCATTAATAAATCTGACAAAGAATACAATGAGCACAAGTCAGACTTGGGAACTGCAGCAAATGCTGGAAAGCTGATGTGGCTACAAAAACTTTGTCTCATGACTGCCTGGATTGCTTTTACATGAGTCACCCGACCTCAGAATGTGGTCCTGAGAGGGCTGAGCTTTCTGATTTCCCTTATTAGGGTTTTATTGTTTCTCAGGTTTCACACTGCAGGACTGTCATTCCAGAAAATGACAATGGATCTGATGGAAGCATCCCCTGTGGATGGCTAGTGATTCACTTTGAGTGCTGTGATAAAATTCATAAATATTTTGGTTACCAGATGAGCAGGATGCTAATGTCGTGGCTTCACTTACAGAGCCCTCTAATGTGGTATCAAGAAAACATAGTATATATTTGTGTCCATGTTTTCATTATGTATTAAATATGTAAAACTGGCCCACAGAACCAAATCACTGTAAAATGGCTAAACTAAAACCAGAAAAACAATATACAGACTTAAGAGATCAAATTTATTGAGGAACATAAAAAGATCATGCTTGCTAATAACTAACAAAAAATATCCCTTCAGAATATCAGTTCTACCACTGAATTCAAATCCTAATTTACTCAACTGCTATGTCATCAGACTTCAGATTTCAGCCTATACCATGAGGTTTGAATTTTGAAGCCTGCCTAGATCCAGATCTGGGAATTCAATTCTAATCCATCTTAATTAATTACCAACTTAATACCTTATTTTCTCTCCACAGAACCCGACTATATTTTCTTTTAAGTCAAAAAAGAAATGTTCTCTTTGAAAATTTCAGTCATATTTCAATAGCTTCTAACTGCTGAAATCCAGAAGCCTGCATTTTAAGCTTCATTTTAATTTCTATAAGCATTTACACAGTTCTCTTACTCCTTTTATTTTACAATAAAAACTATAATTGATTTCTCACTTGCAAATAGATCTACTGAGGGTGAAGCAGGCTTCGGCATGGAAGTGACTATAATCCAGAGGCAAAAAATTTCATTAAAAATTGTTTCACATATTTTCTCCACTTCTGGAGCAGATACATTATGAATCAAACCTTTGTTCTGAGTGTTTGATATGCCAATTTATACCTTCTTTGCTTTGATCTTTCAATCCTACCACAGAGCAAATTTGGCCTCATATTTAAAACTTGGAAAATCCCATGGCTATAACGTCTGCTTTTTCTCACTTCCCATTCTGAAATAGTTGACTTTTTTGTGGTTCCTTTGAGATGCGTAGCCCAGCATCTCCCTTGAAGTTTGTTTTCTCTGTGTATTTAGACAACTAAAGACCACTGCTTCAAAATTTCTCATATTATTGCTTTGCAGCAAATCACATGGTAGACATCTTAATAATTTTTTTTTTTTTTAAATTGAGCATGCTTTCAAAAAAATTGCAAGTGTGCATTACTTTTAAGTACCTGCTAAAGTCTCATTAAACTCATGCCTGAAGTAAAATCCACCTAAGTATTTTGCTGAACAGAGCCCTTCTGGATCAGATCCAATGCACATTGCAGGCAGTCAAAAATTCCCATTGACTTCAATGGGCTCCCAGCCGATTCCTGGGAGGTATTGTGTGTGTGAAGTTCAAGACTTCTGCCAAACTTCAGTTCTTGCTCTGACATGTGTTCTTTAGCTTTTTTACACTGTCTCCTCTCAACAGAAAAATGTAAAAATGTTAAGGCCTCCCTGAAAGGTCAGAGGAGTTTTTTTCACCACCTCTTTAAATATACCTCTGGTCAAAACTGGGACATTTAAAAAACATTCCTTTGACCCTATGGGAAAAATAAAAGTAAACAATTTCAAAATATAATTTTAGGTCTGATAAATGTCATTGCAGTTTTATAATTTTGAGGTTACTTTAATATTTTTATACAAATATTCAGGATATTCATTACAAATACCATATACATCCATAAATATCGAATGTAAACTCACATTAGTATACATAATCACAGTCTTCTAATGGTTTAAATAATTTTAAAAATATATTTATTTTTCAGAATTACAACTTCCATAAGTTTATATTTTGTTGGAAATTTTGAAATAGAAACATCTTCAGTTTAGATTAAAACCAAATTTCTAGTTGTTCCATTTTCCATGACAGAAAAATTTGCCTTTTTTTCTGTTGGAACCTTCTAGAGTATTTCAGATGATACAACCTTTTACACTTACTTTTCCCTGCAGCCTTTTACTAATAAAGAAGGAAATCTGCTTTTCAACATTGCCCTTTATTAAAAATACCTCCTTGTTATGTATACAACTAGTATCAGAACACAAAACTCAACTTGCACAAATGAACCTTCCAAGAGCACAATGCATCATCAGACATTAAACTTAAATGGGGGCTCGCCATTAATCATAGTGTAGCCCACACTTGGAGATTTGTACCATCACCATTTTGTTAATTAGTAAGTACGAGTGCACATGACACTTTCACTTGGCTTGCCTGTTTGAAGCAACTTAGAAACACTAATAAATTCCTTCTTAAATAGTCTTGCAGTTAAATAAATGTACTTTGTATACAATGTGACAAGCCAAGCTAAATTCAGCAGAGGAGAGCTCTGGCTTTTGGGAACTGTGTTAATTTTGTAGTAGCTTCATTAAATATAAATATTGAGGCTAAAACCTTAAGTCTTAAGACCAACGGATGTCTGAAGTCTAATAAGCTGTACTGGTCCAATGCAGCTGGAGAAGCAGTCAATTGAATATGAAATTGAATAACAAGAATCAAAGAAGAGAAAGAGAAGAAAGACAAGAAGGAAAGAAAAAGAGAGAGGGAAAAAAAGAGAAAGAAAAGAAAGAAATAAAGAGAGAGAGAGAGGGAGAGAGAGGGAAGAAGGGAAGGGAAGGGAAGGGAAGGGAAGGGAAGGGAA
>VWZN01002255.1:96240-115384 GCA_013396955.1 Regulus satrapa
GGAAGGCGCGGAAGGAAGGCGCGGAAGGAAGGCGCGGAAGGAAGGAAGGAAGGAAGGAAGGAAGGAAGGAAGGAAGGAAGGAAGGAAGGAAGGAAGGAAATCTATTCACACAGTGAGCTGTATGTGAAAGAGGAAAGGACTGAACTTTCCCCAAGGGAATTTCAGTCTCTCTTTCTGTGCCTGAGTAGTCATGGTACTGGCTTTGGATTGGCCTTTCACCATAGCAAGGATTCAAAGTGTTTGTTCTGTAAAGAGAAAAATTTACATCATTTTCTGTCTTCCCCTTCAAACAGTTTTCCTGCTTCACCTTCTCTGCCTGCCTTATAACAGAAATTCTTCCAAGTTGAAGAGAAAAATCAGAGAAAATAGAATTTGAAAAATCAGTTGTTGATACAACTTTGAACTTGGCCTCTCTCACACTAAAATCAGAGGTGGTGTAATTTATTCTTGCAGTGTTTTGCACAAGCCTATGCTTTGTTCTGCAAGGACCTTGTTCTTCACCTATTGCTAGTCAAAGCAAAAATTCCCTCACTTTCGTTCAGAACGAGATTAGGAAATATATGCTCTTTTATTTGTTTTTTTAACATAATACCAAGCAGTACTTGGTAGGATAAACACAGATAAAGTAGAGAGGTTATTGAAACAGCAAGCACAGTGACTTCTTTTACTCAATAACAAAAACAACAGATTAATTGGGAACTTTGCTCCCCAAAGAGAAGGCAGTGATATTCTTTCTGTTGATATTTCCAAGTAGTTAAAAAACAGCCAACTAACAAAAAAAACCAACCAAACAAAAAAACCTTTAAAGCAAATAGATCACCACTGTAGACCTTGCAGCATGGGGAAAGTGAGATGCCGGCATTTAAGAGGAAAAGATCATACTTGATGGATTCTTTAAAAGAAGCAATGGCCAGGAGAGCTACAGTGTAAAGCAAAAGTCCACAATACAGACTCTATACTTACAATATATCAGTGTTCACCTGCAGAAGATCATGGAACTATTGCAAAGGAAGAAGTTCCAAAATCTGACGAGCCTATAAGAGAGAAAATGTATAGGGGAAAGCAGAGGACTGCTCCACCTTCCTGCTTTCCTGACCTCTTGAGTTTAGGTTGTGCATTTTAATCCTCTCACTGACGGTTTCCCTGGTATTCTTCTGGTGACTTACCCCTCTTACAGACTATTTAAACCTAAAGATAGTAATTTGTACTTCTGTAATTCACATAATGACTCTTCATCATCCCAAGATAATCCAAAACATTTTCTTTCTTAGTGGAGCTTTAGCTTATGTTGATATCCACATAAAGGCAGCTTACTAAAATGCCCAGTTGGAACAGCATTGTACACCGAGGTTTAATAAATCTCTACACTTTCAGATAATTTAATAGAGTTAGTATTATTACAAATACATTAAAACATAAGCCCTTAAGCTTTCCATCTCATCAGCATTATTTCGCCCCCTGTTTTATCAGCAGCTATACCAATAGTACAGCAGAGCAGCTGCATCACCTTTTTTCCCCTCAGATGACACTGCCTAGTCAGAGTAGAATATTTGGCTGCAAGTCCCCTGGACTCTGAGACAAAAGGGAGCTGAGAGGAAAAGTAGGCTACATGAGTAACTAGAACATGCCTGATTCCAGAACAGCAGTTAATAATGAAAAGCATAGATATCTTCTCCAAGATGAGGCTGTGTTGTTTTCAGTTTGATTTTTCAAAATTGAAGTGAAGTAGGCTGTCATTTTGTAATCCTTCTTTACCTTCTTTGCCTTCTTTACTGTTAGACAGCTAAAGCCCAAGTAGGTGTGACTGCTTTAGACTGATTTTAAGCTTTGTTTTAGAGTGAGACCATTGTTTAAATCTTCTCTGTTATTTTTCCCTTCATTTAGAGTAGAGAATACATTTGAAAACATCTACAGAATGTTTCAGGCTCTAAAATCTTTAAAATAGAGCTGATCTCCTAAAAATAATATGGATTAGTAAAGCAGCTGCTAAGTTCTGCAAAATAATAAATCAATAATAATAAAATATTTTCTCTCCCTAACTTTCCACTGCCTCCTTCAAGCCTCCAGTATCTCTTGGGAGCTGTTCTGATTATGCTCTTAGGCACTTGCTTTAAAATTAAGCAAATCAAGGGGAGAAAGTTTTGAAAAATTGTCTTGTCTTTGTCCCAAGGTAGAAAAATACCTCATTAAACAGGAAGTCATGACAGAGTGGGGATATCTGTGATTGTCTGGGTTACCAGCCACAGCATGTGGCTAGACTTCACTGTACAAAATGACTGGGCCCACTGCAGCAGATGTATGTAATAGGTATACACATTGCTATTTTGCTTCCACAGAGAAATCAACATATGAAACATACCTTGTAGTCCATGAGTGGAAAATGCCAAAGTACATGTGCTATAATTACACCCATTAAATGAATAGAAATAGCATCACTTCCAAACTCTTAGTGCAGATAATGACCATTATGGGCCATTGTAGTCATTATGATACCAAACACTTTACACATAGGAGAATTTTGGAATACTTCCCTAAAAGAAAATTATGAGAACTAGAAATACTGTCATTTTCCAGTGGGGGAAAACATAATTAAACCACAGTGTTATTTCACCTCTCTTAGATCTTTGTTAACCACATCAGGAAGAGAAAAAGGAGCTGTCTTCTCTTTATTAACCATGTTTAGCTTTGATACAATGGCTCAAGGAACATGGCTCTCCCTTTAGTTATTCAGTAACTTCTCACGATGATTCCAATTGTACACTCTGTAAGAAACTCATGTTTCTTATTTGTAAAAGATAAAGCTGCTCAATAAAGATTAGGGACTTCGTGGGAGTATTACATTTAAAACAGGCAAGTATGAAAGCACTTCACGCCTGCCTGTATCTACAAAGTGATAAAACAGTGGAGAAAACCTACACGGTAACAGTGTAAGCCATCCACTGTTTCAGATACCAGGTGAAAGGAATCTTAGGGAACCACCTATGAATAAACAATCTAGACCTTGTGCAAGGGCATGGCTGATTGTTCCACAGTTCCAGTTTCTCTTATGGAAAAGATGTCTACATGCAGGTGTGCCTGTTGAACAAATTTCTCCTTTTTAAAAAATTCCATTCTAATAGATTTAATTATTATTTTAACATAATAAATTTCATGATGGCATAATTTTCTTGACTAAAATCATGGGAAGTTGAATGTGTAGTCTGGTCCATACATTCACTGAAATTCGGATGAATTTGAATAAGTTGGGAAGTGTGGGGTACACATAAAATCTGTGGTGCTTTCCAAAATTCTTGATATAAAATTCAGAAGTTTCTGTAGATATTTTTCTCTGAAGCTTTGGGGTTGATAGATGCCAGAAGTCAAGACAAAGTTCAGAGGGAGAAGAACCCATGGAGTTTTCAACTGGAAAGAGTTTGAAAGAATCCTCAAAATTGTTAGTTCCTGGGTTTTGAATGGACCTAATTACTCTGACGCATATGGCTGAGTCACTTATGAGCAGCTTCTTGTGCCCAAACGTGGCTATGCGCGAGGACTCAAGAGAGCCTGACCTAGCTTCACTTTCTAATCTTGTTGCTCCCTCCCCACAACAAAAATGAAAGGCTTAGAAAATAATTTTCTCTTTAGGATACAAAGAGGGAATTTAAAATTTTGTGGTTTCCCCTGTGCCTATCCCAGTTTTGAATTAACTCAGAACTAGTATATCTATGCATAGGCCAGCACAAAGGAAATAGCACAGAGCAGCAATGATTGCTCAGCAGTCAGCACTGTATGTGAGGCAGGGATTTTCCAGGTCATTTTTATCCAGTTCATCACTACAATTTGCTGGTCCAATTCTGCCAAATCAGCAGAAGTACTTCTTAAAAGAAAGCCTTGCCCAGTTCTGCACAGGCAGCAGTCTAAGGGTTTGCAGGGTTACTGGCACTTTTCATCAGAGATCCATTGTGAATTGCACTTTTAAATAAAGCAAAAAATATTAAAAAATTCTCACTACTGCTGGACATATTCATATGCCCAAGGGGATTTATAACGACTGATGATTTTGCCCAGGTGAAATAGCAATGTTGTCCTTGCCTACAGCAAGCCGAGACATGAAGTGAGGAATGTGCAAGACGGCTTGTGACCAAAACACATGCTGTTGTTTCTCATTTGATGAGTGATTGATGTACACAGAAAAAAAGTAAACAGCTTTGCCTATTGATGGCCTGGTGGAGAAAAGAATGGCTGGAATGAAACCATGTAAGAGGTGGGGAGTTGGGGGGTGTAAAGAGAAGTAAAATTGCGAAATATTTCATTGCAAGCACTGAGACAACACTTCAAAAATCCATGTAAGAGTACCTTGTACCGCCCTTAGTCCTGCAGAAGGCAATGTAGAATGAATTATTATTCATTCTTATGCATTCCATGAAAGCAGATACACTCTAACTCTTATTCAGATGAAGGAAAACAGTTCGTACTGGGACAACCTTTCTTTGGTAATCACAGAACCATAGAAAACTTGTAAGACTGAGTTTCAAATCTTTTAGGACTTTCCATTCCTCTGCCCTAAGGGACAAGCAACCATATTCATCCACGTAAATCCTGTCAAAGATTTCTTTTTGCCATCCTTAAGCTCTCTCAAGGTAGTTCCACAGCCTCCCCAGATGATTTACTGTCCTCCAAGCCAAGTCACTTCAGCTGGAGACTGGTGCAGCTATGTCCAAGGAAGAACAAAGAGCAGCTGGAGGGCAGACAGAGTCAAGGAGCCCTGGTGAACTGAAGGTGGGTGGCTCTTCTTACCCTCATGGTCAGGCCAGGCCCTGTAGCACACAAGACTGCCAGAGAAACTGCTCAGCAAATGGCCTCACTGGGTTAACAGGACCACTGTTTTTTAAGAAAAATACTAAAACACTACACATCTGCCTGTATCTTCATAGTGATAAAACAGGAGAAAATCTACAGGGTACCATGGTAAAGCATGTGGTGGTTTCAGGTACCAGGTGAGCTGGTACATTTTTGTTTTGTGCATGGCTCGAAGGGCAAGGTTGTACATGACACTTTTTCAGAAGCACAAGAAAGGCGTGTGATATGAAGCATGTTCCTTTTAAATGGGTGCTTTGACCACTTTAGGAAAATTTGGCCTGTTAACTAAAGCAATGGCTGAAAAGCAATAAGCAAACATAAAGCAATGTACTGGAGAAAAGAAAGAGATCCTTGATGGAAAGGTTAGCCTGAAAGAGGAAGTAAACATGAACATGGGAGAGCTGGAGTGAAAGGAAAATTAAGAGCAGTGTGTGACTTTCTCTGTGCCTTCTCATGCAGGAAGACTCGTCTGCTTGCTTTTTGCATAGTGTGGCTAATGTGGAACCCATGCTATCTAGACCAGACTGCCAGCTCATGTATAGCCTCCACATTCATTTAAAGAGTTGCTCTGAAAATCATTATCCTTGCCTTTCACACTGATTGCAAACTTCTGCTGACATCCCCTGGTGACTGGCTCCTTCCCAAATGATTGCCTGACCTTGTAATGTCTTTTCAGTAAGCTTCTCTATCTACACAAACCCTGTCACTGACTTGACACAGACAGATTGATTCTTACTTTCAATGTCATCAAACTAATTCTGGGATTTTAAAACTGGACAGCAAGGTATAAAATCAATGGAAACAGCCATTCGCATAAAAGTTGCTCCCTTCAAAAATCCATATCTATGGTGAAGCGTTATGACTAGAATTGACTGCAATTTGATCTGATTAATAGTCCCATCTGGATCTGAGAGATCATGACACCATCGCTAAAACAGGAAATTCACTAAATAGTAGCTCAGATCACTATGTAGAATTGCTGTCACCAGCTTCCATCCCAACCTCTTATCCTTATTGGAAACACTGCACATTTTTGGGGTGCTAGAAAAGAACTTGAACTTCACTGACATTGCAGTTAATTTCTTTTTCCATTCCTATATCCTGCTGTAGGAAGGTTTTGCTTAGAATTTGCTTAGAAGGCTGAAAAATTTTATGGAGTACACCAAAACTATTTTATTGCATTTTTCATCTAAAATCAGTCTCAGGAATATAAACATCACACAAAAAATCTCTTTAAAAACATTTCAAATGTGATCTCTTCTCTTAAAATGGTTGCAACAGTGGAAATGCCTTTCTGCCAAACTAGATCCTCCTGCAATCATTACCAGTTTTGTTTCTGTTTAAAAGTGATATTTGCTCCTGTGATAGCTAAATTTTTATACTCAGTTTCCTCCTCTACAATACTGTACAAGAGCCTATTCCTTAGGTGCAGGTCTTCTCAGGGCATGTCTTTGTCTGCTTAGTTCTACCATGAAGTTAAATATCACTTTTATGTTTATGCCAGCTCTCAGGCTTTCAAACTCTTCCATTCTCTGCTCATCTTGATCAAGGAACTGAACAGCTTTTTTCCAAGTTTTCAGACTTTCAGCTGAGAGAAACACCCTCCAGCTCAGCATGCTAGAATATATTAGCCACCTTTACTTTTGGAGCACTTGGAAGAGAAGGAAACAACACACATTAAAACCCTCTGAAATATTTTCCCAGTCCCTGCTATTGGTATGGACACATCACAGCCAGAGGTAACAAGCATGGATGGAACTCAGTACCACAGAGCTAGTTTGAATGTTAAAGGTCTATCTGATAGTTTGGGTCATCACCTGTTTAGAACGCTGTTTATTAAGGTGTCTTGGTCCTGGCAGATTAGACAAGAAAAATTTATACAAAATTGGGTCAGGTATAACTAGAAAAGTGGCAGTGAGGTGAAAAGTCTGGTTCAACATCTGTGTGATACAGCTAAGGTAGAACACAAAGATACAATGAAAGGCAAAATTCAAGCCCAAGATAAGTGCAGCATGACACACCAGTTAAAACTTAACACTTACCAGGAAGTAAAAACCACTTCTCCCCACTAGCATTAATTTTTATCTTAATTTAATTTTCACATGCATATGTAAAAAAATGGTAATCCTTATCTTGTCTCCTATGACTATCAGAAACACTCTGAATCATTCATAAAAACTTACTACCAAAAATTTCAAATAAATCCTTTAAATGTGCTATTTCAGAACTTGTATTATTTTCCTAATTAGTATTCGTGCACTGCTTCAATTCAAATCCAAATCTGTCTGTTGCTAGCTTATCACTAACATTACCAGTTTAATTCACTCATATCTGACCATTCAGTAGTATATAATATAATGTCAAGTTCCATTGCTAATGATTTTTTTTCGGTCTCTATGGAATAACAGAAATAAAATTACTTTCATACAGTTCAGTGGATGTAAATCAGTAATTCTGTTAGCTGATGATCTGCCCTCCCATTTCCAAGTTTTCTTTACTTATCCTGAAATGTGTGGCCAGATACCATTAGATTGTCCATTTACCATCCATCAACAGTTACATTATGAAAGTACTGTCTATCAGAACACTATTCAAAGTTTATTCTAGCTATAATGGTGTACAATATTTCTAGGTAGTTTTAGAGCTTCTTTTGCTGGGAAATGTTACTCAAGTTTTAATGGAATTGCAATTTTCTTTTGCAATATACTCATTATGTGATATTGCTGTTTGCCTTTTGGGGAAAAAAAAGCTAGCTTAGAAATGCTGTCTTTTATTTAAATTTTTTTTTTTAAAAAGTGCAGCTGACAAAGTTCAGATAATTAGACAGAGCAGCAGAGCTTAAACCAACAAAGTATTCAGCATACTGACATGTGATATCTTTTGAAATCTCCATAGGGTCTTTTAGCCTACAGTGAGCCTTTGCAGAATCCTGGACTGTTGAAGAATAAAGGCTTTGCTCTTTCAGGCATGTACCGATTTCCAATAACAAAATTATTTCTTCAGTTTCTCCTTTCCATCAGATAAATTAATATTTTACTTGGTAAATATAGAAGTTTATACCACCTCAATCCAGAATCCTGTAAGTAATGCCAGAACCCTATAAAAAAAATCAAATCCAGAAAAATGTGATTTGTAGAGCATCAGTAGGGTCTGTCACTACTGCACACTATTCTCATTAAGAAATAATAAACCTATCACTTGTAGAAAGCAAATAAAACTAGGATGGGGGAAATGGGTTCTAAATGAGAGCCACTGGAATAGATGAACCAGCAGCTGTCCTCCTGCCACACCAGGTACCTCTAGTAGCCCTGCTTCTCAGAGGTGTGTGTAGCCTATGATTAAAAAATCTATTTAAGTTATTCAAGTTTAAGTCTTAAAGTATTAACTGTAAAGTTTTAAAGACCGTTTTGTGGCTAGGAAACTTGCAGTCTTGTTATTATGAGATTTGCTCTGCTCCCAAAGTGAAAAGACAAGCTAGGGGTGGACCTTGTTTCTGAACAGGATGACACACCAGGATGAAACTGAACAAAGTTTTTTAAAAATGTATTATATTACTTTTCTATCTCTTCATGTGAACAGCTCAATTTCTTTCCTTGAATTTAGCCCAATACAATCTGATTCTCAAGAGACCAAATGTTGATTAACAACGTGTTAATCTAAAATTACTGAACCAGCAGAACCAGCAGTGGTGTTTAGCAAGCTATGCATTTTGCAGCATCCTGATGACATCACAAAAAACAGACTGATAGGACTTCTTGGAAAATTTCACTCTAACCTCAGTGGGAATATCCTGTAAAGCCTTTGAATTTTTGCTCAGTGAGTGAAACAAACTTGTAATTCCATCAAATCTGCATCCCACTTGACTGAACAGGTTCAAAAAATCATCATGATCGAGCCAAGACATCAAGAAATTCAGTTAGACTTCTGATGCAATAGGAGGCTCAAAGACACGTCAGACTAAAATTGTGGAAGAAACACAAGATAAAGATAAAGACAATAAAAACAGCCATGAAAGTAAGAGCTGGAATTAATATTTATTGCCTAGACAAGCAAGTATGCTAAAAGAATCCTGACAAGCTGAAAAGATTTGGTAGCCCTGTGGTGGCCAGCTAACATACAATAGTGTTGTCTCCAGGAAACAAAAGGATTTTGTCACGTTCTGTCTCCCAGTTACTGTGGGCATCAAAATATCCACTCCTTTCCACTTTTCCGCAACAAACAGCAACAACAACAAAAAAGAAAAAGCACTTCCTTCTGCTTACCTAACCCTATAGCTAGATCTTGACCCCACAATGATAAATGCACCAAGCAAAGCCCTGCCAGTTCTGGAGAAGGCATTTTAGATTGCAGTGAAGGAAACAACAGGTACATTGCTATTCCTTTTGCTGATTATGTTTTTCCTTCCACTTGTCTGGAGTGCCACAGTTTCTAAATCTGATTGTTTAATAGCTGATAGGCATTTATGTTGCATGAAATATGGTGGGGAGGCTGAATATAAAACAGGACCTAAAAATTTTATATGTAAATAATTAAATGCAAGGCAGAAAGCCAACCAAATTGCAGTCAAGATAAGTGTCAAAAGTTTAATGCAGAAAGAAAATATATATTGTTGAATAAAAACAGCCAACCACATGATTAGCATCTCAAAAATCTTGAAAAAGAACCTTAAATGCTATGAATTATGTGAAACAAGACATCAATGAAAGCATAGCAAAAGATGTAATAATGAAATTAATTGTAGGAAAATGCTTTCTTGCAGCAGTGGCAACAAATCTGAGTAATTTCTTTGAGATACTCCCCTATTTGATTAAATAGGGATAAATTAGAAATGAGAAACAAATGTGATGCAGTGATAAGGTCCTGAAGGAAGACTGAGGACTTGATGCAACCACTGATTCAGTACAATTGCACGAAGCTGGAGTTCATGGTGATCTGGAAAGGCAACAGTCAGGTGAGACAAAGACCAGAGAGATCTCCTAATTTAATTCTGGACCAAAGGAAGCTCCAGCAGAAATTCAGAAGTCAATGTTTAGATACTGAAAGCCACACAGACATGTTCCTGGAGATGATATCACATAGGACACTAATACATCCTTTAATCTTTTGTTGTACTGTTTCTTCAAAGAGGTGTCTATCCTGGGCAGACACAGAGTTTAAGTGTACGGAACCAACTATGGGGTAAGTGTTCAGCACTGTTTCTAGGAAGCCAGCTCATTATAAATAATTTAACATAACTTTAGGGGGTTTTCCATCCCCAAAATTCACCATAGAAATAGCAGCAAGAACATCTCAACCACAGTTTAAAAAAAGAAAAAGAAAAAAAGAAAAAAAAGGAGGGAAAGGAAAGGAAAGGAAAGGAAAGGAAAGGAAAGGAAAGGAAAGGAAAGGAAAGGAAAGGAAAGGAAAGGAAAGGAAAGGAAAGGAAAGGAAAGGAAAGGAGGAAAATTGCTGTACATTTAAAGGCATCTGAGCTTCTCTTTCCTGTGCAAGTGCAAGCAAAGTATGAGCAAAATCAATGGCACTGACCTTCCTATTGTTGAAGAGAAAGCAATAGATTCTTGACAGTTTCCAGGGCAAAACAAGGGAGACCTTGTAAACATGTCTCTGTGGGGGACTAAACAATAGCAAAGGCTCTTTCCCAGGGTTGAATTTCTCTATTCCTTTGGCACACTTTCACAAAAGGGTTGGGTCCTTTGAGGTTATCTTCAATATGCTTACGCTCAGAGAATTAACATGCCTGTTAGCTCTGTACCCTCAACATCCTTTTACTGTCATTAAAGAGTGATTTTAATGCAGGAAAAAAATATTATATTGGAGTTAAGAAGAAAATCAAGCCTCTAGGCTCTCACCTCTTCTCATGGCTCTTCAGGCAAGCAACATGCATCACATTTCTATTAACCATATATTTTTACTTCATAAGATCTTTGAACGGAGATTATTTCTTTGTGTATTTAGGTATAGAATAGGAGCATTTTAGAATAGTGGCCCCAGTCAGAATGTCTTTTAACTCCCATTTATACACTAAGAAATTTAGCAACTATGAAGAAGAACAATTTTGCAGGCCTGTATATTAATAAAAGTATTTAAAACATAATACAACAACTTTCCTTTTTTATTTTTTGAGACTACTGAAGACTTTTAAGTGCACTGATCTTTGGCTGTGCTGACTCAGTTTCCCAAACACAAGTGCATATTTCTTTGCTCTTGATTTTCAGCCATATGGGGCACAACATTTCTTTGCAGTATTGACCAAACTGCCATCAGCAAGCAGGTTGTGAGAACCTCAGCACATGTGTTAAGATGTTTGCTGTCCACAGCTGCAGAGGCTACTGGGTTTGGATACAGCTATGGAGCACAGGGGGGTTTTCAATTACCACAAAGAATTAAAGATTGCATTCAGCATCACATTAAGGATGCAAAAGCTTCATGGTGGTGCAAGATTCATGGAGATCAATGACTTGATCTAAACCAAATTGAACTATTCCTGCTTGTTCCAGTAGGCTTCTCCCAGGTGCACAGCTACATAACAGTATTGCCAGCATGGTATAGGAAGTTTGTATTTCTGAAAAAAAAATTAGAATTAATATTATGCAATTCTGTAGAGTGAATCATCCTCACTGCATGGCAAAAAAGTATTTTAAATACTTTATACCATTTTAAAACATCATTTTCCTTATTTACTAAATACTCAGCCTGCTCATCCCTTTTGCATGTGTACCAGCTGTGCTTCTATTTCTCACTGCCTACTTCTTTCAGAACTTCGACAGTCTAAAAGTTTACTAATAGGCAGGCCAAATTCTGCTTTAACTGGTTTTGTGAATCCTGGGCTCTGTGCTGAAATTGTCTGTATTCACCAATGACACCACTCAGCAGAAAGTGCAATTACTCAGCTTTTCTGCTGAATAAAAGTGAAGCAAATAGGCAAAAGCAGTGAAAAGTGCTTATGCTGAGCTAAACCCTACTCAGCTACACAAGGTTATCCATATTTGAAATACACAGGACTGGCCTTTTGTGGTAGCAGTGGTTTATCTCCTGTACAATAGTAATGGGAAAAAAACCAAAGTGTATCAGCACTAGAAATACTTTAATATGACTAGGATTAAATTTAATTGCCTCATTTTAAAAGATCAATTTATCAAATCCACTCTCTTAGTCCCAATTAAAACTCAGTCATCATGCCTGTGGCTCTTCAAAACAGAAAGAGAGCAATTTTTTTTCACATGTTAAGGCAGACAAAAGACATTTCTACTTTGACTAGGGTAAAACATATATGAGATGTGCTGTTCATTGACCACTTCTTCCAACCTCACCTAAGAATAGTTGTGGTTGTTGGAGAGTGACTATTTATTGGAAAGTAAACAGCCCCAGATGTAATACTTCTTCTTCTTTGTCTAGTTCTTAAGGGAGGAAAGTGAAGATTTAATCAGTCTTTACACTTATATATTTTTTAAATTATTTAACTTTTATTACTGTTGCACCATTTATACAATTACATATAATTTCAATGCATCCATTGTACATTTTGTTTTTTCATTTGTTTTCCAATGAGTGTGTGTTGGTGTCTGTGACACAGAATGGAAGAGAAACTGGAACTGCAATGAACGCAGACTTTTTCATTTCCACTGACCAATAAACAGAACTACAGGTGCACCCAACCACGGACATGCATTAACTCGTCATGAGAAATCTAGGTAGGCTAAGTAGGATGAGAATGCTTTTTACTCCCAAAAAATATTTGGAGAGGAAGAATTGGAGGATTGGCATTGAGAAATATGTGGACAGCTAAGTGGGTTTTGTCTGAAAGTTGGCATTCATCCACTGCTTTAAAAAAATATCAAAATAAGAAAGGCTGTAAATAAAATTAAAAAAAAAAAAAACACAGAAAATACTGCTTTCATAAAGATCTGATTGCCTTGGCACAAACCTAGTGGGCATAATCAAACACATCACTCCCAAACCCCATTACAGAACAAAAAGAAGATTTTGATACACTGATGGAGTGCATTTACAGCAGTTCAGATACAAAAGATGTGCTGTACTTTCAGACATCCATTTATTTATTTATTTATTTTAATCCAGGACTTGTGTCAAGTTGGCAGAAAGTATATTAGATATTTCCCCACAAAAATACTATTTGGATTCTCCCCCCTCCCTCCCTCCCAACTTGATGGGACATCCTTTTCATTTTTTCTCTTTTTTTTTTTTTTTCTCCTTCTTTTCTGGGCAATACATATTTGCTATTTCAGATCCGAAACGAGTTAGTATAGCTGAAAAAATAAAAAAAAGACACAGGTTGTTTTAAGTGGTTGTTTCAACAGGCTGTCCAGTTTAATCTTGCGCTGCTATGGTTTGATCCGAATTAGTCGCTGGAACTTCAGAAGGTTTCGCTTCCTCTGGAGGGGCTGCAGGGTCTGAGGCCTTAGCAGTCGAACTAGGTGCTGCTGTTGCCGCGGGCTCCTTGGAAGAAGGCGCAGCCTCGTTGCTGCTAGGTTTTGAGTCTGAAGCTGGGGCCACTTCACTTTTAGTTTCTTGGGCTGCAGGTGTCGCGGGAGCCTCAGTCTTTTTGGCTTCCCCTTCCTCTTTGCTCTTGTCATCTGCTTTACTGGGAGCTGTGGCTTCTGAAGGCTGGGAAGCTTTTGCATCGGTGCTAGGCTCAGAGGGTTTGGGTGCTTCACTACTGGCAGCAGGAGCAGAGGGAGCAGTCGGCTCCTCTTGCTTGGGTGCCTGTTCAGTGTTCTTCTGCGGCTCTACTTTTGCATCGACAACAGCCTCCGACTTCTCAGGCTCTGTTTTCTGGGTTTCTTCCTGGGTCACTGTTTTCTCCTTCTCCCCTTCTTTTTCTTCTGTCTTATTGGCAGTGACCTGAGTATCCTTTTCTCCCTTCTCCTCCTTGTTGTTCTCCTTCACTTCCGTGGTCTCTGTGGTTTTCTGGGCATCCTCAGCCTCCTTTGGGGTCTCCTCTCCCTCAGTTGCTGCTCCTTCAGCCTTCTTGTCTTTGTCTTTAGCTTTTTCATCATTGACACTGTATCCCTTCTTCTTCTTGCTCAGTTTGCCTCCCATGTTGGAGCTCTGTAACAGAACAGAGAAAAGGTTGATTACCCACAGCCCACTATTCATCACTGAGAGAGTCAACAGAGTGCAAAGGAAAAATGGATTCTGGCTCCTGGAAAGGAGACCACGTGAGGTTTGGTAAGATGTCAGCTGAATGTAGCGATGCTGCAGAGCATCACTGCCACTGAGCTTACGTCCTGTTCAGCCGTGCAGAATTTCTGTCAGCAAACATCCTTCTGACACATCCCCTTATGAACAGTCCTCTGAACACCTCTAACCCTGATTACAGTTCAGCAGAGAAGAAGGGAATGGAGTAGCAAGAAGTAGCAGACAATGGGAGACTCACATACAGCCACAATCTTCTGTGGCCTGAGAATGAGTGGAAGTAGGAAAAAGACATATTTATATCCAGGTTGGGAATGAACTGAATTTGACTGTCAGTCATGGGATCCACCCCTGGTTAACATAAAGTCCAGTCCACCTTCACTTTAGCAAAGACTCTAAACTACCTTGTAATTAAGGTTTGGAGAAATCAAAGAAAGCCTAGAGTCAGTGAAAAGGCTATTATGGAAGACTGCATCTACTCCCTACACCTCACAGCCTTTTATGCCCACAGCCAGTTTCCCTTGGATATACAGCCTTTGTAGAGGGCTGGGGTTACCAGGGGCCAGGAGCATGTGCTTCCCTCACCCAGAAGGATGTGGGCACCCACATCAGGCTGCCCCAGGAGCAGAAATAGCTCCTGTGTACAGAGTCCCACCCAGCCTTGCAGCTTCCACAGGGATCGCTCGCCCAAAGCCCTGCATTCCCACAGTCAGCCGGATGGGAGACACAGAGCCTGAAGCACAGCAGTGCCTTTTGTCTCCATAAGACAAAAGAAAGAAATACAGGTACTTCTTCTGACCACAAGCGTACACGTGGCACATGACATGACACAATGAAAAATGGAAGATAGTGGCATATTTGTAGCCTCTGCTCCCAGTTTTCAAACATGACAAGCAGTCAGGTACACTGCTCAGTTATTTAAAATAAATTGACCACATGTGTAACCATATCATTATTTATATAATCTTTATGTGGGAGTCTTAACCAATACAAAATCTTTCACAGTACTTTCAAGTAAACTTTGTCTACAACAACAGAAAGAGACACAGATATATTGGGTCATTAAGGAAAACAAAACCTCTATGAATGGAGAAAAAATTACATTTCTAGTAATAAAGGAAATATTTAATTCATGATTAATGAAAGATTACGAAAAATATTTCTGTGTTTCCTATGATTTAAAAATAGGAGAAGGTGACTTTTTTCAAAGAACTGTCAAACAAATGTTTAATGTAAGAACTCCTCCAAGGGAGATGAATCATTCTAATTTTCTGTTTAACACAGGTAGATATAATTATAGACTGTATATTTTTCACACACTTGCTAAAACTCTGAATACAAATCAGTAAAAATTCTTAAGATTGCTCATAGCAGGCTGAATATAAAGTAATATTACATGCAACTAAGAACTAGCTGCTTTGGTAGATTATCTGCTACCACAGATACAAGCCCCAGGCAGAACCCAACAGCCAAATATCCACACATCTTGGGCAAAACTGAGATATTATGGTCAGCAGAGACCTTTATGACTTCAGCTTTCAAAGAATAACAATTTGCAAATACTGTTGAAATGTTATCACACAGCCCTGCAACATGGTAATGTGATGTTACTGAAACATTGCCTTGTTGTCTGAAATTTTACGGGAACAGCAATAAAAGGATTAACTTCCACATAGTCACAGCTGAGCAATCTTATCTCTACCTCCATGGCAGAGTTATCAGGTTTTTAGGTATTTAGGGCAGGCTGTGGACATTAGTTTTTTTATCGGAAAAATGTATAGCCTTCTTGATTACTCCATAAATATTGCACTGATTATTGTTTATGTGCAGTTGCAACCAAATACTTTGAAAAGGCTTTTGCAAGTGAGTCAGATTGGAGATTTATATTGAAGCCATACATGTATCCCAATTTTTAATCCCTAATTAAGCCTTTATTTGTCTTCCAGCAAAGCCCAGATGTAGTGGGACTACTTTCATTTGTTCTGTTTTCTGTATTTTTCAAGATTTTGCTATTTCATGGATAGTAGTAACACAGTACTATTTACATTTCCTTCCACAACAATATTTTGATTTCAGATACAGTTGGATACAGAATGTCTATGCCAAAAATCCTTTAAAAACTAGAGAAGCATGCATACAAGAATTGTGCCCCCAAACTAAGAAAATAAACATGCACTGTCTTTGCTTGGAGGTACACTGTGAAATCTCTGTGTCTCAGTTGGTATCACAGCCAGCTGGCTCAAGATACTGGAACAGAAGATGGGGAAGAGGTTCAGAGACTACCATTATGGTCTATTAGCAAATATTTACACTTACAAATGTACTTCCATTTTTCCAGCATAGTTTTGACTACTTCATAACAAAATTAATTCACTCTTTGGGACACTGAATCTCTTATCTCCCTGTTAAAAAGCTGCCTAGATCATTGTGATAACAGCTGTGCCAGGCTATGATGCAAAAGCAGAGCAATCATTGGGGTCATCACCCAGGTAGCAATGCTACAATGTCCCTTTTTCCCTTGATCTGATTTACAAACATTCCTCCTGTCCCCAGATTCCTGATAACAGATCTGGGCCTCCCTGTAACCTTTTTCAGAAACAGCCCCACATGCTCCATTTCTTCTAACAGATGCTGGTCTTGTCCCTCTTCCAGCCTGAAGCACAGCTCTGAACCATCCAGTGCAGAGTCCAAAGGTGTGCCAGACACAAAGCAAGCATTAAAAAGTACTTTAAAATTACAGACAGCTATACCTGCAAGTCGACCAGCATGTGGACCACTACACCTAAGCATCTCTGTGATTGTACTGGATATTGTTGTGGGGATAATCCTGCCTGGTACTAAACAAAAGTGAATGTCAGTGAAAGATCTCCCAGGTGAAGCAAAGGGCAAAAAGTCATTGAGATGTGAATTCATACACTGTTAAATTGACTCTTTGTTACTACCTACTTGTTAGCACTTGAATGAGTACAGGCATCTTTCCCATCCCCATCAAATGACTAAATTATGAAAAAAAAATAAAGAGGATGCACCCTCTGTCCCAGTGAGATTGTAGTCCTGGCTTCACTGCTCAGCCTCTTCCACTACCCCTGCCCCTCCCTAGCCCCATAATCATTGCATTTGCCTTGTGAACGATGGACCCAGGACCAAAATTTGCCTACAACTACTGGCCACTATTGACAGGCTGAACTCCACTATATCTTCAGTTATTAGCACTTCCACTGACAGGTACAGGTTTTGAGCTAGCTTGTTTAGCTGCCAGCTGAACATAATGCTGTTTGTTGCAAACACATCCCAGTTCCCAAAAGATCCTTGGAAATGTTGGAGCTGAGCACCATTCCTATAAAATGGCACAGCATCAGGTGGTTGTGCCTCCTTGCTGCTGGAAAGAGAAGGGTCTAGAGAGAGAGAGAGTCCAGAAGCTAATTTTATATAAGAAGTTGCAATATATCGGTAATTTTCAGGGAATTTTGGTGAACAAGTCTGCAGAGACAGTAGTCAGAAAAGTGAGGTAAAATATAATATTTGGTAGCTACAATAGACTTTGTGTGCTTCCCAAGCTGCTCAGTATTCTTTGTATTGCTCTTCTTATGGAAAAAGAAACCAAAACAGAGATCACTGTGTCTGACTGTGTAGAAGAGCCACTCCTTGCAACAGGAGCAAGGATTTCTTCAGTTTTTAGAAGCTGTTATACATTTTGCACATCCTGAAATTTCCATTCTCCTACAGAAAGCAGGAACAGAACCAGAGAGCATGCATAATTGTCTTTATTATTGTACAGTAGAAATAATCTTTAGTGGATATTAAAAATTTCAAAAATATCAGGTGTACAGGTCATTTGGAGAATGTTAAGCACTTGGAAATTTGCATATTTGTGATAAACAATATCAAAAATTCAATGTCCATAAAATCATAATGCAAGAGGAAGAAGTCATGGAACATTTAAAGTTTTCCATCTGAAGACTTGCAAGCATGAGTCCCTGGAACACAGGCAGCACACATTTGTAAAGTTTGTAAAAAGAATTATTATTTGGAAGTGTTATTCTTCAAATTGTACTCCTATACTGAAAAAGTCCCAAGAATTAGATTCTTACTATCTCTTTTGTCTGCCCAATTATTTTTATGTGCTCATAAACTCTGAAATACTTCTTTTAGCATTTCACATAGGCTTTAACATGCCATTAAAGAGTCTGACTATTACAAGAATGGACTTGCTATCACCCTCCCTCATAGTGCTGTGAGCAGGGCAACAGGAAAGGACAAACACACAGACTGCACCTGATGTTACCTCAGTCTGATTGCCAAAACTAAACTTCCAAAGCTCCTGTTTGACTGCATGCAAAGCATGGGGAGTTGAGTCCATCACCTGAAAAACCAGTTCAGGAAGACAATGGGTACCTTCTGAAATTCCACTGCCTCCAGCACAGGGCAGGCACGTGTGGTGGGTCAGGCCAAAGTAGCCCTTGCACAAGCCTGTTCCCAGGCATGGCTTACCTCACACTGCCTGCAGACAAGTGCTGTAAAATGCACATCCCTCACAAGGCAGAGTTTCAACACTCCAAATCAAATGAAATATTGATCCCAGAAACTGCCCCGTACCCCAGGTGCCTGAAATAAATAGAAAGATCTCAAAGAAACCATTATATCCCTGTACCTCGTTGAGTCACCCTACACCTTCATTTAAAAAAAAAAAAATTAAAAAAAAAAAAAGCTTTTAATTAAGGGACACATATGGGAACTGAAAGAAACAAGTGGTATGCAAATGATGTGTCTGAAAGATTTTCTGAAATTTTTAAGAAAGAAAAACACCCAAAACTTACTACTTCTCAAAATTTGCAATAGAATTTGATGGTCCCCATCACACATACACACACACACACACACACAGAGGCCTTCCTATCCTCACCAGGTAAATCAGTTTTCCAGGCCAATGTTAGAAACTATCTGTTAGTATATGCTTAGATAGAATTAGACTTACTAGCCTTTCCTTTTAAGAAAAAGGAATGTTTTCCTGTTCTTTCTCCAATATCTTCACTCATCTTCTTTTTGTCTGATTTTACTTGGAATTAACAGAACAGAACCAGAAACTTGGTCTCCTTCAGGTTCAGCCTCTTCAAATCTCAGAATCAGTGACCTTTCCTTTCCTTTCCTT
>VWZN01002257.1:7727-19162 GCA_013396955.1 Regulus satrapa
AACTGCTATGTCCTGAACTGACTCGAACATCCAGAAATTGTAACCAGAGGATGCTTCTTCTCTTGCTCATCGTTTGAATATTGAACTGTAAAAAAATGTTAAAATGAACACTGTGTATTTTATTTCAAGATTTGAATCTTGAATACCATTTTTGTCTATTGGCTTTTGGAATATTTATTTTGAGCAATAGAGCAGTATTCCATGTAGATGAATATAGGTAAAGTGAAACCATTTTTGAGGTCTTTAAAAGGATGCTGAATCTATCCAGGATATATAGTTTAAAAACTATGTTTTTTTTCTGCAACATGGAAAAGAAAGGTTAAAAAAAACCCAAAACAAACAAACAAACAAAAAAAAAACCAACCACAATGTCTTTATTTAAAAAGAAAAGAAAACAAACAAACAAAAAAAACCAAACAAACAGGAATTTTCATATATTTTATTTTGTGTAGCAAAATCAGTGTGTCAGAATGTACAATGCATTTTGGTTTCCACCAGCTTGTGGAATGGTGTTCCCCAATTTTGCGTTCTTATTAAAACACTCCAAACCATGCTCTGCTAGCTCACTCATCCTACCCTTTTTCTTTCCCTGTGGTGGGATCGAGAGGAGAACTGGAGGCACAAGAGGTGAAGATTACATCATGAGATGAGAACAAATTACTGGAAACAGCTATTCAGTAAGACAGAAAGGGTAATGGCAGCAGTGTTGACAAAAGTATTTACCAGAAATGTTCCTCACCCAGAAGCTGGTAGTGTGCTGGCTGTTCCACTCTACATGACAGAAAATACCCTTTCCTCTTTCCTCATCAAGGATGTGAGGTTGAATAGAATAGCTCCTTCTGGCTACTTCAAATAGTCACCCTGTCCTGGCTGGAAACAGGAGAAGATGTTGTCCTGAACATTTTAAATCCAGATTAGATTCTTCTTGAAGACTGACATTCTNAAGATAATAACATGCATCATCTGAAACAAACCTGTCACTTCTAGTTGAAAATCTATTATCAGTTTCTATCACACCTTTGTTATTAAAAAAGAAAATATATCTATATATATATTTTCCACATCTCCCACTTACAGCTTTGTAAGTTATTCTCAATATACTTGGTATTTAGCACATTGTTTCTATAAAGAATAAACTAAAATAATCTCTATTTATGCAACCCTGATACTTAAACTATTTATCTTACAGGGAAAAAAAAAAAAAAAAAAAAAAAAAAAAAAAAGGAGAAAAAGTCACTTTCCCAATTAGCTACTCACAAACATTTTCACCACAGTTATATCTTGTCTGATTATTCAAGAGTAATAAAGTATTTCTTATACCTCCCTGACTAATTTATTCCTGAATTCATGATCTGTGTCCAAGATAGTAACAAGAAGACTTTCTTCACTGGGTTGTTTTGTTTGTTTGGTTTTGTTTTGGGGAGTTGCTTTTTTTTTTTTTTTTTTTTTTGTTTGTTTGTTTGTTTTTTTTTAACTTGTGAATTTTAGGAAAATTTTCTGCTTAAGGAGGTAGAAAAGGAGTTATGTCTGTGTAATACTAATGGGGATATAGTATCATTTTCTTCTGTAAGGTTCCTGCAGAATAAAATGTTCTGTTTGTTTGAAAAAGTGAAACAAAACAAATCAAAAACCAAAAAACAAACACAACCCCCCCCAAAAAAAACCCCCAACCAAACAGAAAAAAAAAACCCCAACAAAACCATAAAAAACCCCACAAAACCAAAAAACCCCAAAAACCCTACCCACATATGCTATTCAAAACATTCCCAGCTATGTAAATATTATGAATATCAAATTGATATTCTATCTCTCAAACTATAAGTCAACAGTAGCAAGTTCTTAATGTATTCTGTATCGTACTATATATTGACAAGTGTTTTTAATTTTCTCCAAGTAAATCTGTGCTGGTATTTTGTCATTTGCTGGCAAGTGTGCAAATTCTCAATAATGACAGGAACCTTCTTGTTAAATGGTTGGTATGTTCTTGTTAGTAAAAATTAGAAATTTCCTCAAATGCTATACATACCTATCTTATACTCCAGAAGACCTTGGCCTTTTATTCCTGATAAAATGTCATTTACTTGGTATTCTTAAGAAGTAATCTGGTGTTTAAGTGTACACAGTGAAGAGTTCCACATGCAAGTTATATGTTTGTTTTTGTTTTTTTTTTTCCTTTCAGGGCCTGATTTTGTTCTCAACTGGCTGGATTTAAAACATTGCAATAAATAAGGAAATGGATTAAAGGGAGGAACTTTTCCAGTGCTCTGAAGGCTCGTGGGTTTTTTTGCTTGTTTGGGGTTTTTTTGCGTGTTTGTTGGTGGTGGTTTGTTTTGTTTTGTTTTGTTTTGTTTTGTTTTGTTTCTTCGTTGTTTTTGTGAAAATTGAAGTCATGCTGCTCTGCTCACTCTGATTTAGGAAAATTCAAACTACTTTGAAAATGGTAAAGAGAAAAAGGTCGTTGGTGACCATGGAAATTTACTTTCACAAAGCCATTTTCTTGACTATTTTGTTCCTGCTGTAATTGTTGTTAGTACTGTAAGAAATTAATTAGTGAAAAAAGATAGTTCTCAATTTCTCAAAGGGAATTTCATCTTGTTCAATTATTTTGAGAGCTTTTATGAGCTTCTTGTGCTTTAATGAACTAAGAATGTAATTTTAGGACAGAAGTTGAAACAAAAAAAAATTAGAACTCAATGGACTGTTTCAGAAAAATATGAGCTAATCTGAATAAGCCACAATTAATTCAGCAGAACAAAGCGTAGATATGATTAATTTAAGTGTTCTAATTCACACTCCTGCAATATTCATGCCACGTGCCAGGTAGTCCCAGATCTCACCTACGCAATTGCACCCCAAGCTGCAGGACTGGTGACATGGCTGTTTTCTCAGCTGCCACAGCTCATAGTTATGCATCCTAAGGTGAAATGGAATAAGTGCCAGTGCAAGCTGATATTCTGATCTTCTGATATTCTGATTTTCATTTGTGTCTGCTGCAGGTGGATGTTTTTACTCATTTGCTAACATGGGCAGTAGTTGTTGGAGAGGGTGGGCAGGTAGGAAAATGTACTGCTTATAAAGCCCTTGTAAAGATTGTGACTGAAAGCCTTTCATGTAAGAACAGGTTGACATTTGCATTATCACATTGCAAGTGTGCCCAAGAAAGCTTTATCATCCTGAAAGCAGCCTGCTTATCTAGGGAAGAAAACAGCCCAGGCAGGCTGAAGTCAACACAGGCAGGATACCGGTGATGGTTTTGCTGAGCAAGCAGCAGGTCTCTGTATGAAGTCCCCTTTCGATTCAGAGCTGAAATTTAAAGTCAATGTAACTGAGACACTTATTTACTTGTAAAATATATTGTAATCCCATTGGACAAAATTAGAAGTAATCAATAAATATTTAAAGATAATTGTGTTAGTTATGAAGTTATTTTAAAGTAAACTAAGTGTCAAAAACTATATATATTTAATAAATTAATACATCTTTTATTCTTGCTCCTGTCTCTGTAGGACAAACAGTACGAAAATAACAAAATCTATGTAACTAATTACTTTAACTGTATTAATAGCTGTTTATTCCATTTCAATCTGACACTTTGAAGAATGCAACAAGAGAAATACTCACAATTTGTCAGAAAATAACATAGAAACTTTGTCAGAATATAACATAGAAAATATCTGTAGTGTAGAAGCAAACATTACTCTTAACAAGATGTTTGGGAGATTCCCTTGTAAAATTATGCTGATGTAAAATTCAATTAAAAAATAAGTTTAAAATAATTCATGCTCTGCATGTAGAGCTTTGAGTAAGAGGAGAAGGCTCCAGCCTCATGCAGTCACAAACTCCCCATTATTGGTGGAAGCATACTGGAACCAATGTCACAGTCACCATCTGTCATGATATGTCTGGCTTCGGGGAACTGGTGTTACAGCATATTGTCTATTTAATCATTTTTAAATGGGGGTATGTATGACCATGCAATAAGCAGGAACTGTCAGGAAGTAGTTGCTGTCTTCTTGGCATCCTTGAATTGTGATGGGAATGTAGTTCCTATGTGATGAGAACATAATTCCTAATAAACAAGAGTGCAAACCTAACTATATTAACGCTTTAATTTAATTCATCCTCAAGAAGTCCATCAGAGCAAATACCAGCCACCAAAGAGTGATACACACATAAGTCCTATTCTGTTTGCTAAACATGTTAAATATGTAACAAATGCCACTGATCCCATGTTTCTAGAAACACATCTTCTGATAGGAATCCATGCATGTCTCATGCTTTGATTCTACAATAATGATCATGCTTCAAAGGTTCATAGCTGAAAACAATGCATTAAAATTTGTATTTAAAAAAATCATGTATATTCACGCTTCAATTGTATGCAGCTCCTCAAAGCACATGCATATCGATATATGTACATATATTTTATATATATTTATTAACATTGTATATAAAACACAGTTGGCCTCTTGATGGATAGCAAGTATAGACTTAATGTTACTGCATTATTAGGTTTATTTCTCATTCTGAATCATGTTAGTACAGCCTGCAAATGAAGAATAGACTTTGGCCTTTGCAAAAAGTTTTTTTGTGTCTGTGGAAGCTCTAGACGTGCAGTTCAGCAGTAGCTACTGGGAAAAATATTGTTATTCTTTGCTTATACTTTCTTGCCTGAGGAGTACAGAAGTTTCTCAGAGTGGTGTCAACAGAATGCCTTTCAAGTTAATTGAAAAGTATAGTCAATCTGCTTGGTATTTCTGTCACAGAGCAAAGGGTAGAATTGCATCTAACCAAGCCTCTGTAGTGTTTATGCATGGTGTGTTCTAAGTGTCATGTTAAGGCCTAGATGAAAAGTAAACAGAAAGGTGAATGAAAAGGAATTCCTTAGAAAGAGTGCAAAAACATTTGGATTAAAAGCATTACCTGCAGGACCTTGACAAATGTTGTGCTGGGATAAAGCCTTTTAGGACTCCAGTTACAAAAATTCAAAAGTGTTCAACTTACCTTCATAAAATTATTGTCATCCTCAGACATTTGTACAGGCTGCAAGCTAAACAAATTCCAATGAAGTCAGTCATAGCATTAAAAAGTCCTACTGATCTCACCAGTGTGAAAGAGTCATCTATCTTTAGCATTTTAGGGCAACTTGGAACCTTGCTAATATATGATGGCTGAGCTACTTTTTATGTGCAGATATTTTAAATGACAATGAACAAATCATCTGATCTCTGTAATTTTGGAGGTATAGTGTACCTCTGTCTAAACTTGTCTTATGGTTAAATGTCCTTTCAGGTCTCTGTGAAGACTGCATACTGCAGCTAGATAACAAAGAAATCTTTGATAAAATTTACCAAACAGAAAAACCTCTTTTTTTCCTTTTTTAAAATTTTCTCCTATCTTACATAATCCAAATGATAAGTGTCATATTAAATATTGTAATTTAAAATTTCTATTTTACAGCCTTCAAATGTTAAGGTTATTCTAGTTTTCTTTCACTATAGCATACTGCTGACACCCTAATTTTACTAGAATAGAGCTTATTTTTTTGAACTGTAATCAAAACTACTGATTGTATATGCATTTACTTTTAATTCCTTCATATCTCTTTTAGAAACAGCAATTGGGCTTTTTTTATGGAGACACACAAAGTTCTCCCCAGTAAAGTTCCACCTGTGTGCCTTAGCCCTAAATCAAATTCTATAAACTGACAAATGAAATGGTCTTCTTGACAGTGCTGTATATACTGTTTTACACATTATTTTAATGAGAGACATAAATGCCAATAATTCAGCCATTTCCTTTATCGTTATTAACAAAAATATTTATTTCATTCATAAAATTTTAAATACAGAATGCGTTATTGGCTTCCCTTACCTCTCCCATTGCAGTAGGTGATCTGTATGTGAATCCTAAATGAAAATCAGTTTTAGTTTAAGTAAATCTATGATGAAGCACATAAAAATGCAAATAATGCACAGCATTTCTGGACACTGTTAAATAAAATTTTAAAGAATTTTTGCATTTGCCAACACACAGAAGTATGGGAGGAAAAAAGTATTTAAATTATAAATAGAATATAATTATTAAAGATGCAAATATATTGTAATAAAATTATGTACATGAGTCATAGATATATGACAAACCAAAATATGCATGCACAATGTTGAATAAAAAAATGATATATACATTTGTCCGTAAATAGTTTTAAAATCTTGAAAATCGACATGAAAAGCATAAATGGCTTAAAAGCATTTTCTACCTTCTCCCAAAACATGTGGGTGACATCTACTATCCATATTTCATTTGAACTTGAAGGCTGCAATAGAAAGTCTGGAACACTGTTGTTATCTTTCTCAGGGAAAAAAAGATTATGTTCTGTCTGACTTACACACTATACTCAAGGCAACAAGCAATGGGCTATGACACAGATCGATAAAGACCATTTTATTGCACTCACCTATTGTCCCACATGCAGAAAGTTTTATGCAACACAAAGGTATTTATAGAAAAAAAAAAAAAGGTTTTTGCATATCTGTAAATAATCCTATTTTTAATAAAGTAAAATTATTATTTTAATTATAATGAAACCAAGAATAGAGGTATTTGTTTGGTTATTCATGACTCACAGAGCAGTTGGAAGTGTACTGTCTCACTTTCATCAAACTGAGAAGTTGTTTTACCAAAGTAAAACATATATCAACCCATTACCAGAATTTTTATACTTGCCCTTATATCAATTAGGTTATATAGATTTTGCTAGCAATGTACTCTCTTTAGAATGCCTTCACAGTCTGTAAGGAAGAAATTTAAAATAGAAAGCTTTCCAGGCTTGGAGTTCTTTCATGTGCATAAACAGGTATAGTCCAAAGGAAATAAGAAAACCTGCAGTGCAACCACTTAGGTTACATGACTAAGCTTGTACAATAAAAACAAGTATAAATCTTGTAATGAGCTAAATGTTAAACACTGCTAATGTAATTAGGCCTGCATAGTGAATATGATGTGTGAAATTCATAAAGCTCTCCATGGTACCTCTTTTCAAAACATTATTTGCAATCTCCAAATAAGGAATACTTCCGTCAGAGAAATAGGAATTCTATTCACAGCTATGCACTATTATAGTGTAAAAGACTTTATAAATTGCAGTCTTCACATATTGATGGTAGCTAGCTAATCTGTAGCATGTTGCTCCTTAATACACTAGCCTTAATTTTTTGTTACAATGCCTGAATGAATGCACCTTAAATGAATTTGTAATGTTGAATGTACTGAAAACTTTATATGGACATCACCATTCTTTGCATCTTTATGGAAGCTTGAGTTGCCAATAGTAAATAACATGACAGGCAAGGCCAGTGTCAAAACAGCTAGGGAAACTGTCACAGCCAAGTGAAGGGAAAACAAAAAGATAATGAATTATGATACACAATTATTTAAAGTCTGTAGCCAGCTATGTTTTCTTAGGAGAACCTGAGGTATTTGGATGACTCTCCTGAGCAACCGAGTTCATAATATTTGCATTTTTTTAATCAAATTTGAAAGGGTAAATGAATGAAAGTAACAGAGGCATTTAATTTAAAAGATGCAAAGGAATAACAGCAAAGATAATTTTATGTGCTTGTTTCCAACATGATAGAAAATCTGCTCTGTCAAAACTAGGATTATGAGAAAAAAATAGTGACATTTTCTAAATTATTTGATATGGCAGTGAAAGATAAAAACAGTCGAATTCTGACAAGGAAAAATACTGATGAAGGAGCAGTTGATGTCTTAGAAGCCATGTGTTCTCTGTATATAAGTTACTGATAAGGTAGTCAGAAATTTAATATTTTTCTTTATTACAATGAAATCAAAGATTGTCAAACTGAATTCATGAGGAGCAGAGTTACCCTAGTATACATGTGCATTTGTGTGTGTATATATTATTCTCTGATGTCTTTTTCAACTTAGAAATTAAGCATAGACTTTCAAGACAATATTAATATTAATAAAGGAGGTAATATAAAAGTGGATTTTTATTGAAGGCCTCTGGGGAAGTTATGGAAAAATGTAAGATGGTAAGATGTCCACAAAAGCTCACTCCCCATAGGAGTGCATACAGTTTTATGAGTTTGGTAAATTAGCATAAATCACAAAAAAAATGCAATTTGGGAGCACAAGTGGTGATGCAATCCACCCTTCCCAGGTAAAGCACCTTCTAAGTCTTCCCCCTCTTGATTGAGACTGTACATTGTTGATGAAAATGTGTCTGAAGAGCTTCTTTTACAGCCTTAGTAGCCAGGAAAAAAGCCAGGGAAAAAAGATAGGATAGGGACCCTTGGAATATGTTTTGTCTTTTTGCCTAGGGAAAGGATATGGAAAAGAACCAGGAAAACTAGCTGGAGTACAATAGTAGGCTACACAGTTCCAAATGTATGTCTAAAGAATACAGAGAATACATAAAAGAAGAAAAGACAAAAATTAAACCTGCATCACCCCTTCTGCCACTGTTAAGCTTCTGGTTAGTCGGTTTACATTAGATTTGTTAGACATATATTTCTCAAAGATAGCCAGGTTTCAAAAAATTCCTTGGAAAATTTCTGTAAATCTTTGGGTCAAGAGAAAACCAAGTTCTATTTCTTCCACTGTTCATGGACCTAACTGCTTTGGAAATTTTTTTTTTTTTTTTTTTAAATTTTAATTGTGTCTTCAACACTAAACCAATTTTATTGAGATGTTTATAGGTATTGTGTACAGGATTTGAAATCTAGAGCCTTATATAAGAAAGAGTAAATCATGTTAACTTTTTTGCTAGGGACTGAACAATCTCAGCCAAGAGAAACTTGGGAGACAGTCTAACAACAGAGGTGAATTTTCACTCAAAATTTCACACTTGTGAAAGGAGCCAAGGCTGCCACTTGTCCTGGGGGATCTGTACCATTGACCCTGGTGGCTGAAGACTCCACCCAGAGGGAGTTGCTGAAGGGAGAGGTTGCAATGCAGACATCAGACTACAGGAAGTGCCAAGGCATTTCTCTTGGGACAGGGACAGACAGTAGATCTGCCTCCAAAAGGTGTACCCAAGTGAGGTACATTCTGTGGCAAGTGGCTGAGTGGCAGGAGGCAGCGAGAAGACTGTGAAAGACAAAGGAGGCTGAGAAGGATTGCTGATTCCAAGAGCAATCTGTAGTGGACCTACAGCCCATTGCCAAACAGCCAAAACCTCTTCCATCGAAACACACTGATGGGAGGGGTCTAGTAATACAAAAGAATTGCAGCTTATAATGCCAAGGAGATGCAGGAGGGCACAAACTCTTCACCATTCTGCAGGCTGAAAATGAAAGACTTGTCACATCAGGAGAGCCACTAGAGCTGAATAAGGCAGCTCAATTTTCTGCCCCGTATAACAACCAGTGCAACTAAGGAAAGGTGACAGTTAATAATAGAAGGCAACTCTCTTCTGAGAGGTACATAGACATCTATTTGCTGACCTGATGCAGTTTCTGGAGAGGTAGTCTGCTTACCAGGGGCTTGTATCGGGGATATCACCATGAGACTGCCAAGCCCACTAAAAAACCGCTATTAGCCACTGCTGTTATTTTTCATTTTAGACTTCTCTTCAAGATTCTTTTGTGCTGTAATATGCTTTTTCCAAATGTAAGATTGTCCTTTGCTAGTTAGGCGTGTTCCCTAACACCTGAGGTATCAGAATTCATCTGACAAAAGAAATACCATTCATCAGATAATGTAGGTTATGACGTTTTGAAAACTGAGCAGGGACAAGTGCAAAAAGTCTGTACCTCCAATTCCTTTACAAGTCAGATGACCTTATATTACAACGTGGTATCTGTCTTCACTCCTGAGCTGAAGAAAAAGTATCTTTTTCTCAGCTTTGCTGCATTTGTGCTCTGTCTTGTATTTAACCTAGTTAGATTTGATTGACATTTACCTTATTGAAGAAAACCCTGTACTTAGTTTAAATTTGTCACAGGCCAGGCCTGATAAACTACAGATGGTTCCAGAGACTTTCTGCCTGAAAAAGTCAAAAGTCAAAACTGGAGTTTAAACTATCATTCTAAAAAAATACATATTTGATATTGGGAGGGAAGTGCTGGATGTTGACTTGTGGCAATGGGCAAAATGGTTTATTCTTAGAACAACCATGGAAAAATTAGGCACAGTTAAAAAGGGATTAAGCTGTGTTTACTAATACTTCTTCGGTAATAGATTTGTCAGCAAGAATGTATACAATCATAGAGTGACTTGGGTTGGAAAGGACTTTAAACGTCGTTTGCTTCCAACCCCTCTGTCATGGGACATATTCAACTAGACCAGGTTACTCAAAGTTCCATCTGATTTTGCCTTGAAATTTTCCAAGATTGGGGAATACTCAATTTCTCTCAACAACCCGTTGCAGTGCCTCTGGATCCTTACTGAGAAGGTAATATTTAAACGAAATCTATCAGTTGAAAATTATTGCCCCTCATTCTTTCACTACAGTCCTTAGTAAAGCATCCTTCTCCACCATTTTATAAGCACCTTTTTAAGTACTGAAAGTACTTATGGCCCTGCATAACCTCCTTTTTGCCAGGCTGAACTACCCCAACACTTTTAGCTTTTCTTCAAAGGAGACATACTACAGCCTTTGCTCAGATTCATGGCCCTCCTCTGGGCATACTCAAGAAGATCCATGTCATTTACGCGGAAGTCCCCATAGCTGGATGCAGCACTCCAAGTGACATTTTAGGAGAATGCAACTGAGAGGGAGAATCACCTCCCTAGACCTGAAGACCATGCTTCATGATCTTCAACAAGTCTTCAACAAATGTTTTCACATCTCATGTTTTCTGATATTCTATCTTGAAAGTAATGTATGCCATTGCATTGTTGTTTATAATATTCTGATACTGGCTTCTAATGTTTTCTGCCTTTGTAGCCTAATCTAAACAAATGGAAAATTCATTAATGGCAGAGAAATTTTGTAAAAACTTCAAGAAAACTCCAATTAACATCATAAATCAAGTGAAGTACTTTAAAATTTCAATCTCCTTTCTGTTTTTTAAAATATATATATATTCCCATTTAGGTATGCTCTATGACTGAAGCAGCAGTTTATGGAAGAAACTTCTTGTAGTGTTTTACCTCTTCGGAACAATATTCCCTTATTCAGTATATTCCCTATTGTCTTTTTTATCAGTAAAAAATGTTTGTGATGCTGTATATTAAAGGCAGGGGTTTTCTTTGGTTTGTTGGAGAGTTTTTTATGTCATATGAAGAAGTTATGTCAGTTTTCTATACTAATTGCTGCAATAATTTTATGTCAAGCAGTTTCTTGTAGCAAACAACCTAAAAAGTATGGGCAACAGAAGTTGACAGATTCATGTCACAAAGCTAAATCAAAATACAAGGAAATGGCACAGCACACAGTTAAGAAATTTATACTAAAAAAAAAAAAA
>VWZN01002257.1:56508-73533 GCA_013396955.1 Regulus satrapa
AATATATATATATATATATATATATATATATATATGAATTCTTTATCAGACATGTTGGCATGTATTGACAGCAATGGAGCTGAGTGAAACAATTTCCTAAATGACGTAGATGGGAATATCATCTTCTATTTAATATTCAGCAGAGTTTTCCTTAATGCACAAAAGAACAGGACAAAATAAACTGTGATGACATGGAAATAATTATCTGCCTGCAGGCAGTTAATAAACTAATTCAGTTCTTATTAGGGCCTTAAACTTAGAGCAAGTTTTTTACTTAATTTAATTAATACTCAACAAATAGCCTACAGCTAGGCAAATCACATCCCAGAGCAGCAATGCCAAATGGCATTTATTAATCTATTTGCTGATGCTTACTTAACATCTTTAATATAATTTTGGTTAAAAAATGTGGTAAATGTAACCATCCCTTGTGGCTATTCTGATTTATTAGGAATTTTGATTCAGTGGTTCTATACAAGGACTTCATTAAATAACGTGTATTCTAATTGGAAGCTTCTTGATTCTGCTCTTGTACCTGTCCACTGCTAGATATGGTAAAAACTTTATGAAATTATAGAAATCTGAAAATTTTATATTATATATCAGATATATTATATTTATATGTTTTTTTATTATGATTTCCTAGAAAAAACTGGTTGTAATTTTCCCAAATGTTCTTAGAGTAGAGAGTCTGATTGGCTTTTTAAATTATTTTAAGCTAAGGAAAAAAACTACATAAGTGTAAACACTCATTTTTTTTCTCTGTTCTTAGCATTACTTTCCTGTAATTAATTATTACCCAACACATACAAGTACATGTGGCATCTATGTCTTCAATCTTTCTATAATTTCCTGCAGCATCTTGGTTAGCAAGTCACATTTATGACCAAGAAATCACAGTGCCCAAGATGATGAAAACCTGCAAGAAGGAACAGCTAGTGCCGGTATTACAAAATCTGCCCTAATTTAAAAAAAACCTTTCTATGTTTGAGGCAACCAGGCAAATAGATCTACTTAAAGTGAAAGCAAGTTCAGCACTTCAGCAAGGACTTTTTATTTTTTTTTCCTTCCTTCAGAAACTGATGTGTGGCTTATCTTCACTGAGATAAGAGATGACAAATTGTGTTCTTGACTCAGCATATACACTAGAGTATATTAGAGATAGAAGTAAACTGAAATATATTTTGTAGATTTCCCTCCTATAGCCTATCTCTTGCAGTTACAAGCAGCATGTTGCAATAGAATGATTTGGTGAGGAAATTGTCATCTGGATTTTGAGACAGCATACACGAGGTACAGTGTAAAGTACAGAAACTGAAGTTTGGAAGACAATATATAATATATTAAAGACCAGTATCCATAGGCTGCATATCTAAATAGATAAAATCTTTTGGAATGTATTATTGATATTTTTCTCCAGATACCAACAAAGTTCTATATTTTTCCAGTATTCCTGTCAGTTGAAGTAAGAAACTTTGTGCTTTCATACAGTACTTGTATGTGTATCTATAGATACATCTCCACATTAATTCAGTGGTTCGAATATTTGACAGAAAACATGGGACCATAAATCAAGAATATTCTGTATCCTAGTTATGAAAAAACACACAGAAGTTTTACATTCAGATTCCTCTCTTTGCAGTAAACACACTCCTGGATGAATAATGTTTTGCCAGCCTTCTTGTGATTTTCTTCAATGTTCATAGAATTATATGGATCCATTTAAACATCTGTTGAACTTACTTTTATAGAGTAATATGTACCCATAAAGCTTTAGGTATCTTATACTATAATTAAAACTTATTTGCTGAGGGTCTTTTGGCAAAATACAATGTTTACTATAGCATTTTCAGGCAGCTGCACTGTGGTTGTTCGGCTAAATAAGATTGCTTCAGTGAGAAGATAGAACTTTTCAATTTCTTTCTTCCCTTCCACCCAGGCCAATGCTTGCTTTCTCTAACTGCTAACATATTTCTGGTGAAGATTTTATCTAGCATGGTGAGAATAGAAAAGGCTGAAGCTACTGCATAAAGAAGCTCCACTAATCTCCAGTGCTATTAACAGTGCCTGTTAGTAGTATGATAAATGTTTAGGAGACGTATCTGTTCACATGCTATGATTTATATTTTATTACTTTTCATTGCCTTCATGCAATATAATCCTGTGGTGAGTGTATTCCAACCCAGTAGAGTCACAACAGAAGTCAAGCCGGGACATAGTCTTCTTGAACTCTGGCAGAGTTCAAGGATTTGACAAGGAGATTCCAACAGGTTTTGCAACAGCCTAGATGGATTTATGGCATGTTTAATCTGACCAGGAGTCTAATTTGGTGATATGGTTTAATCACAGCCAGTTGCCAAGCACCCCACAGTCACTCCCTCACTCCACTATCAGTGGGAGAGGATTGGAAGGGTAAATGGCAGAAAACTCACAGATTGATACATAGTTTCATAGGGAAAGCCATGCAGGCAAGCAAAGCAAAATGGGGAGCTAATTCACCCCTTCCCATGGGTAGGCAGATGTTCAGCACCTCCAGGACAGCAGGGTCCCATGATGCATAATAGTTAAAAATTACCCTTGGTTTTCATTTGCTTGCTTTCTTGTCGCATAAGCAAATGAAGTAACAGCATCTCACGATCTCTCTTGGCTAAAGAGACACATGCCAATCAACAATCTTCTCTTTCTCTCACTCCCTTTTGTTGTCATGGAAGTCTTTCTTTTGAAAGCATGCTTTTGTTGCTTGACCTTGAAGACAAGCCAGCGTGAAAATAAAGTAATCTGAGTTGCTTTGGTGTTTACATTATCTATAATAAATTGTCTCCACATTTCAAAACATCCATGGCAACACATTAAATGCCAAATGTTCAAACATAGGGCCTTTTATACAGTCTGCACACATAAAAACATTCAGGTTTACCAAGACACTGCTTCAGATGCTCTAATAGTAATGATACATGGTATGTATAAATCTGAATATTTCAATCCAGAAACAAAGTAGCTGGGGCACATCTAAAGCTGTCTAATTGCAGTGTTGAAAATGGAGAAAGAAACAACCTGTCATTATTATTTTTTTTTTTTTTTTCAGAAATAGAAATGTTAGTTATGAACATTTTACGGATTTGAAAGGCACAGACTGGAACAGATATCTCATAGGTTATTATATTTTTAAGGGAAGCTGAGAAAAATATACTTAATTGCTACTTGTTAAGTAAAAGATGATGGCAAGAAAGAAGCACTACACATATTATGCCTCTGTTTAATGAAAGGATTTCAGTAGAGGTCTTGGAGAGCCTTTGTAAAAGTTCAAAGAGAGCTTTGCAACATTATATCATCAGATACCCTAAATGGATATTTGATTAATTATGTAGAAATTTCAAGACTATTTAAAAGGAAAAGGGAATGAAATTTCCTCTTGTTTCACCTCCTCCATCATGCCTTTTAAATATGGCACTTGGTCTACGATGCTAGAAGAAACAAAACAAAACAAAACAAAACAAAACAAAATAAAAAAGAGAGCAATGAAGACAGGATGCTATGATGGTATCAAAGAGACATCAAATAGTGAAACAATAAGAAAGAATATGTCTTAGAAAAGGAATAATAAAGTGAAAAGCAATGAAGAATAAAACAGATTGGAAAAGCATACCAGACTTATTTTTAATGGAAACTTGACCTTTCAACTAAACAAAATTTTCCCGAAAATTCACTTTTTGATAAAAGTTTAGCTTTTCCACTGCAAAGTCAAGTCTTTTCAATTGAAAATACTTCTTGGATACTTTGTTGTTGCAATTTATCCCATCAGAGACATCAAAACACTGTATGTCATGACTGCCATAACAAACTTTTTTATCAAGGAAAGAGATCATGTTGCTTTGGTCTGATTTCAACACAACCTCATCCCAAAGGAGGAAAATGGGAGCATATCTACTTGAAAATTCCTTTAACATAGCAAGGCAGAACTTCCAAATCATAACATTCAATTTTCCTGCTGAGGTTTTAATGAAAAGAACTTTAGAGAATAAATTTTTCCTGAATAAGACTGTTGTCTGTATAGAGAATGAGAATATCAAGAAAAGATGCACAAAAGAGGAAAACACTGTAAGTAAAACTACAGTACTCAAATCTTTAACTGCATTGTTAATACATTTTTATTATTTTTTTCTTACACAATTTGCTACAATTAACTATCTCAACTACAATGAAACTGCACTAAAGGCAGAATCCTTACTATTGTTTTTATCCTTACTATTGTATCCTTACTATTGATTTTACAGACCAGTGAAAGATGGTAAGCAGAGAAGGAGAAAGAGAATATATTTTGAAGATCAAATATGGTAGAATTTTAAAATAAAGAGTTCTTCTTGAACATCAGAACAATACTGGAATTATTTCAAAGAAAGAAATTTCAGGATCTTGAAACATGATGCATCATCTAGGACCTCATATTTTTTGTGTAAAGACTTATACAATCTTGATAGCATTATTATAGTAATTCTAGTCAGTTAGAAGCATTTAGAAACATTGTCAAGGTAAAAGCTTGAAAATCAAAATGTATACTTCTTTAAATGTTGGTAGAAAAACCCTCAGATTTATAATTTGAATTTCATACTAGACTCTAAAAATGGTTTCATGAAATAGAAGTTCTCTGCACCAATAGCAGTTCTTTTTACTTCTCTTTTTCTCTGCAAAAAGAGACCACACAACCTGGCTACAGCTTCTGAGGATTCTGACAGTAAAGAGACTGTTCACACAGTGAAGCAGAGACAACAATGCATTAATTTCCATTCCATTTGCAATGTGTGGATAGTCATTGTTTACAGAGGACCACCATCTCCTGCTTTTATCTAGCTGTCAGGAAGATGTTGTGAAAGTCTAAATCTCCAGACTGCAGCATTCACCTGTGTGTGAAGGAATGACTGACTGAGTACCAAATCTACAACAGCAAGTTCTGCTTCACCCAGAGTGCTATCAGAAAACTGTTATTTCCTGGCCTCACCCAGGACACTGCCTCTCACCTCTTATGGTTGCTCATAAAAGGAAGTCTGAACAGATCATGAAGAAGCCCCTGAGTCATCACAGTTTTCTTCTAAATTATGAAACTTAAATAAAGATCCCCCCACTCACTGAAATAAAAACCATGTTTGTTCAGGAACTATTAAAGATTTTCCCCAGTCAGCGCCTCAAAGCATTTATGAGCAACAGCTATTTAAACAGAAGAATTTTTATCCTCCATTGCATCTGCAGGAGACCTTTCAAAAAGTTACTTCAGTAAGTATTCTCAGTGACTCCATAGTCCAGTAAGACACAACGTTTTGTAACTTGCTGTCATGTCAGCCTACTTAACCACCAGTAAACTGACTGGCAATTTTGCTTGTACCTTCCAGATGATTTACTGACTCAAACTCTCAGTGTGTTTTTAGAAATACATGCCATACTATATTCTATGTTGTGGGTATTTATAAGTTTGTTAAGAATAATAAAAAAAAAAAAAAATCCTCCAGTGTATGATATTACTGTGTTTTTGTGCATGGTTTCAAGTGGAATACAGGATGCAAAACAGAAAAGGAGAACATGAACAGAGTAAAGAACTTAGGTTGAATTAAGGACATGAGGGCAAGATGTTTCTGTCTGCATTTATTATGAGAAAGTCAAATTTAAAAGTCCTTGTATTGCTAACAGCTCTAGGAAAATGTACGATTAATATTTAATATTCTCAAATATTACTCAAAATGCATTAAAATTTAACATCATATTGCCACTATTTGGTTTTCTACAGCTACTAAATTTATAAAAAAAATAGGACTTGATTGATATTAAAGTATGGTGAGATAACATCAAACTCCACTATATAACAATTTGGGAAACAAACAAACAAAACACTACAATTTAGCTTTCCCTTCCCTTCCCTTCCCTTCCCTTCCCTTCCCTTCCCTTCCTTCTCTGCTCCACTCCTGACGCAGTGCACTGCAGGAGAATTTGGCCCCTGACTGGGGGAACAGAGCTACATGGACTACATGATCAGAAGACTAAGTATGACTATTTATTAGCATCTACATGCAAGAGCAGAGAAAGCAGCAAGCATGTAGGCAAGGAAGCCAGACCAGAAACCAGACAACAATGTTTGTTTGTCCAAAACATCCAGAGTACATTGATAAGGCCGAATCCTGTACTAAGCATAGATTGGCTAAGCTCTTTAAACATCAGGATAGTATGAAGAATTCTCCTGGCATTCTGAAAACAGTCTCAGGGCCAGGTGTTTGGCCCATGTTGTAGTCAACATCTCACCCTTCTTTCTATTATCAAAAAATATGATGTTTGTAAAACCTTTCCATAGAGCCCTGCTGTGGGAAGGAGTACAAACTGTACAAACAAAGAAGGAGGTCTGAGAACACCTTAGATAGATCAAGGAGATGTCATTTCAGTTGATTCTGTGAGAGATTAACTATTAGTTTCAGAAAAAAAACCCTAATTTCAAATAACCCACCACCAATTCCATAATTCCAGTACAGTCTTTCCAGACACCTTGTTATTGGGGGTTTTTTGGTTTTTTTTGTGGGGTTTTTTTGTTTGTTTGTTTTTGTTTTTGTTTTTGGTTTTGTTTTGTTTTTTTGTTTGTTGTTTGTNTGTTTTTGTTTTTGTTTTTGGTTTTGTTTTGTTTTTTTGTTTGTTTGTTCATTTGTTTGTTTTTAATAGGTGGCAAAAGAAACCCATGTCAAAATGTGCAAAGGGTCAGGCCATTTATCATTCCATTGGTCCATGATACCTGTAGAGTATTGATATGAATTGGTGATGAACAAACTGAGATGTCTCTGAGGTGCCATCAGGTCGCTATCCATGAATTGCAACTCTGCCCAGACATCAGCAGGGACAGGCTGAAAGAACACCTGGGCTATTGGCCTGATGCCAAATAAAACACACACAGTGTGTCTGACCAGGCTGTAGTCCTGTCTTTGTCACCCTGTCCAGCATGTGGCACAGCTCTGAACTTGGGAAAAGCTGTTTCTTCCTGCAGCTGTGAACCCTCACCCTCCTCCTGTGCCTCCTCAAGGGTTAAACCGAGCCCATTCTCAGGCCCTTGAAGGCTTTCCCCTGCCCCTTCCCCAGTGTCTTCTTGCAAGTCCCAGTCCCTATATTTGGCTGGGCAGGTGGAGGGGAATGTCCTCAGGCCCCCCCCAGGGTTCTCCCCTGGTGCTGGTGTCCTCCGCGGGTGGTGAAAACACCGAGGCTCACTCCAGGCTGTTGAGGAGTATCAGGAGACGCTGGAATGGCGGCCAGCTGGGCAGGCTGGGCTGGTCCCAGATGGGCGGAACTGTCACTGAGGCTTCTACCTAAGGAGGAGGAGGCGGCACCACCGCCGCTTCTGTCTCCAGGGTGGGCAGGGTGGGCTGCTGAACTGTGGCTGGCTCTGAAGCAGCTGAAGGAGGTGTGTGGCACCGGGCCTGTCCAAGGGGTGGTGGCTGCCAGGTCAGGCTTCAGGCGGGCATGCTTGAGGAGTGGGCAGTGCCTGCAGCACAGCTTCTAACGCTGCTATTCACTCTTGTATCTGAGTTTCTGCTTGTTCCCTGGTGGTACCATAGCCATCAGCCTGCTGTGCAGCCACCTGAGCCTGCTGAGTCCACACCGCATGTGCATTAGCGATCACGCATGTGTGAGCCGTGACCTGCACTGCCTCTTCCAGGATTTCTGAGAGAGAGGGGAATGCGAGCACAGGCGCTGCGGGTAGTGACTCTTCTGCCTGTAAAAAAAAAATCCCATTTCTCAAGGCTGCAGAAAAAGTCTCTGAGACGGTGTTTACCTGCTTGATAACACAGCTTGCCACTTAAAGACCACAGATTGCTCTGTCTGCTTTGAATCCATATCTGAGAGAGATTTGATCCTCCCAGCAACTGTGCCAGGGGGATCACTTTGCTTGCCCCTGATAGGCTCCGATCTTTCTGCAGTCTGAATCAGACCAAAAACTCCCAAAATAGAAAGCAGAGGGAATAAAGTACCTCAGTCTCTGTAAGCAGAGAGCAGTGATTGATGCTTCTGGCTTCTCTGGTCCGTAGTTTCCCAGATTGCTCTGTCCGAGCTCCCTTTTCAGTATGGCTCTGGCATGCCCCTGGTCTGCTGTCATCCTGCAGTCCTGGTTCTGGGTTTCTTCACAGCTTTCCCTAGTATGGATTATTCCTGGGTTCTAGCTGAGATGCATCAAATCACAAATAGAGTCCTGCTCCAGCCGGCACTCAGAGCATCACGTCGGGGTCACCAGATGGGGAGAGTTTGGCCCCTAATTGGGACAATAGAAATACATGGACTACATGAATCAGGAGGCTAAATATGAATATTTATTTATATCTATATGCAAGAGCAGGGAAAGCAGCAAGAATGCAGTCAAGCAAGCCAGACAAGCAATCCAGACAGCAATGTCTGTCTGTCCAAAACATCCAGAGTATATTGATAAGGCAGAATCCTGTACTAAGCATAAATTGGCTAACTTCTGTAAACATCAGGATGTTATGAAGAATTCTCCTGGTGTTCTCAAAACAATCTCAGGGCCAAGTGTTTGGCCCATGTTGTAGGCAACAGTGTACTTTTCCAGATTTTAAAGAGCCTAAAAGTGAGAGTTAGTTGTGGAGACTTGCCTCCTGTTGACAAAGACAGGATTGATCAATAACTGGTTCTCAAAGTTGTAATCATCTCATAAATACGTCTGCTTATGAGAAACTATATCTGTCAATAAAGAAAGATTTTCCTATTTTTCTGGAAGTATGTGAGGGAAAAAATAAAACAGGGGGTTTTTAGCAAGTAGTTAACATAATTTGACTATATACTCAGTGCTTTTATTTCAACCCCAAACAATATAATTGTTTATATGATTAAAAAATCCTCCTCAGAATATTTAGGTCCAGATTGTAAAATAACAAAAACCTTCAAAGAGATGGATTTTTTAGTTCAATGTTTAGCACAATAATGTCTCAGAATGATGCAGATTTAACAGTTTCATACCATCAGTTCTATAGCTGTATTAATGACCTCACTAGGGACAATTGAGTAGTCCCTGTCTGATACAGCCCCTGCAGCACCATCCCAGGAGACATTTTGTGACAACCAGCCTGTAAGGAGCACCCTGACCCCTTGCATCACCCTAACACTAAAATATTAACTGCTGTTAATATTAACTTCCGTTTTTTTTTTTTTTCCTTCACTATCAATGTTATAAAATTTGACAACATTTTCCAGTACAGTTAGTGATAAACCAATATAATTATCTTGCTTTTTTCAAGGAAAGTCAACAGTGGTTACAGAAACTTGGCATCTTATTAAGCAGTCAAAATAACAGCTAAGAGGTAACAGTTCAGAAGTGTTTAAGAGGATTTAGCCTAGCAGTTACTACTGGCTTTATCTGCAAGGTGCATGCATTAACACCTGTTCTGAGCTCTGAACATTTGTCCTTATTAATATTTAGGTTATGTTTTACACTAAGAGCTCCCAGGGTAACTGCTTACATAAAATTTCTGAGAGAAGGCCATACTCCATTTATTTCATCAGACATAACTGGATATGTAGTGAACATATTTGTAAATGGGATATGGTTTCTAAAATTGAAATGAAATTGGAAGAATTGTGTAAGAGTGATATTAACATTGACATAGTCTTTCTTCTTTGTTCTATTTTCATTAAGGAGTGGATCTTCAAATTTCTGAGATAATTACGTTATTTTTCTCATCTGTTGTTCAAAAACTCAGGTCAGCATAAACTCAATCCACAGAAGAGTATGTATACTCTGAAAGAATTGAACCACTACAAAAAAAGCAGGTAGAATTTTCCTGCTTAAGGAAAAACAGCAATTGTTCCTCTTAATTCTAGTGCTTGAGAAGCTTCCCTGTCAGACTATCCAGGAGCCACTCTGGCAGGCACACTCATTCCACCTGGGCTGGGACTGAGGTCCCTTTTGCAGCTGCACACCCTTCACTCAGTGGCATACCAAGTCTCCTGAATGGCTAGACCCAAGTTTCCAGTAGCAGAGTCTCAGATGTGCAGATCCTTCAGATGATTTAATCTTAATATAAATATAACTATACCAATAACTAAATAACAGCTCAAACTGAATGACTCCAAGAAGGCAACCTGAACAAAGAACTCCTGGGATTTTATTATCTTACAGTTTAAGTTTTGGAAATTCTGGGGTCTATTGGCTCCTGTCTGCCTTTGAGTGTCCAGTCATTTGGCCAGGCCTCAGGTCCCTGGGATGGCAGTTCATGATCCCTTTCCCGGGTCTTCCTCCCAGAGCTCAACTTGTAGCTGCACCTCGAGCTGCCTGTGCTATATGTATTCCTCAACACTTGTCTGTATAATTAAATAGTCAATAATTCATTCTGATTTTTCTTAAACACATGACCCTTTAAAACCCTCATGTACCAATGGTGCCAGGGTTAGAAAAATATGTTTAAACCCACAGAACTTGTTGTGTTGCAGAATGTAGAGCTGCCAGAAGAAGGCACTTAAGTGGGCATTATATTGTCTCATCATTAAAAATGGAATTATTTTGAACTTTTTTTGAAGAAATTAACACCATTTTAATTACCCAAGAGAAACATACAGGGACAGCATGATAAAAGTGAAAACAAATATTTGAAGTTAGTATTGGTGAAGTAAATCAGTATGCTTCAGAAGTAATATTCACTGCCTTCTAAAGCAGCTACCCAAAATTCAGGGTTGTACATGTTTTGGGGTTTTTTTCTACAGAGAAAATGAAAGGATGTGGTGTGTCTTATATAAATCTCACTTTAAAAAAAAGGAGTATCTAAAGTCCTAGAATCTAGAAAGAGGAAAATATACCTTTGCTACCAAATCCAAGAAGTTGTTAATGTCTACCATTTTCCCTTTCCCAGTCATGCTGTTGGCAATTCAGAATTTCCCTGATATATTCCGAGGCGTTTGTCTTTCCACTTCATGGAATAGTTACAAAAACATAGGTCAAAAAAAGTGTTGCTGTCAGGTTGTTTTTTTTTTTTTTTTTCTTTTGGAATTCTTCTGATAGATGATGAGCTGCACTTTTCTTTGTAACAGGGCTATCAGGCTCTGTTAGCTCGTTACAGCTCTCTTAAATAAAGAAGAGTAATCCTACTTATCTGCGAACAATACCCTCAAATCAAGATCATTTTCACACACCATTAAGAAGAAAAACTTAGAATAAAGAAAATACAATGTTGTTGTGTTTTTTTTCTCAGACTTAATTTTTGAGAAGTATTGTCATTGAAAAAAAGCTTAAAATACCTGAACACTGACTTTCACAGTGATTTTTCCTCATAACGCACCTACATCTCACAAAAAAACCTTCACTTCTTCTTTTGGCCAGTTGCAGGCACACTGTGCATGTGTAATTATTTACATGATGGAGGGTCTGACAGAACATTAGAATTACCAGCATTGTATAAATTATTCAATAAGAATACAGGCAGGAATATTTTACCTGACATGCTGATGTGGAGTCCTACAAGGAGATTGTGCAGAGGAAAAGAAAAGCCACAGATCAATGTACAGAAGCAAAGGTAGGACTGATTAATACTAGATTAATTCATTAGGAATCAAAGACAAGCTTTGTGCACAAGAATGAAGGAAAACCCTATTAATTATATCTTCACAGTTATTTTGTGTCTTACCATCAGAACATCTTGATGACTCAGGCACCAATGCATTTATCCTCACATCCAGAGAGAGGTAGACAGTGCTTTGAAAGGCATACCTGAGATATAATGTAGAATATTTATGGCAAAAGCAGAACAGAACTGATATCGTAATGTCTTCCATAAAAAGGCCATCTCTTCCCATCCCGCTCTGCTTCTACACATGTATTAAAATACATGGAGCTGACTGTTTCCTAACTGATGGACATTAAAGACATCATTTGTTTTCCTTGTACAAGTACATAAGAGACATGTGAACAAGTGAAATAGCTTTGAATTCTGTGAAACCTTTCTTTTTACTTTTATGTCTTTGTGACAGCTATGACAGTCATTACATAAAACCTTTGTACAGATTTTTTTTTTCTCTAAAGAACACTTGAAAGGAGAAATCTGATGTGCTGTTCTAGCCTTGAGAAAATAAATAACTGCAAACCTTCATAGGTACCAACTTCACTGTCAGAAGTTATTGTAAAAAAGAGTTGTTATTGGAAAAAAGAGCATTTGAATAACCTTGCAATGTGGAATGATTTGTTTCTTCCTTGTGACATTGTTCAGCATTGGCAAACATCACAAATCCTGCTTCTCATCTGCTGGAGATAGACTGGTTAATCCATGGTGTTCAGATTGTTTCTGGACTGATTGAATGTTCAGTGTGAGCACTCTCATTCTCTTGTTAGGTGTCAAGTCCAAGGTACTGATACCCATGGAGTTAAACACAATGGAGACAAGATACACATGCTCTTTCCAACCGAGACTTTCCTTGTAGCACCAGGACCTGATACAGCAATGGTTAGATACTTGAAAACTGAGTGAATGTAAGCCAGTACTCCGCAATGGTTTGTTTTGGTTTTTGGTTTTGTTTTCTTTTTTTTTTTTTTTTTTTTTTTGCTTTGGGTTTTTTTTTTTAATTTTTTTTTTTTAAACCCTGTATTATTGTACACCGATGACTACATTAATAAGTCTCTGACAGTACAGTAATGAGTTACCTGGTAGATAGCATGTTCATAGAACAGCTACATTGTGTGCAATGGCAATGGTGGTAAACAAGGAGAGAGGCAGCAGGGATGCCAAGCAGGCTACTTGTTAGCAGAAACCTTTTAGAGTAAAATGCTATTAGATAAAAAGAAGAGAATTCCATAGCCCACTGACTATAGTATTCCTTTTTAATAATCTAAAATTCAGTCATTGTAGGGATACTTGCTCCACAGTGGAAAGAAATACAATAAACACAACAAAAACAACAAACAAATACTCGCTACACCATCCCTAAAAACAAGTAAATCAGCAAATTGAACCCTACAAGTGCTATTTTATATTTAAAACTTCATTGGTTTGGAATGAACAGGAACCAGAAGAAATATCAAAGATTGCATAGTTAGGAAAAAAAGGCACTATCTGAAACCAAATCAACTCTCCAATTTATATTTCCATTTGTGGTCACATATGCACAAAGCATAATTTGGACATTAAATCATAGAGTTTCAGCATTAGCAGAAGCAATTCAGTCACTTCATGTGTCATTTTGAACTCACAGCTGTCTCAAAGCTTGTGTTGTGATTTCAGCCCACCTTTACAAATATCTTCTAAAGCATGGGTTCAGTGGGCTGAAGCACATTTCCCACTGTATGAACTTCCCAGTCTAAGAGGTACACACATTAAAAAGTGTATGGTTTTACCTCTTTGAGGTAAAACACTTCACTATCTAGCTTCAATTCTGGTTTAAAACCCTAATGCATGCAAGAAGATCCTTTTGATGGCTTCCAGTTTCATAGTCCTTTGTGCTTTTAAATAGCCAGAAAGAGACTAGGCTAGCATATAGGAATAGATATGGTCATAAATTAGGCACAGTACTAAGATTAATTCCTGTTTTCAAGTAGAAAATCCATTTTGAGTACCATGCATATCCATCCAATAAAACTTGCAGCTTTGTTTCAAATATTAGCATAAATAGGACCATAGCTGGGAGCAGTTTTAGGTTTTTTTTCAGAAAGAAAACCCTATGTACAAGAATCAAAACTATGACAAGAGCTAAAACCAATTAAATTACATAAAGTACAATTAAATTAAGATTATAAGTGACTATTTTCTAAAAAAACTTTTTCATTAGAGTGACTAAAATGTGATGACATCTGCTCATCAGGTTTACTGACATGATAGTCATTAATATTTTATCTCATTCAGAACAAGAAAAAACACAAATCCATGGCAGTAAATCTTGATACTTAGAACTTTGGGTGGAGGTTAAATTCAAATTTCTCAATCCAAATCCCATTTGTGCTTTCAGCTATTTCTCAGAGCTAAAATGAAAAGTCCAAATGTTGCACAGATGGAAATGTCAATGCTTCAGTTCATCTCTACTTAGAATAAATTGGTTTGATATTAAAAGATATGTTGTGACATTAAGTATCATATTTCTCCTTAATATGCACTCCTCACCTTTACATCAAGGTGTACTTTTCACTCTTGTTTACAAATCAGTGGAAATATTGGTAATTCACAGAACAGAAAGAGGAAAACAAAACCCAGAAAGCATCTCAATGATAATGGAGATCTTCAGCTGCCAATTGAGAATTTTATCAGCAATCTCAATTTTTGCTTTGATTCACTCATCCCGCCAAAATAATTTGATCAAGACTCCACAGATCTTTCAAAAAGGCATTTTTTCCTCAACTGATTCAAGTGAACAGGAAGAAATTTAGAACAAAATTGTTTTCTGGTCTTGACTGTTCACCATAAGGTTAGATTTTTAAAAAGTTTTAATGTAATGAAAATATATAATGAATTTTATTTAGTAAGCACAATGGTGATCACTGGGTCAGACAGAAGCTTTTGAATTTATTTATACTTTTTGTGAGGTATAAACATTTGTGAACATTCTCTCTGTTATGAATCTTAAAAATTGAAATTATAGCAATGTTATATCCCATAAAACTGAAGTGATTTAATACATTTTGACCTCCAAAATATAAAAATATTTCAAAAGCTGTGAAAGTAAAATTTATATGTCTTGGAGTAGACATTATTTTTTCCGTACATTTATGCACAGACAGATAATGCAATTTATTTGCATATCAAATTATATGCACATAACAAAGCCAGATCTTTGGGAGCATGAGTCTTATATTAACTGCATAATTACTGCAAGGTTCCAGTCATAGACCTGTAACTTCTCTACAAATCAAAGAGTCTGAAGCATGTGAATATAAAGATTTCCATAACCCTGCAAGAAGAATTGAAAGGATAGAATTGCTTATTATTTTATAACTTCATTGGTTATGAAGGACATTGAGTAGTTTCAGTGACTCTGGGAGGATAAAAGTAGAAATAAACAGTATTACAAGCCCACATTTGGACACAAAAATTTTGAAGTTATCCATATACATGTGTATGCATTTGTGTGTATGTGTGCGTGTGTATGTGTGTGTATGGTATTTACACATATCTGCATGAATTCAAAAATGAAAATCATATTTTATTTCTAATATTGAAGATAATCCATTTTACTGTCCTCAACAGACCCCTGTTCCTTTATAGTATCTGTCCTGGAATGGGCTTTTCTCCATTCCACAGAAGGCGAAAGTGTTTAATACCTGTGAGAAAAGCTCAGAAGGCAAGATGAAACACAAGCAAAAAATCATCAGCTTCCACAAGCTTGACCACTACTCTCTGTTCATTCCAGGTACACTCTAGTGACAACATCTTGACTTGCTACCACCAGAAATTGTCAACCTGTTTTTCTGAGAGAATCCTTAATTGCCTTCTGTTACACTTTATATTTACAATATCTGAATGTGGTAGTAAGAATAGTGGGACAGCAATGTTTAGGATTCATAAAAATATCTAATATTTTCCTGGCTACTGTGGAATAATTTGCATAAATGGTCACACATTTAAAGTGGGTCTCTAAAAAGTAAATTAATAGTAAAGACCAAAAACCATATTTGAAAGCTGTGTTTGAATTTTGCAACACATAGGAATGTTCAGTAAAAAGATTCACAGACTATTTTACTAGTTCATCAGCTCTGTAAATAAAAAGATAACAGAAATCTATTAGAAAGAAGTAGCAAAAAATTAAAAAAATAAAATTTAAAAGAAACATTTTACCAGCTTTAATCTCGGCACTCAAAACCTTGAGCATATTTTGAAGATATTCAGGCAGTTCACCTTTGTGCTATGTAGTTCAGGGGACTTCTGACCTGAAAGGTTATGAGGTGAATGCTTGTCTTTTTAACGTGGCTCTCCTTGTAGTTGTGTATTTCACCTTTCACATTTAAGCTTCTAGTACATCTGGTGTAAAGATTAGTAGAGAAAGATGTGAAAACAGTAGTCAGAGGATTAAATTCCTCTTATTTGATTTAGTCTTGATCATATTTTCTAATTAATATTTTGTTATCCTTGTTGGTATCACAAACATCTGCCCTCACTACTTCTTGGCTAAATTGTTTCTGATTCTGCTCTTTCCAGAAACAAATCAATACAATTAAATACGAGAGGTTACTATTAAATTAGAAGTATAAGTTTGAGATAGAGAAATCTGACAGATGGAGCAAGTGACTCACTGAGAGTCCCTGCCCCAGTTTTCTTTTTTCAGGAATACAAAGTTCAGAGTTTTCCTCTGAATTTCTCAACCCTATTTTCGTCCTAAACTCAATTTATCTTTCAGGTTTCTACCAAATAACTTCCAAATCTCCTTCAGTCTCCCCAGTAGCTCAGAACACTCTCACAGCACATAATAATGTAGCCTATTAGGGGATGGAAACTTTTTCTATTTATAAGCAGCTGAGGAAAAATTTCTGAGGAACTCCAGTCATGCCCCCTATCTAGAAAAGGCCAGATGCTCACAGTAGGTGCTGGATTATTATCTTGTTTCAAAGACCTAACCTCTATACAGACTTCCCTGGCCTTTTGCAATAGAATATAGCAATACTCAAGTTGAATTTTTGTTTGCACAGCCATTAACAGTCTTTCTTACAGGTTTTATTCTTTCCTTTTAATTTCCATGTCTCACCTAGAGAAACTGATTTTTTAAATGTAAAGTTACAAATATATAGCTGCAGCAATGGATGTCATTTCAGGAAGAATGCTGGAATAACATGAGAAACATGCACTTCTACCCTTTGGGTTTTTTTGTTTTGTTTGGGGTTTTTTGTTGGGTTTTTTGGGGGCTTTTTTTTTTTGGTTTTGTTTTGTTTTTTTTTTTTTGCTTAACGGGTGTGCTGAAATGTGTATGGAAACAAAGTAGATGTAAGCAAAAGTTGTTGCCTAACATTGCAAGATAGGTTTGATTCATTGATTTTACTTTCTTTTTGTTTATTTGATACAAAACAGTAAATAATCTAAAATAAGGAGCTAGTTG
>VWZN01002258.1:19634-29859 GCA_013396955.1 Regulus satrapa
CGGGGCCCGGCCGGAGGTGCGCGGGGATCCGGGCGGGGAGCGCTGCCCGGCCCGCTCCGCCTCGGCAGCGCCGCTCGGGCCGCGGAGGATGAGGGGGATCGGCGGAGGGGATCTCTCGCCGAGGCTCTGCCTGCAGGTCTGCGGTACCCCGAACCCTGCCTTCCGCTTGTCCCCAGCCCGGTTCCTGCGTTTCTCCGTTTCCAGATGGAGCTGGCAGGGTCGCTGCTAAGGCAGGACGCTTCCTCTGTGCACCGGCCCCACTGCTGGTGCCGTGCCTTCTCCTGCTCTCTGCTGCTTGTCTCTGCAACCGGGTATTAATGAATGCTTGTGCCCAGGGAACTTGGAGTCAGCCTCGGGGGAGGATGCTCTGGCCTTCAGAGCAGGATTGCCATTGCAATTCCAAGGGACTTCTGTCAGGCTGAAAGTGTCGGGTTTGCTAATCGACTGGAAGGCAGTCTCTTGCTCAGATCTTGGGGATTTGAGCCCTGAAAGAACTCTTTTCAGGCCGTTTCTTGCATAAACAGATCTGTAAAGTGAGCTGGCCCTCTGAGCCTGCAGATAGGCAGCAGTATCAAAGGCTTTAAGTCTCTGTGGTCTTTACAGTGGCTTCGAGAGCTTTGTTAGTGAGCTGAAATAGAGATGTTGTCAGTGTTTCAAAGCTGGGGAGTTTGCTAATGCAGTTGATGGGTATTTCCTTTCAGCGTGCATCTCACTGTGAAGATGTCCTGTGTCCCCCAGCTCTGGGGTTCGGGTGAATTTGAAGAAAAGTAGCTGTTTGTCAGTAAAGTGGGGGTGTTTTTTCCTCTTGAACTGTTATTTACCATGATTTCTTGCCATGGGAGAGACCTTTCCCTCCTTGTTTGTTGGAGAAATTGTAGCTGTGGCTGCCAGCGGGGTGCCCTGCATTGTGCAGTTGCCTCTTGTTGAGCAGGAAAGCCTGGAGTGAGGGTGTTGCTGTGGAACAATTCCTACCCAGCACTCCTGGTCCACAAAAACCAGCACAGGAGGTGCTGTGTGATTTAATTTCATTGCTTTAATATTGTAGGTAAAGCTCTCGAGGGCAAGTTTTGCATCAAGAGTTTTACAGCACAGTTCCCTTTTGTGGATGTGGCTTTTGTTGTGCCCGTGCATACGGAGTTCTGGAGCACTGATCCTTCCCATGCCAAGTCAATAGGACGCTAAGAAAATATTCCTAGGATTTTCTCATTTGATGTCCTTCCCGACTTTTTTCTTTGGCATCAGGTTTGAGCCTGTTCCACTACAGTAATTCTAGTCAATCTGGCTGAAAAGAATGATGAATGAGAAATAAAAGCTAGAGAGAAATGCAAGAGGCAATCAAGGGAATCAAAACACTTCTGTCTGAGTAATGACAAAATAAACCATGATTTTTTTTGCTTGGAGGATTTGGCTGGAAGGGTATATTGTATTGATCTGTTTGCATAGTACTTTTGAGGGCCATTTGGAGAGTTCATCTGGTCTTCATCTTGAGAGAAAAAGAGCATCTGCTGAAACCATCAGACAGAATATTCTCATCTTTACACGGAGACACACATCTCCTGACGAAAGGGCGGTTTTGGGGTGCCTGTGGACATGTGTTAGACCCAATGTATCTCATCCCAGTCACACTGGGCACAGGAGTGGGTGAAATGGACCATCCCTCCCTCTCTAATGACAGTTTCACTCGCCCAGAGCGAGGGACTTGCCACTTCATTTTTCACTGGACAGTTTCAGGCTTTGGTCTGTGACAGAATATCTCTCCATGCCCACTGAGCAGAGGCATCTCTTCTTGTTGTCAGTACACAAGGAATGTTTCAGGGAATTACAGGGGGTATGTCCTTCAGGACATTGGTGCTTTTACTCCTTCCCCTTCTGTGTTGGGTGAGCTGTTTGCAAACTGAGATTCCGAAGTCAGCAATTATAAAAGGGATATTCTTTTATTGGGACTTGGGAATCTGAGAATTGTTCTGCCATACACCAGTGTTGCTATTCTAGGTCATTAACTGTCTGCATCATGCCAGAGGTGCAGCCAAGTGAAGTTGGTGGAGGGAAAGGGGGAAGTGGAATCTGCTCTGGACTTCTCATCCTTGGTGCCCACTTCAGGCAGCTGTTCTCTTCAGAGTCCTTTTTGAGCCACCGTCAAGAGCTGCTTTGAATTTTCCTCAGATGCATGAGGATCACTGGCTGCAGGGTCTCCAGACTCACTCTGTGTTCAGTGACCAGTCTTGTGCCATGTCTGGGGATTTCATCGTGCTGGGGCTCGCCCCAATCCGTGGAGATCTCTATCTACGATCAATATCTCTGTCTCTACTCACAGTATCATTGGGCAGAGTTTGATTACAAAACTTGATCTTGTTTGACTTGATTGAGAGGTTGCAAGAAGCCGATGAGGCTGGCCCGTGTGGCTCAGGGCAGGGTGTGACAGCTCCTCTGCTCGGGCTGGGGTTAGTTATTGGTGACAGGCAGGATCTGCAGTACGGCCCCGGGAAGAAGATCTGCTCACCTGATGTAACCTGGAGTTCCCTGGACTTCCTCCATAGCTGTCAGGTTCTTTAGGATGGAAACTTAGCAGAGGAGGCACCATTCAGATCTGGATGCTCAGTTTCATTCTGCTGAGCATTTTAAAGTTAATGACTTTAACCTTCCACTTTCATTTTCCTAAGGAATGTTCTGTTTACAGGATCTTAAATTACAATGCTGTTATACCAGCTTGCCTGATCTGCTTGCCATCCCTCTCCCTTTCTCCTTTTCCATCTTGCTCTGTTCTTTTGTTCTTTCAAAGAACGAGCCTCACAGAAAGCAGTGGAGGGAGGCAGCAAACAGGGAACAAATCGGCATTCACAGATTTGTAATGAATTTCTGCAGCTGGGTCTGAAACTGGCAGAGCTTTCTGAGGAAACACTGATATCGGAGAGCCCTGGAAATACCCAGGTTATGAAAGCATGAAAAATGGAAACAACAGCCCTGAATGTCAATGTTTGTTGTGCTTCTGAAGTTTCATTATAGTGTAATGTAAAAGCAGCTGGTTTTGCCATAATTTGCTGCATTTTACTAGGCCTAAGAATAAACACAGAGATGAAATTATTTGTGACTGATGCTTTAATGTCCTTGGAGTTCAGTGGTCAGGGAGCTGAACTGAGTGTTTGTGATAGCTCAGTCATTTCTGATTTATCAGCAAATTTAGGTCATTTTGAAAGTGGGAGTTTAAACAGTAGTTGATAGCAGCAACACTTTGGACCTACTCTGCTTTTGAGTGTTAATTGGATGCCAGATTGCTGACATAGGTGTGATCAGATTAGTTCCATGGGTGGAACAGCAGAACTGCTTTGTCAGGGTTTTATACTTATGGTGGTTAATGTGTTGTTTTTGTCCTACTGTCAGCTTAGCTGCTGTTGTCACTTCAAGAAATATAAATATTTTTATAAAAACCCCTCTGCTAATAAACAGATATTGTTGAGACGGATGAAATAAAAAGTCATAGTTTAAATTTTGAACCTGATTTGGAATGAGCTGGGCACATGGTGGTTTTCAGGACGCAGCGAGCTCTGTCAAAGATGGCAAGCTTTGACCTCTCAGAGGTGAACAGTAGACTCGAGGCTGAAAATGAGCATATGCTAAACCTGAACTTCATTTAAAAGTCAGCTGAAATGTTAAGGCTGCAGTCTCTGCCCCAGGTTGCTTCAGCAAATTTCTCTCCTATTCTTGTCTGCAGGTAAATTACCTGTGTGCAATATTAAGTGTTTTATAGCTGCCTGTAGACGTTCCCAGCCTGGTGTATTAGGCAGAAGAAGTAAGTTGTATGCCTAGCAGGAAACTGGGAGATCAGAACATCCAAGTCCTTGTATCCTGTGCACTCCTGTCAATGGGTCTGGGTCAGGCAATCTGAGACACTTCCAACACCAAGGTTATTTGACCTCTTCAATTTAGACAGTCCAGAGGCTTTAAAGTATCTTTGCTCTCCAGGCAGGCGTAGTCTGTGCACAATTAACTGTACTTGCAGCTGATTTTACCTGTGGATTCTGCAGCTTTTCAGAGTGATGGTGCAGGAGGCCTGGCAGCGGGTTTTGGGATGCTGTGGGTTTTGGGACTGCAGCTCAAAGCTCCTCTCTGCAGGCAGTGATGAGGGTGGACAGAATGATGTTGTCTTGCTTCAAGTCAAGGACTCCTCAGCCAAGAAGGAAAACGGTATTAAATTAAATATAAAAACCGGAAAAACCTAATTTTAGGAATCCAGTTCAGACCTCCAGTGAACGAGTCCTGTAGGAGTGTTACAGTATAGTATATTAAAAGTAATTATTTAGTTACGTGTAGTATATTAAATGTATATTAAATACTTTGTTCTCCTGTTTTCCATCTGTCAGCCAGTTAAAGCTGTGAGGCTGTCAGGCTGAGCGAGCTTGAAGATATTTTTGAGCCTTCTTTTGAAGGCTGTTCTGAAGGTGTCTGGCTCTGTAGTTGGAGTTTGGAAAATGCACAATGAAATGTGGGCTCTTTAATGAGCACAAGGCATTGTTGATAGAGCGGGTGCCTGCAGATGGAGGGTGCTCAGCTAAAGCCACTCAGGCAACCCAGGCGGAGCTTCCTCAACAGAGCTCCAAACCCCTGACCTTTGGTTTACAGCTGGTGTGTATTTAACCTCCTTAATTGGAATTCACCCGGAATTACTGGAAAAAGAATTTACCTATTCCCTGAAAAGGTGTTAAAGGAAGAACCTGCAGCTGGCCCTCTCTTTCCCAAGACATACCAAGCCCTTAAAACTCAAACCCGGCTGCTGAGGCTGTGATCCTGGGAGCTCTTCTCCAGGGAATGCTCCTCTTGTGCCAGCTCTTGCTCAGGTGGTGGTACCCAAGCTGCAGGCCTGCCTCAGAGCTGGGTAGCTGGTTCATTTGGGAGTCCCCACAGCATGGGTTGGGCTGCTTGCTCAACAACAAGGACAGATTTGCACTCGCTCTGTTGTGGTTGCTGCAGTTTAAGCATAGCATTTTGCCCTAGTAAAGCTACAACCTCTTGACTGTGCCTTGAAGGGGATGACTGATGCAAAGGGCAAAACCAGGAGTGCCCATAAAAACACTGTGGGACTTCTCTAAACTTGCTTTGGGTTTCCTCTGATTGCCAGTTTTCTCCTTCTGAGTTTAGACCTTCTCTCTATTTCTTTTCCTTCCTTTTTTTTTAAAAGCTTGGGAGTTTATTATGCTGAAGGCTTTTATTTAGCTAGGCACATGATGAAATGACAGCATCATCTCTCAGTGAAGTGCATGAATATTTCTAGCATAATGCCCACAGTGTCATCAAGGACACACTTTGCATTTCACGTGCCTGTTTTGGTCAGCAGTTCAGTGCTGAGTAAGCAGAACACAAAGCACAGGGGGCAGCCAGGTTATGGAGCTACAGACACCTCCAGAAACTGGGAGAAACGTGAAGAAATGCTGGTGGCGTTCTGGCCAGCACAACTAGTCTGCTTTGTGAGAAGCAGCAGGGATTTTAGGAGTGAGCTTTAGGAGAGGGCCGTGGGCACAGCAAACCTTACATCTGGCTTGGTGGTTCTGTTGCAACAGCTGGGCTTTCACAATACTTACTGGAAGGCATTATTTTCTCCTTGCATTGTCTAAACACTCTGAGCAGCAAAACAATGTGATTTATGAAACTCAATGAATATAAAGCTCATTCTCTATTAGATCTTAATCATAGGTGGTTTTGAATCAGCAATGAAGCAGCAGCTGCTGTGAAGATTATCTAATTTCTTTCCTTGTTAGTATTTAAAACTCTCCAGGCTGAGTGAGCTTCCCACTTACTTGGCCTCCACCTTCATTCAAATTATGCTTCATTTCTGTTCATCCTCATCTGTTCAAAGGCTGTGTGACACATTCTTCCCTTGCACGTGGCTTTACTGATGTTGAAGGAGTGCAAGATTTTCTCCTGGCTGTTTGGGACCAGCAGGAAAGCCCCTGGTGCTCTTTCAGTTTTGCAAACAAACCTTGAGCAGGAACACAAAGGTGAAGGAATTACGCCTCCTCCTTCATCCAGGGCTTTCACAGAGGGACCTGCTCTGTAGCCTAAAAGTACTTTCCATGCTCATGCGGCTGATTTCAGTTTACCCTTTAAAATGAAGATTACTGGATGAATAAGTTAAACTAGCCCTGCTGTGAGACTTGTACTTATTCTCTGGCAGGCTGGTACTTAAATGTCAGAAAGAGCTCCTGGGATGATGGCCTGCAATCCAAATGCATGTTTGTAGTGCCATAAAACAGCAAGTAGCTGACTTTGTGAAGGAGCACTGAGCTGTACACTTACTGTTGGTGATGCAAAGTGTCTTTCTTTTCTGCCACTGCCTCTCAAGGAACATCTGAGCTGAAATCATCCACCCATGAGAACGGCCTGCTCGGTGCTGGGCACTTCATGGCACGGATCCTTTATGAAGTCATTTGTTTTACCAAAGACATGGTTTTGATGTGATTCAGTGTAAATGCAGTCTCGGCCTTCTTTTGGCTTTAATTACTGAGAACTTGTTGCTGCCAGTGAGCTGTACTCAATCTGCTTTTGAGCAGGAAACTCATTAGTGTGAGCGCCGAGGGTGGTGAGGCGCAGGGCACTGATAGCAGAACGGGGATGCTCCCACTCACACACTCCAGGATGCAAGCCTGAACTCAGCTAATGTCTCCAGGGCTGCAGAAGAAATGGCAGCTGCTAAAAAGTAAGCTGAAATACAAGGAGCAGCTTTCTTAATCTCCTCAATGCCTGTATTTTACCTAGTGAAGCCCAAGCACAGTTCATGTCTGTTTGTTGTCTTGCCCGCAAGGAGTAAAAACAATACAGCTTAATCTTTAAAATATGTCTTGGAAAAACAAAGCTGACAGGTATATCTTCCTGTTGTAAACAGGATTTGGGATCTGGGTTTCTTGTGCAAATTATCTTTGACAGTTGTTTCTAAGCTAGTGTTTCCAAAAACCAATAAATGATTTTTTTGTCCTTGTTACATTAATAACTCAGCCTCTTGACAAATATTATCATACTTAGGCCTGTAAAGGACGTTACAAAGGGGCATCATATTAAAATAAAACTCAAGTGAGAAACAGGAAACCAAATTCTATTAGGCCCTAATTTTACACAGTAATTAAAAATCCTTGACCTCCCCTATTCCACTCATCTATTAGCAGTACGGATGGCTAAAGAGCAACAGAGGATATCAGCCCTGCTGCTAATTTTAGCCCAGTGCCTGGGGTGTGTGCCTGTGTGTGCGTGCAGCATCGGCAGGGCCATGGATGTGGCTCCGGTGGAAACAAATCCACGCTGCTGGGCCCCTTGGAGGAGGGCTCGGGACATGCCCAGCTTTGGCAGCATCTTTGAACGCTCCTGCGGCAGGGCTGGGTGATGAGAACAAGAGATCACAGCGTGAGATGAGCCCGGCGTGCTGCGTTGGTGGAAAGAGCCGAGTGTTAGTTGAACTTTGGCTGTGTGGGGGGCTCAGAGTGCAGCCCTGTGCGTGAGAGGGATGGGGCTTAATCAGGATAGGGGAGAACCACTGGGAGGTTTTAGCAACTCCCAGTTTCACCCTTCAGGAGGACAGCTGGACTGGTGACCTGCTGTGGCAGAAATGCAGGAACCAGAAGGGCAAAATGGAGAGAAGCTTTGAAGTGGACAAATAGCAGCTGCACATTGGCGTAAGAAAGACCACTGGCCACTGTCAGACCCAGTACTGGGGGTTTAGGCCCATCTTTAAGGGGTTAAAATGAGACTTGTGGGGGCTCTTAGTTGCAGAATCTGAGTGCAGACTGGTTCCTGGGTGCCCAAAGGAGTGCCTTGGAGTGCTAGTGGCCCAGGAGCAGGAGTGGAAGAGGCTTGTCTGTGCCTGAAGGCACGTCTGACAGCACAGGGCCAGCATCTGTTGCATTCAGTACCTGCTAAATAATGATCAACTTGCACACTTCCAGCTGCAGCAACATCCCAAAGCTTTACCCTTGTCCTCCTGGGTGTCTGCAGGTAGCCCGTTGTAGGTGGGAAGAGGGAGAAAACTCTTGGCAAGCCATCAGAGAGGTCAGTGTTCTCTAATCAGAAGCAGTGACTTAACAAGCTTTCTCCTTTCCATTCGTAAGACAGGACGTGTAGGGATTACCATTGCTATACATAGATTGCTCTTAGCTGTGTCCTGTCCTGCTGGGAACACTTTAAGAGCTGTGTCACCCACTGCTGCTTATCCAGTGTCCAGCCTTGCAGAGAGTTTCAGTGGGAAGCACCAGAAGAGGACAGCTCTGAAGCTGGAAGCACTCAAACATTGGGTTTCCTCAGCGGGAGAGCCATCAGAAAGAATAAATGTGTGGGCTGGCTACGCTTCCCAGGGCAGGAGTCAAAATGTAGCTCTGAAGATAATTTGTTGGGGTTTTTTTTTTTTTCTGAACATAAGCGGTTTTTTGTGGGTTTTTTTAAGCGGGTGTTTAGCTCATCAGGGATTTGGCAGCGGTGTTGGATTGTGTGAGCCTGTGTGTGCACATGGAGATAAGGAGCCAAGGCGTAATCCAGAATTCCTCTACTTGATAGCCCCTTATCTCTGGCCATGTGCTCTGTGTGTTTTTGCTCTCGATGAGTCCCCTCGAGGTGCTGGCTTTGTAAACACAGTTGCTGTTTTTTAATGCTCTGGGAGTGTCCTGCTTTGGCCTTTATCGGCTCCTGAAATAAAAGGCTGGGAAGTACCCAAAAATGAGCTCCAGGTCAGGGACATAGGAGCACCCAAACCCCCTATAGCTTGTCAGAGCATGGCAGGTGCTGGCAAACAGGCTTGTTTGAGCTTTCTGTTGGAATTGCAGCTTGCTCCATGGAACCCATGAATATTTTAATATGGGATATTTCAATTTCTAATTGTCAGGTCACACATGGGGTAAGGCTGCATAACATAACTCTGCATATGTAGAGATGTTGGTATTCTTAGTATTTAGGTTGCTTTCAGCAACAAACGCACTGTGTAAACCACTTTAAAATCCTTTTAATTCCACGGACCATAGCAGGAAGTGTTATCCTAGGTGAAGCTGCTTAGCACAGGATAGGTGACTGGACTTTTTTTGTCATCAAAGTTAGTGGTCACTGGAGTGACCCAGTGCTGCTTGTTGTACAAGTGGGAGTTGGCTGCATGAGAAGAGCACTCAGGCTAAAGCAAATATGTGTGTGTGTGCATATACAGAAGTGCAGACTGCTTAAAAGTGTCAAATTTTGCTGCATTCTCCAAGTACTGCACTAGTGACTCTCCGGGAGCATGTTGAGGGTGCTGGGTTGCTGTAAAGTGTTGTACTGGGCCTTCAAACTGTTTCAGGTACTCTGGACTAGTGACAATTTTGAGATTTGAGGGACAGTGTCTGGCTCAGCGTCAGGGATTCCTCCAAGGTGACAGCTTCGCTGAGGGCAGAAATTATTTACAAGTGTAGCTAAAAATGAAGTTTCCTGTTGGCAGAGTGGGGATGAGTCATTGTGGTTCTGAGTCAAGGGGTGGGATCTTCCCTTCACTGCAGCAGGGTTTTACTTCCAGATCTGCCCTCGGTTCAGGTGTTTGGCACTCTTGTCCCTCTTACTGAGAAAACAAGGGCATATTCAGAGGTGTAACACCCTGGGTGAGTCTCCAGCGTGGGGTTAGGAGTGAGGATCTAGCCATGGCTCTCCCAGTCCATCCTGTTGCTCACACCAAGCATCCTTTTACAGACCTACGTGCTTTTGTTGTACCAGTGCCCACTGGCATTAGCTGTGTTTTTCCTCTGCTTGCCATACACGGCGTCTTTCTGTCTCCAGCCAGCCAGGTCTCCCCTGGGAGGGGAGGAAGACTGCATGTTACCAGCTGCATTAGGGCCAGGAGATTTGCAGTTACTTCCTCATTTCACGAGGGGCTTTTTATTGAATTTTAGATGCCAGATTAGACTGGAGAACCATGTAAATGTGAAAGCGTTAAACATTCCTGTTGCCATTGTTGCTGAAAAGCAGCAAACCAGTAATAATTTTAAAACTGAAGTGCTGGTGGAGGGTGTTGAAGCTGTGCCAGGAATGTTCTCCAGTTGCACCTTAATGGCTGTGGATTTGTAGGAGGCAGTCTCTAGCAATATTGAAGGTGTTAGTCCTGTGGGAGGGTTTGCCTCCCTTGTGTTTGCAAAAAGGGGCACTAATTTTTCATCCTCCTACCTGTTTGAGTTCTGAGCTTTGCTTTCTTTCAAGGGTGCCTCAACAGTGCAGCTGAGAGTCTGCTCTGCTGCAGCTT
>VWZN01002258.1:29952-41061 GCA_013396955.1 Regulus satrapa
AGGTGGGAGTTTTCCTTGTCGCAGTTTTAGGTTTTATTTTTTTTTTTTTTTTTTTTGCCAGAAGCTGGTCCTGTCAAACCAGAGTCCTGTGACTTTTGTCTCATGTGCTGCTTGTACATTGACTTCCATGGCAGCGTTGCCCATTAGTTGAGTTCCTGTGTCACTTGGGAAGAAAACCTTGGACTTGAACACACATGGCTTGTGCTAAAAGTGTAGCACAATGCATGCTTAAACAAAGGCAGAAAATAAGGACTCTGATTGTTGTAGTGTCAGCATTTTGCTGGTGGAGTGCATTGTTCCTATGGAAATTGCAGTCAGAGTTACACAATTCATTTGTAAATCTCTTCCAACAAAGAAGGACTTGACTTGGACAATAGTCATGTATCTTACTTTGACAAAGTTTTTTGTTCTTTTTTTTTCTTGAACGTAATATCCTATTACCATTACACTAACTCACATGAGCCCCACTATTATTCTTGCATCTTCCATTCTGGGACTTCACATGGGTGGCAAATACTTTTTGCTTCCTCTCATAAACCTCTCTATTGTTTCTCAGAGAGATCTGTGGGTTTTATTAAGCTGCAGTCACAGACTCTGAGTCTGCTGGCTGCTGCAGCTGGGGACAGCTGTTCTGAATGGAGAACACACACAGATGTTTGGTCATCATACAGATATACGTGTATCTGAACTTACATCGATATAAAATTATTTACTCCCCTGCCTTGATGGGGACATCTTTTTGTGACATTCTTGACAGATTTTAAAGGAGTATTGGGAGGCTTTTTACGTGTTTAACTTATAGGTAGGCATTCTGTGTGGCAGATAATGAATGGTCTCGTTGATGAGGTTGGTATAAATATGTATTTCAAGGGTCCTAAAGGGGGAGACAAGTTCTTGGCCTTTTAAGGAATTTTAAATTCTTGCACTCTTGCAACAAAACAGAAGTTCAGAAAACCTGCCGTGCGTCCTAAGAGCTCATAGATCTGTTGCAGTTCAAAAACTCGGAGGCCATGAACTAATACTGTTCACTCTTCGTGGTGTTGTGCATTTTGCAGAAGGCGTTTTATCTCCCAGCGCTGCTCTCTAGACTTTTTAGAAGACATAGTGGAATATGCCAGTGTACGAAGGTACTTTTTTTCAAAAGCAGCATTAACCTCAGCTCGTTGCATGCAGTCCTCTCCTCCCTCCACCCTCTTCCACGCCAGTATCTGAGGTCCTGCATGCTAGTGCTGCCATCTGATCATACAGCTGACATGAATTTTTCCCAGAACACTTAACAGATTTGGCTTTTTTCTTTGTTTTTCTTTTTATCGTTGCAGAACCAAGCATATATCTGGGTCTCCAAGACACAAAAGTTTGAAGAAGATGCACTTCATCAAGAACATGAGGCAGTATGATACCAAAAACAGCAGGTAGTGTGGAGATCGAGGCTCCCCTTGGACTTGTGTGCAATAGCAAGCAGCCTCCAGTTCCATGCAGTAAGACATTTAATATCAGTGAGAATTAGAGGATGGCTCTGGGGCCTTGTTAGCTTTATCCTGACTTCTATCAAAGGCAGTAGGTGCTCATATCTGCTACAGTTTCAGCAATACGCTGATGATTCTGCCATCCTACTCTGAGGAGGTTAAATCATTCTCTTTTCTTCTCTTACCTTTCTTATTTCTCTCACTTTCCTTATCTCAGCGCACAGAGAGGTCAGAGCTGAGGAGGATTTAAGCAGAATGACTTGGTTTAGCCAAATTCTTGGCTCATGGTTGCTGAGCAGAAGAGAAAGGGAGGCTGCATTTATGTTTCTTATTAATAAAAGCATGAGGTTTAATCTAACTGTAGAATATTATCTATATCTTTTCACAAGGTTTATGTAAAAATGACATAAATATAGATATATATTTAAGGACTAGAATCTCATTTGAAGAGCTCCCAAGGTGGTGACAGGTCCTAAACACTGAGGTTTGACAGAGAGCCCCAAGAACCTGCAGGGTCAGCATGAAACCTCTGCTCTTCTGCTGCTTTCTGAAAACATTAAATCCATAGCAGTATCTATGACTTGCACAGCAATAAGAAGAGCCTTGTGTTAATAATATCCCATAAAAAGCTGCTTTGTAACTTCTGGACCTCAATTGATATCCTGACCTTTCCCCATCTGCTTCCAGGATAGTGTTAATCTGCGCTAAACGAACACTGTGTGTGGCGTTTTCTATCCTACCTTACGGGGAGGGCTTACGGATCAGGTGAGTCTCCTCAGCTGCTTTGTGAAATGTCTGCTCTTTTGTTTCAAAAGATCTTCTGAAATGAGTGTGGTTGGTGTAGGTCTCCTGTTCTGAAGCAAGTGAACCCATTTAAGCTGCCATTCAAGAGCTTGCTGTCAGAGCAGTAAAGCCAGACACTAGCACGGTGTCAAAGTGTTCATTCAAACTCCAAGAGAAAAATAGGGGAAAAGGTGGATTTCCAGTGTTTGTTCACATTTTAAAGCACTCCAGTTGTGTGAAATCTCTGAAATCACCGTTGAATAGATGATGTGATTGGCTGCTGTGTAGGTTTTCTATAGTCCTGAAGTGGTCAGAAATCCACTGCCTTTAGAGCCACAAACAATGGTGTCAGCAAAAAGCTCTGGAAGCTTCAGGGAAAGGTGCTGTTGCCTTCAGTGGAAATCCTCAAGGATTATAGTGAATTTACACCTAAATAAGTTAAAGATGCTCTTCTGTTTCTCAGCTTTAAGCCATGAATGTCACTATGTGCAACCTAAGAGAAGCAGAAACAGTTTGGACTGATCTACACTGCTTTTAGTGTTCGGATTACATTTTTGTTTACAACTGTCAGTATGATCATTAATGAGAAACAAAACCCTCAAACTGGATTTCCCTGCATGTTTCTTCAGTCCCTTGTGAAGTTTAAGTCCATTCTGTGAAGGTCTGTTACCTACAAATATACCATAGAAAACACAAATTCTGTTCTGGCAAAACAATTGTGTTGTCACTTCTGTCCTGTCTGTAACTTATGGACAAAGGAAACGGATGCTTAGTGGTGGGAATTGTATTGTATGCAAATACATGCCATAAAAATAGTTGATGGGAAAATACTCTCCCACATAATAGAAAGGCAGCAAGGTCACTGGAGCTATTTCAGAGAGTTCTGAGCACTGTGCTGTTCTGCTTGCAAGCTGGCAAGGCAGTTCTTCACTTGAAAACTGGTGTTTTGTATTGGAATATTGGTGACAAAGCCACGTGCTGCCATCGCTGACACAGAGATCTGCAGCTTCATTCTTAACTTGAGCTTGTGTGCACAAAGGTTGCAAATTTACACTTGAAAGGCAGGTTTCTAATCCTGGAAAACAAGTAATGTAAATCATGTTTGCTGTTATGTGTTTGAGCCTTAGAGGGTTGGGAATGGTGGGGTCTTGTGCAGAAAGATCGTATTAAAAGCAGTTTCCTTTCAATAGGCAGATTGGTAGATTTGTGTTAAAGTGAAATGAACTGTGAATCTTTGGTTAATGAACATCACCACCTTTTAAAAAGAGCAGTTAAAAACTAATGCCTCCTCCTGGAGGTGGCATTGAGGGGTTGGCTTGTTTCCACACAGGAGAGAACTCTGACCTGGTGGTGTTGGTTGGTGTTTACCATGGGAAGCTGGGCTTGCATTTTGTGATAATGCTCTTTCTTACCTGCACCTAGTGATCTGAAAATGGAAGGACAGAAACAGCGACATCCTTCTGGGGGAGTTTCAGTATCTACTGAGATGGTGCTTGGACTGGAAGGAGTAGAGCTGGGTGCTGATGGCAAGGTAAGGACATTTGTTTTTTCACCCAGGACCATTTCGTGCTGGGACAAGTCAATTTATGCAGTGCTTTTCTATCCATTATGTGAGAGCTGTGGCTTTTCAGAGCAGTGGAAGTTGTAGATCTATAGTTGGAAATGATGGCTTGTGATAAAGCTTCTTGTGAAAAGGCTGCTGAAGCTTGTAATCACTTCTGCCTCTGTATCTGGAGAACTGAGTTGGCTTTGCTATCTGAGGCAACATGTGAGTGAAGTTTTGATAGAAATATGGATGAAACTCATACTGCTTTAGTTAAATTTATAATGCCAGAATTTTACTCGTGATTCTTGCCTTTTCTTTGCCATCTCACCAAATCTTCTACAACACTTCATTTTAAAGCTGTGGAAATAAGGCATACCTCATCCAACTTTCCCCTTCCTCCCGTCTCACAGTTCCAAGGTACCCACTCTCAAATCCATACTCTCGGGGACTCTGATTTGGAAAACCCTAGATGTCTGGAAATAAGCTTTTCAGTAAATATCCCCCCGTAACCACTACAACGTTCTCTTCTTTCAGGTTGTATCCTATGCAAAATTCTTGTACCCGACCAATGCTCTGGTTGTTCGCAAAGCCGACGCCTACGGTGCTGTTCCCCCCTGTCGAGCCAGTGCTCCCCGGAGTCTTCCTGGATCCAGATACAAACCTGTGACAGCAAAAACAATACCAGCAGGGACAGACATTGGTAAGGACAGGAGCCAGCTCTGTCATCGCTCCTGCAGACAGCAGAAAAGGCAGGGATTTGTCTGAGACAACTGCGAGCGTGTTATTGGGATGGAGGTGCTGCAGCTCATTAGTGCAGTGCAAATGATGAGCCTTAGGACTGAGGCTGCCACAAACTCCTTACAGCCTACATATGTCTGGCCTACTTCTGTTCATGCCATTTGTGAGGCACAAAGCTTTTCCTTGGGAATGTAAGGTTTTATATTACTCACCAAGAAGCATCTGGTGTACGTGGATCCAGGTGGTTCTCCTTGCCTTCTAGCACAGTAACGATGCACAAGGCAGTTTGTGCCAAGAATCCCTTCTCTTGTAAAAGAGCTCGTGTAAAAGAGCAAAGCTGACAGCTCTGCTGTCAGTTAGACTACAGGCAAAAGAACTCAGTCTTGGGCAGTTGTTTTCTGGGTATATTTGTAGATGCATACTCAGTTTGCACTAAATCTGAAATGGTGTGTCAGCATGGTGTGTGTGTGCTGGAGAGTTTGTGTGGTTTATTTCATTGTTTTAATTTGTGACGGTGTGTTTATGAAATGCAAACGTGTGTCTGTAGCTGCAATTTGCCTGTACTGTGAGATCTGCCAACACTTAACGTTTGCTATTTGAAAACTTTTTTGAGGAGGAAGTAGGGAATTTAAAGCTCTTTATCTGGTGAGCTGATGTACTTTCCTCATTCCCTCAGGAAGTGAAGCTGGAGAAGCTGCGGAGTATGATCCAGATCTTCTGGATGATCCTCAGTGGCCCTGTGGAAAACATAAACGTGTTCTCATCTTTGCCTCTTACATGGTGAGTGATTGGCACACCTGAACAGAGAAGAGACTCCCTGACAGATCCTCCTATAAAGAGGCTTTTTGAGGAATAAAAATTCCTCTAGGAAGAAAAAGTGTTTTTTCTGATAATTGATCAGAAAAATACAAACAGTTGAGTTGGTACAGTGAGCTTGTCCAGGGCCAACCTGACACCCATCTTCATGTTGTCATTTATTTCCTGAAACCATTTACTTACTTTTTTTTTAAAGACTTTGTCTATAGTTGGGATTCAACTTTGGGACATTTCAGAAATGTTAAAATGTGAATAATAAAACCCAGGTTTGCCTATGCATTGGTGATTTTGGAAGAGTTGTTTGGCTGTCAGTCCTGTTCACAAGGCAAATGATATATTTTGCTTCTTGCATTTCAGACTACAGTTATAGAGTATGTGAAACCGTCAGACCTTAAAAAGGATATGAATGAAACCTTCAGAGAAAAGTTTCCTCATATCAAGTTGACGCTGAGCAAAATTAGGAGGTAAGAACTAAGCCTTGAATAACAAGAACATATCCACGCTGTCCGAGGCTGCATTTGTATGGAGCAAATATTAAATCTATTAATAGCATATATGATTAAACACTAATCTCCTGTTGTTGAGCTGACTGTAGGATGACAGCCCTGTCCTGGAATATTTAGGATGCTGAGAAAGGGTAACAGTTGGTTTTCAAAGTTCCACCTAAAGGGTTTTGTTTCACCAACTGGGGTGTACTGACACTAGGAGCCAATTAACAGTGCAGTAGCATTAGCTTTGAAACAAACCCTTGTAACCTGATTGCTTGGCTGCAGTACAATCCCACTCCAACTGGATTGGCTAACCCTGGGGTTATTTTTGCTTTTCAATTACCAGACTCACTGATGACCACAGACTCTAACAGACTCAGAATCCTAACAAGATCATAGGATAAAGGGTGTTAGATCTGGGGAGACTTGATAAAGAAAAGCTTTTTGTGGAGGCCACACAGAATTTCTCATCCGTCAGTAAATGCATCTGGTCGTTCCTCACCAAGATACTCTTGCACCTTCAGAGAGCTTGCTGTTGTTAGAGGGAGATTAATGCAATCACAGCCTGTTGAAATAGCCAGCTTAAACAGGATTCTGCTGAGTCACCAGGTGTAGCTCAGCTCCAGGAGAAAGTTTGCTTGGGCAGTCTGTTCTGCCCGAGTCCTGCGTGCTCCTCTTTGCAGCAGTGTGTTCGTGCAGAGAGGATGCAGGTACAGTGTGGATGGCAGCCCTGAGAGGGACCATCCTCCTCCAAGCCTGCCTAAATGCTGAGGTGAAGGGCTGGCTGTGTGGGAAGTGTGGAAAGCAGGCTGCCTTCCCCTCACACCTGGCTCTTACACAAGGTGTGTACTGGACAGGTCTCTGAGCAGCAGCTGCTGTTATCTGTGGGGCTCTGATGTGGTTTTCTGTAGGTCAGAGCAGTTCACTCTTACGATATGAATCAAAAAACCAGTTTGGGAGGCTAGAAGGAATCCTACAGCAATAGCCTGTGTGTGAGTGAGGCAGCTAAGCTCTGGTGTTTATGGGCAGATGAGGAATTGTTCTACCACAGTGGATGTTGTCAGCCAGGTAAAATCAGTTTGTGCATCAGCAGCAGCTTGCTGCCAGCTGGGCTTTTCCACTCCAGGATAATACTTGTCATGGTTTTCCAAATAGGAGTCTTGTCCATATGCTCCTCTCAGTGGCTGTGCTGCAGTATTTCTACAGCATTTAATAAAATCTGTCATGTCTGGGTTTGTCTTTTCTCCTTTTCCCAGTTTAAAGAGAGAGATGAGAAACCTGAGCGAGGAGTGCAGTCTGGAGCCGGTGACTGTCTCCATGGCTTACGTTTACTTTGAGAAGCTCGTCCTCCAAGGCAAGCTGAACAAACAGAACCGCAAACTGTGTGCTGGTGCTTGCGTCCTGCTCGCAGCCAAGATCAGCAGTGACCTCAGGAAACACGAAGTCAAACACCTAATAGATGTAAGTGCCATCAGCCTCGTTCCAGCTCTTGGCAGAACCCACTCCCTAGCTCATAGGCAAAGATTAAATGCAAGGTTTTCAGTGGCACGTGAAAACATTCTCATTAGGGCTCTTCCTTGCTTTATTTTTTAAAATTTATTAAAACTATCTGCCCTGGTGCAGGCTAGTGTCTTACTGATCCTACAGTAAAGTTATTTTTGCACTTGCATATGTTTGCCAGAGAAGCAGGAACTGTTGTGTGGGTGTCACAGCTGAGCTGATAAGCTGGTTTTGATTCTGAAGATACAGCTTAGGCCGTGCATCACTGACTTAATCTAACAATGCCTTGAGATCACCTGGATTAACTGCTTCTTTCTCCCCTCCTTTGTTTCGTTCCGTTACCACTGTCACAGAAACTAGAAGAGAGATTCAGATTCAACAGAAGGGATCTCATCGGTTTCGAATTCACCGTCCTCGTAGCTTTGGAACTGGCTCTGTATCTCCCTGAAAACCAAGTTTTACCTCATTACAGACGGCTCACACAACAGTCTTAACCAAAGCTCCGTCCCAGGCGGCGTGGGCTGCGCTGGGAGCGCCTCCCGGGACGCTGCCGCTGGCTCCAGCTCCTCGGGAAGGCTGCAGGGTGTTGGGAACTGCCGAGGTCTGTGGACACAGATGCCAAATCTGGGGGATGGTACGAGAAGAGTTATTGAACTTTTGTTTTCTTTTGGACATTTAAAGCACAAATATTCATCAGTCAGCTGTTGTGGCTGCTTATTATTCCTTATTTATCTTCCTGGTTTTACTAAAACTGTTCTTCCTTATGAAGAATACCGTGGTATTGGTTCTTTTTCTTCTGTTTTGTTTTAAGCCTTTATTGTATTCCTTGAAACTGAAGGAACATCACTTCCATTCCAGTGCACCGTAAAGTTCAGATGTTTCTAAGAACCTTCTCACATTTTTACATTAATGAACTGCATACTTTATTTTTTTAAAGATGTGCCTAAAACTGGCTGGTCTGGTACCAGTGCTTTTTAAGTTAGTTCTGTTATTTAGCGGGGAATCCTGAATTTGTATAGCCATTTATTCTTTACCTGCATTGGCCTTGCCTACAAGGAAAACAATTCCAGTATATCTGCACTAATAATATACAGGGCATCTATTCTATGATCTGTAAGTAGCAAGATTGAAATTACTCCATTTCAATTTATTTACTATAAATACCTTAAAAATACACATTTTTCTTTAGAAGGAAAAGTGGTTTGAAAACCTGCCGTGAAGTACCACACATCGAGTGAGGTAGCTGGGAAGTGATTGCCGTCCTAATTCACTCTTGAGTGGAAGACGAGCACTTGACTAAGAGCAATTTGCTGTCAAATGCATCATTTAGGGGTTTTATTTGTTTCACTGTTCCACAGCCTGAAATAAGCACCTTTTTTAGGATGACTGTGTCATAGATGGTCTTACCTGAGCAAATAGGAAGCAAGTAGAGTTCCTGCTGCCAACTGAAGCCAGTGAAACAAAGCATGCTCGGTACTTCAAATGCTACTTTTTTTACTCTCTGTTCTTCCAAGCGTTGCATCACTGTGATGGTCCTCATAAAACTGGCATTTCTTGCACATCTGAGCAGCCTCTACTGGCTGGTGCCCAGCAGCTCTCTAGTGCATACACAGAGCTCAAATAACTTCTCTGCCCCTTGGCTGTTTCCTTCCTTTAGTTTTTACAGTATCCAGGTTGGGAATGAATTCGTGATTATACCTGGAAACCTTCTGTGGTGTTGGCTCTTGGGTTTATTTTCTGAAGCAATATTATGATACAAGTTACTGGGTCCGTTTGCAAGGAACAAAACTGATACTTGGTTATTCCAGCTGAGGAAGTTGTAATTGAAGTTTGACTCGTAAACTACCAGACCTCATGCTAAGGTCAGGGACTTGCCATCCAATATGTAAAGTAATGTAAATTCCTGTTCCTTGTGTTAAATACTGGTCGTAGCCGAAACCAAAGCTGAATATTTGCTCTTCAGCTGTGTTTTGTCTGAAGCTCATTTGGCTTCATTAGAATTGCAACGAACTTTACTGGAGCCCCTTCCTCTCTGAATGGGGTTCAAAGTGTATTTTTCATATATGATAATTACAGTGACTATCAAACCTTTTGTAACTGTGTTCAGCTGTATGTAGCTTCAAATTACTTGTGTAAAATTTAATATGCTTGTGATTTCTCTAACACAGAAGGACTTTCCAGTCTCCAGAAGTGAGATGGTAGCTAATAGCTTAGACAATAAGCTTGCCAGTTATCTTCCAAAAGGTATAAAAAAATGCCTACTAGTTACACTTTCTACTGAACATAACTGACCTTGCATGCAGAAATAGTGGTGTACTAAACATCTAGTGTGTAACGAGCCTCCAAATTAGCAAAGAGTGGTGCAGACACAGCTGAGGTGGTGCACCACTTCCCAAGGCGTGGTGGAGGGGACAGAGATACAACAGAGCAAGGAGATCTCTCACGGAACAGCTTGATTTGTATGAACGAAACCTGAACGCCTCTTTCTCTGGGAACTTCTTTATTCGGTGTACAAAGAGTTTTCTGTAACAAAATTTCCTTTCTCACCATCTAAGGGAACAAAACGCGCTTTGGTTTGCAACACTTTGCGGTCTCTATTCAGTGGAAGTTTGTCTAGTTCGAGCAGCCATTGGGGCTGTAATTACACTCCCAGAATCTGCGGGTCTACGTCATTAAGACCGGCAAGCTTTTGTTTTCTTCCAGGAGAACAAATTGGGATAAAGGAGCATTAAATTACAGAAGGCTGAATGTTGTCTAATAGTTATCCTAGAACTTGGCTCGGGCACGGGCTCGAGTGGGGAAGCTGCAGGGCCAAGGGCGAGGCGGGGCAGCGAGGGCTGTGCCAGCCTTGCGTGGCCAAGCTCGGGGCTGCGCTGTGCCCGCTGCTGGCTGTGCCCTCCTGCCGGGGAATCGCTCTCTCTCTCTCTCCACCTAAGAGCTGCCACCGTGTGGTGTAGGACTATGAGCGCCGTGGCTGTTCGGGAGCGGTGGGGCCCGAGCCAGACCCACGCACAGCCCAGCTCCTCCTGCTCCCGAGGGAAACGGGCCCGGTGCTTTGTGAAGGTGCTGCTGGCGTGGCTCAGCACGGAGAACTCTCTTGAGGAGAGCCTGTACATTTTCCTGTAAACAAAATCTCTTCTGGGTTTTGTCATATGCCATTATTTAAAAGTCTTGAGTTAATAGCCCGTTTCCGTTTTGTTTGTTTGTTCGTTTTCTTCTGTGAAATTAAGATGCTGTGAAATAAAACCTGTTTTGGTAGACGGTTTGTAACCGAATGTCTCGTTCTGGAATAAGGGGGTGGAAGGGCCCCCAGCCGAGGCAGGGTCACCTGCGGCAGGTGACACGCCAGCGTGTCCAGGCGTGTCTGAAATGTCCCCAGAGCTGGAGCCTCCCGCACCTCCCCTGGCAGCTGTGCCAGGGCTCTGCCACCCTCAGTGGAGGGCCATTCCTCAGGCTCACGTGGGGTGTTTTCTGTGCTTTAGCTCATGGCCGTTTCTCCGTGTGCTGCTGCTGGGCACCACTAAAGAGTCTGGCCAACCTCCGCCACCCTTGGAGCTGTTGGTGTGGACTGGGGGTCCCCTCTCCGTCGGGCCCAGCTCCTCCAGTCTGTCCTCCTGAGAGCTCCAGACCCGCAGCAGCAGCGCGGGGGCTCCGCCGGGCTCTGTCGGTGCCTCGGGAGGGCCTTTGGGGCGCTGTGCTCACAGAACCCCGCGGGGGCTCAGGACGGGACGCCTCGGGAGCTCACCCAGTCCAAGCCCCCTGCCGCGGGAGG
>VWZN01002258.1:41311-74978 GCA_013396955.1 Regulus satrapa
AGCCCCGGGAGCGCTGCTGAGGCGGCGGGGCCGGGGGGATGGCGGCGGAGACCCGGGAGCGCTGCTGAGGCGCGGGCGGCTCTGCCCGCGGGGCTCGGCCGGGAAAGGCTCTGCCCTCAGAGGGAGCGCTCGGGCAGGGCCGCTCCGTGCCGGCCCCTCGCACGCCCTGACGCCCCGGGGCTCTTGCAGGTGTCGGTGCTCAGCAGCGAGCGGGCCGAGATGCAGAACGACGCCGGCGAGTTCGTGGATCTTTACGTGCCTCGGAAATGGTGAGCGGGGACAGAGGAGCCGGAGAGACCCCCCGAGGCCTGGGCAGCCTCTGCGGAGGGGCTTTCTGGAGCAGGGAGTGCTCCAGGAAATCAGCTTGCTGGCAGGTTTAAAAAGTCACTAAAAATCAGCCACTTGTATGGATTGTATTAGGTTAAATCAAATGTATTTTCCAGCCTGTGATTCCCCTGAGCATTTCCAAGGCTTTGACAGCTGTAGTGGCTCTCAGCAGAAAAGGCGAAGAAATAAATCCTGTTAATTACCTTGACGACTGTATTTTTGCAGTTTAGGAAAAAAACCAAAAACATTCGGTGTGTTTTGAAAGCCTGTGCTGCCTGTACACTCTGCAGGGGATCTGGGCACACAGAAAACAAAGTGAAGGGATAATTGGCTAATTAGTGAGATGCTACTGAGTGAAAATTTCCTTTAAATGTACTTAAAACTGTATTTTAATTTTCCAAGTAGTGGAAGCTTAAACTATTGCTATCTAAATTTCTTGTGCAGTTTTAATTTGCCTGTAGAATTGCCTCTAGTAGTTTTTTTGTCATTGCCACTGCCTGCTTTTGTTTAAATCTTTCCTGTTTTATTTCTTTAGCTCTGCTAGCAACCGAATCATTGGTGCTAAGGATCATGCTTCCATTCAGATAAACATTTCCGAGGTAAGTTTATTAACAACATCTGTGATGAGAGAGCTAAACCTTCAAACTTGTGATAAAAGTTACAGAATTGATCAGCTTGTGATGTAAAGCAAGTCACAATAGGCCTTGAATCCTACAGGTTCCCAGTTAATACATGTGGGTTCCAATTTAATTAATTTAAGCTCCTTGTAGCATGGTTTGGGGTTTTTTTCCCAATTGATTATTAAATTCAGCTTCCAGGAATTTTGTGGACACAATGTCCCTGTAGCTTACAATTTCATTATTTATATTGTTCAGTCTTCTTCCTGTTAAATTTCTCAGCAGCTTGAGGAAGTGGGAGAATTTATGTCTCTCAGCTTGGACATTTTCTTACCCGTGTAACAAGTCTGCCCCTTTCCCCTCTCAGTTCAATTTTCCATGATAGGGCCTTAGTTAAAAGAAACAAAAAATTTTAAAAAAAAAAAAGAGTAAAGGCAGGAAAATCCTAACGTGGAGCTTTTCCATTTGTTCAGAACTCAGTTGTTTTTCCCTTTTAGCTGCCATTTCTTGTCAGCCTGCCTGATCCCTGCAGCTGACATTCTCACTTGAGTCCTCTCCCTGGCATCCCTCGGTCCGTTCCCTCGGCACCGCAGGGACCCGTGTGCGGTTTCGAGCCGCGGGCGGGCGTGAGAGCGAGAGTGAGCCTGGGTCAGAGGCTGTGTGTGGGCAGCAGCTGTGCTGTGCTGTGCTTGCAGGTGGACAAGGTGACGGGCAGAGTGAACGGGCAGTTCAAGACCTACGCCATCTGCGGCCCCATCCGGAGAATGGTGAGTGCCTGCCTGGCCTGCAGAGCTGCCTCCTCTCGTCCTGAGGCACCTGTTCGGCCCTGGAAACGCCCTGGGAAGGGTGTTCTCACAGTGGCTTCGGGCCATGGGGAGGGCAGAGGGAATGAATTCACAGAGTGGAGGAAAGGTTTGGCTCGGAGGGGCCTTGAAGATCATCTGGTTCCACCCCCTGCCGTGGGCAGAGACACCTCCCGCTGTCCCAGGTGCTCCGAGCCCTGTCCAGCCTGGCCTGGGACACTGCCAGGGATGGGGCAACCTGTGCCAGGGCCTTGGACTAACCTGGAACAATCCATTTCTTGTGATGTTTTGGGGCTTTTTTAAGTAAAGGATGCAAGTGATTTTCTTTCTTTTATAAGAATGTGTAAGGTACTAATCCTGGCTTTTATCTCTTGCTTATAATTACTGGAGATGATACTGCCTTGACTTTAAAATGGTGTGAGGAGTTCATCACAAGTCCACTTATCCATAAATATATGTTGTTCATGCAAATACATATTTTTATGCAGTTAAAGCCATTTCTTACCCTTAAGGACGACAAAGAATTAACAGTTTGTTTTGAAAACCCTAATCTGCACTAACTGCTGCAGCTGCCTCTCTTCCACATGTGTCAGCAGTTATTTGGACACTGGAGACTGTTTTCTTTCCTCTTTTTACAGGGTGAATCAGATGACTCCATTTTGCGTCTGGCGAAAAATGATGGAATTGTTTCCAAGTACGTGTGTTTATCTTATCCTCTAACTCTTGCAGGGGGGAACTTCCATTCCCAGATCCAGCTTTTAGGGTGACAATCTTTACGTTGTATTTATGGGATGATTACACAGTTGGTCAAAGATATTTATGTGAGCTGTTGAAGCAAACTCGTTTGTAACAATGTTTATTTCATTTTCTTCTAGGAACTTTTAACTGAAGAAACTCCAATATGGAACATGTGAAATAAACAGTTCAAAACTAAATTGTGCTGTGTCTTTTGTTCCAGTGATAAACATGAGTGGGTTTATTATAGTTAATCTTAAAAGACTTGGAAATGTGTCTTTAAAATACACAGATTCTGATTGTGAATTCTTAAAACAAATCAGCTCGTAAAGCAGCACCAGAATTGTAACTCAAGGATTTCCACTTTATTCTTGGCTTCACCATCGTTGTTCTTTTCCAATTAATAAGTTTTGCATCTGTAATGGAACACTTGCAGTGTAGCAGTCTAACTGAGCTTGCTGGTTTTTCACTGGAAAAACGAAGGGGATTCTTCTTTTAAGGATACAAGAAAGGGTCTGTGCTTTCTTCACGGGCTGCTTTGGTGTTGGTAGATTGAGTTAGCACACAGCAGGTAAATAGAGGTCAGAAATGGGTTTGGGTTTAATGTAAGTTAACAGGGCATGACTTGTATGGAAAATTTCCTCTGCCAGCTGCATTTTGCCAGTTCCATAATAGCCACAACTCCACGGGGAGTCCATCCTCGGCTCTGCTCTGTCCCTCCCAGAGCTCTTCCCAGTGCTCTTTGCTGTTGGGTGATGCTTTCCTGCCTTGCTGAAGCTGTCACNCTGTGCTGCTGCTGTACCCTGCTCCGCAGGTTCTCGGGCGTTACTCCAAGGCTGTATCCAGATCTGCTCCGAGGTTATATCCCAATTCCTCTTCCCCCTCGTGCTTGTCTCTGACAGAGCTAACACGGGCAGGTGTCCATCCTCGGCTCTGCTCAGGCTCTTTGCTGTGGGTGATGCCTTCCTGCCTTGCTGAAGCTGTCACCATTGAGAGGGGCTCACTCTGTGCTTTATTTCTGTCCTGTTGGAAATCACTCCGTGTGCCTGTGGAGCCAGGCTCAGGCCTCTCAGCCAGCCTGAATGGGGATGCTGTTGCCTTTGCACCAGAGAAAGGCTGAACTACCCCAAGTGTGGGATCTTGATCTGTGTTTTCCTTCTCAGACGTGACAAAGTGCAGCACATTTGTTGGGAAGGCACCATGGATACCTATGAATGTTAGCAGAGCAAATCGGGCCATGTTCATGGGCTGTTACAGTGTGGTGGGGGAGTTCTTTATTACTATTTTAGTAAGGGTTTTTTGCAGTTCATAAATTAGGATTTAGAGTGTAAGCTAGATACAGTGAAGTCCATAACGAAACCTTTATTCCAGGAGCAATAGCAGCAGAGAAGTCAGAACTGAATAGGCTGAGCTGTTTTTAGCAGAGCCTGAAGCATCTTTGGCTGCACAGTCTCCCTTCCCACCAAGAACACTTGAATTTACTCCTACTCTGGGCTTAGAGAACTTAAACAATGAACTCCTGGGTGTTGCATGTAGGGAGAAACTCAGCTAAAAAGGCCAAAAAAATTGGTTTGTGTTGAATTGATGTTGAACTTAATACACAAAGGACATGAGAGGAAAGCTTTTAAATACTAAAAAAAGAAGAGGAAGTTAATCCATACTTTATTTCTGAGCTATTTTCTTCTGACATCTAAGGTAATCATGAAAGATGCAGTTAAAAAAAAAGGGGAGGAGGGATGACAATGTTGTGATTCTCCTAGAAATAATTCATTTTTCCAGGAGATAAATCTGTGAAAACATTTTCTGGAAAGAAAAATAGAGCCTTCAGAGGGATTTCAGCTTGGCTTACGTCCAATCCTTATTGCTTTCCTTTGTACACAGTAAGAGGAGATAAGTTTTAATTGGACTTGATATTTTTTTCTGACGTATCTTAAATTAGCTGCTTCTGCCTTGGCATTAGGGTAGAACTTTAAATAAAACCCTTAACTGTTTGCTGCTGATAAATGCCTGGTTTACCAAAGAGTTTAAAGATTGTTGACTTGTTCCTAATCCCCTGAGACTCTCTTCATCCCTGTGGATTTCAGTGGAATTCCTCCATAGGGCACAGTGAACTGACAGCTTAAAAGTTCAAGATGAACTTGAGGTCTCTCAGATGTCTTTTTAAGCAGTACAACCCCATTAGTATCCAGCTGACCCAAATTTACACTTCTGGTTTGAGTATTTAAGGATTATGTTGTAATTGAAAATGTTCTGTGCTTTGTAACACTGATGGTTGCCATGTGGTTTTCGGAATTTAAAAAAAAAAAATTGAAACAAATTATTCTCTCATTAATTTCTTGTCAAAATATGAAATGTTAATGGTGCCATATCCTGAAACAGTTCAGTTGGGAATGGATTAGTGCTGGGCTAAAAGCTTCCTGAAGTTCACACCACTGTCATCAGCAAGACTGCCTGTGAATCCTACCAGAACTTCTGCAGAATCCTGTCGAGAGAGTACATGTGTCGCTTTAAAAATCCACTTTCAGCTGCATTTTGTAGTATTGTGATGTAAAATGCGCTTTGTTTTCCTGGAACAGGAATAGTTCAGATGTTCGAGGGCCATGAAAGGGAATGAACTATACTCGTACTGTACAAGATGGACAGAGTTGCCCTTACATGGTTACATTGCACCAAGTTGTGAAATTCTTTGCTGCTACTTACGAGGACTTGGCAGTGGCATCCTAAAGACATCTGATTTAACTGGAGCTATTTTAGTGTCTTTGGCCAAAATTCTGCTGCTCAGACAAGAGCCTGAAACTCCTGAAAACACCTGGGGGGCTTGGTAGGAGCTTGTAGGTGTCTCGTAACACTGACTTCTTCTTTTCAAGCCTTGACATTCCCCTAATGAACTCGACGGTGCTGGAAAGCTGCTGCAGCGTGTCTCGGCTGTGAGCCCGTCGTGCTCAGAGCCCGGGGTTCGGAGGTGGCTGCTGCTCCCGTCCACGGGCACAGAGTTCACAGCTCTGACACCCCAGCCCTGCTCGGGGTGCCAAACAGGCGCAGCCCTGCCAGGCCTGCCTGGGGACAAGGGACAGAAGTGCTCCCCTGGGTGGTTCTCTGCACAGAGGAGAGACACCGGGGGAAGGAGAAAAGAAGGCTGAGCGTGTCCTCCCTGTGTGTCCTCCCTGTGTGTCCTCCCTGTGTGTCCAAGCACCCAGAGAGGTTTTGGAGCAGAGCTGTCTCACCAGGGCTCCCTGCAGAAGGGAACCTGGCACAGCTCTGCGGGACATCTTTTATTTTTCCAAAGCATGTGTTGCTGCTGGGGCTGCTGAAAACTTATTTAGAGCACTGAGATAATCTAGTTCCACTAGATTTGGCAGCAGTTTTGTTTTCTAGTTGAATGTTTTGGAGCAGCACCTGTTTTGCTCAATTGCTGTCACTCTGAGTAAAACACAGAGTTAAATACACCTCTGGTGCAGATATTACATTGAGCAGGTTAAGGGAGGTTTTGATTTTATGGCTGTTTTTGTTGAGGCATCCCTAGGGAGGCAGCTTCCCTGTATATATGTCGGATTAAACAACCATGGAAAAAAACATAAGAAAAATAATTAGGTTTGGGGTTTTTTGGGGTTTTTTTCCTGCTAGGAAACACACTATGATTTAATATCAGACAGGAGTTCTGTTTCGCTGAATCTTCAACAGGAACTTCAGGTACTGAAATTTTAAGAATTAAGAGCAATTGATAAGGTCAATGTGGGGATTTTCTTCTTTATAAATTATGTTGCAAATGGTATTTTAACATTCATTTTCAGATGGCTGACAATGAATAAAAATACTGTGACCAGGCTGAACCGGTATATTTTGCAATGCACACACCTGAGCATGTTAACAAATGAGCAAACTTAACTAATTTGTTAACGAATCCCGTTCCATTTCTAAATCCTGATTTATTTCTACAGGCTGGGGGCCTCTTCTGCTGGGGACTGGGGATCCTTTGGCTGCTCTTTGCAGTTCTGGGCTGACCTTGGCCAGCTGCCAGTGCCCACCCAGCTGCTCCCCTCTCCCCTCCACAACAGGGCAGAAAAGAGGGTGGAAAAGCACATGGGCGACAGCAGGGAGGTCACTTACCAATTACCATCATGAGCAAAACAGGAAAATCCATGTATTGATTATTAAAACAGAACTGGATGGATAGCACCAGCATTAGGCTGCAGACTGTGGGACTCCCAGAGTTATACATGCATTGTCTGCTAATTCAGGTGCTCTTCAAAGAGGGTGGAGGACAATCCTTGTACAGGGAACTAAGGCTTGTGGGGGGCACTGACTGGGGATTCCTGCAGGGATGGAAGTGAGAGTCACACTTGCATTTTGGTGAGCCAGTTTTAAAGTTGTGTGCTGGGACACGGCACATCCATCAAAATTAGGCTGCTGCTTATCTGGCTCTAAACACAATAATCTTTTAGCTATTTTCACAGGGCACCAGAGGGCAGACAAACACCTTGATCCATCCATCCACCTATCAATACCAAAATGCCAAATGCCCTGATGTGATGTCACTCAGGCTGTTTCCCTCTCATGACCTGCAGTGCCTGTCAGGTAAGTCAGGTTGAGAAAAACTGCTAAAATACCACGTGTTTTATTTCACAGAACAACGTTTTCATGAAGTGTTTAGCACAACTCTGTGCGGGTTGCTCATCGAGCTGGGAAATGTGATATTTCCTGCTCCAGGCAAAATGTTTCAAATGTCTGAGGCTGAACAAAAATAGCACTTCAAAATAAATTGGGTAGTGCACAGGGGAGGTGGCAGAGATCATTACTTGCTGCTTGTCCCCACTTCATTCAGTTCCTTCCCCTACAAGGGTTAGAAAGGCTTGGGGTTTAATTCTCCCTTTGAGCAGTTTGAGGCTAAAAGAAAGGGATTTACACGCCTGATTTCTGTTGTGGCCAATGGAGCCATGCTCGCAGCAAACTCCCTCTGCATTCCTGGGAAAACGGGGTCATTTGTGCTGGATCACTCAGCCGAGCGTGGATGTGTGACAGCACAGCCCCCAAGCCAGCTGTGCTGGGAAAATAACCTGAAAAAGTTGGTGCTGCAGCTAAGTTCAGTGTCTGCTGATGGATCACTTTTGTTCCTGTCTTGTGCCTGCCCTCAAGTGCCTGGAACCCTCATCCCAGTCTCCAGCACGTGAGCTGGAAATCTCAAACCTGGAAGAGTTTCCGGGCAGGCTGACCAAAATCTGAGGATCTAAGACCACCTGTACCCCCCAAAAAAAAAGTAAATAAAAGGAAGCTAATCCCAGATGGTGCTGATTAAAACACAGACTACAAAGGGAGGTGGAGGAAGCAGCTTTCAGGCTGCCATGTATATTACCTGAGAGGGAGCTTGATCATGGAGCAGAGAGCTCATCTATCTGGGAGCCCAGCACATGGTGAGACAGCGCTGCCTTCGGAGAGCCTGCGCCCTCCTGCAGGAGATAACAGAGCCCAACTCCGGGTCCTTTGATGGCATATGGGATTAACATCTCAGGAGTCTTCTTGGAGAGTGATACAGGCGTGACCACAGTAGGGATAAAGCCCTTTCAGGTTAAAGGGAGGCAGTTTTACATGTTTTTTTTCTGACCTTCTCCCAAATGCTGAATTTATCCAGGAAACTTTGCAGGTGTGGGACAGGTGGCAGTGTACCTGCCTGCCAGTGACACTGTGGCCAGTGCTCACTTCTGGTCTTCCCTGAAGGGTTGACTACATATCTGCTTTGGTCTTAAGGCCCCAGGTGCTGATCTTTTGTTTCCCAAAACACACATTATTTGTCACCTATCTCTGTGGTTTTGCTTTTTCAAGATTGTTTGAGAGTGTCCTGACAGGAAGGTTAATCCTTGCCTCAGTTGAACCAGTGCTGACTCAGTGCTGCGAGTCGTAATTCCCTGAAAACTTTGAATATTCAGGAAAGTCTCAGACACATACCACAGCTTTCCATATGGTTACGTAAAATTCTAAAACGATTTATTTTCATCAGACACCTTGTGGCTCATGCCTGCTCTGTTACTCAGCCTTCACTGCTCTCAGTGCCTTTAAAAAGAAACAGAAAAAAAAAAAAAAAAAGTTCTGTGTTTCTGCAGAGCAGAGAAGTGTTCCTGGTGTGCTTCCCATTAAGTGTGCATCCCAGGCGTTCCATAAAACTTCAGCACTGGAACCAAGGCTGAGGAGACTCATTTCTGCTTCCAGCAGTGACATTTGTTTTGAGCAAGACCTGTCAACGGTTACATCCTATATCAGAATTTGCCCGTCTCTCAAATGAATGTGATTAAAACAGCTTTAAACCAATGTAAATAAAAGTGCAATGAAGAAAATGCAGTATGAGGTGGCATAGTTCTCTAAATAACTTCTACAAGAAGGATAAACTTTAAAGATCTGCAGTGAACTCAGCAGGGGTGAGCCAAAGGCAGGGATCCTAATTTATTTTATCCTCCATCCAGCAGGGGAATTTTACACAACCAATTTTCTGGACATGCAAATCAAATCATGTCATTTTCGTCTTTTTGAATCCAGGAACATTTGTGGGGGTAGGACCCTCAGAGTGCTCTTCCTTCCTTTAGGGAGTGGGTAATGAGAGGGAGGGCCATATCAAAGCTGACTGCTGGAAAGAATTAACTCTGATTTACAATGCTCTGCAGCTTGAGATAATGCCTGTGGTATTTGGAGACTCTGAAATGCAAAATGCAGTGCTCAGGGGGAGCCTGCTCTCAGTCCCCCTCGCTGGTATCATCAAGTGAAGCCCAGGAAGGACTGGTCACGGTCAGCCCAGCCCCAGGCACACAGCTGGAGCTGCCACATCTGCTGCTCCTCCTCCAAGGGTCAATGCAGCCCTTAATGCAGACTCACAGGACACCACTAGCCTCAGATTCCCACCTTCATGAATTTGCAGGAGACAACGTGGTGGACACTCTCCAGAAGTTGGGAACAGGACACGTATCTGGACCAAACCAAGAGAAATTCCAGCAAAGGAGGCGGTGTCTGATTGCAGCCCCAGATAAGAGCTCTTATCAGAAAAGCTCATAAATCCACCCAATTTAAACAGAGTGTCAGCAGCATCCCGTGCTGCTCTGTGTGTCCCCTCAAGGGATCTACAGCTTCTTGTTCCGATCAGCGATTTCCATTCTATCCTTCAGGTTCCCAGAAGCCACTACTTCCTGGAAAACGTTTGTGGGAGTTAATTCTGAATATCTGTGGGGCCTCAGAGAAGCAGAACATGTTGCTGTTCTAATAAAGAGCCCAAATTACTGTTTGGCTGTCACTTGTGATTAAAGGAACAAATATTGGCAAAAATAGAAAGCATGCCAGGGGTAGGGAACTTGTTTAAGTGTTGGGTCTGAGCTTCAAGTGTCTGGTGGAATATGAACTTTTTTCATTAAGACATAACATCAGTGTCTCTCCTGGGATCTGTCACACACCGTGGTCTTCTCTCTTAATTCTACTCTTACCTCAAGCATTAGTTTGGGTTTTTTTAGGTACTATGTCCTAATACAAATGAGGCAGAAAAATATGCATTTACTGTTTGGAAAAAAAATCCCACATCTTCTTCATGGAAAGGTGTGGATTTGGTATTAAAGAATGATGTAGATGTGAGGAAATGAGGGTCCTGTCAAAGACCCGGTCCCAAGTAAAATATCAGGCTGACATTCATATGCTCAAAGAGATTTCTCAACAACTCCTTTCTGCTAAATGAAAAAAAAATATTTGTATTGTGGTCAGCCACCCCTTTAGGGATGTGCTGTAGCAATTATGAGGAGTGAGGGGGAGTCATGACCTTGCTATTATTCTAGCAACTTTATTAGGGGACAATCTGTGGATTTGTTTCAGCCACATGTTGTCTCTTCCAGCAAACATTCTGGTAGTTTCCAATACACCAAAATGAGCATAAGGGGATTTCTTCTCCAGTGTTGTGACTTTTGAATGACCTCATGGAACAAGGACCAGATGATGGAGTGACCTTATGAAATACTCTTATAGGAAAACACCATGTCATACACTGCTGGGACGAATTGTCCGGAACAGGATTCTGGGAACAACTCTGGTGCTTTAGAGGAACCCATAAAACAAAACTCTGGCCTTACCCCATGAGAGAGAGAGAGAGTATGGAATGGGGAAGGTTGTTTCTTCTGCCATGGGAAAAAGAAATTCAGCCTCCTGGCCAGCTTCACAAGAATGTAACAGCCCCTTCCTGACATGTGTGGTGAGGAAGCTTGGGTCACAAAAGCTGTATCCTTCTATTAATCAGGTAACATCGAAATATGCTGTTTGTGCCCAAGAAGAAGGGTTATTGTGTGCTAAGACCCAGTGCTGCAACAGCTCTGGCTCCAGGGGTGACACAGTGTAAAGTGGGATTCCCAGGGAACAGCTCTGGGCAGCAGCATTTAGGGGAAGAAAGTGATAAAATGAGAAAAAAGTGCCACAAAGTTTGGGTTATTTTTTCCTTTACTGTTACTCTTTACTCCAGTAAAAAGTCACTGGAATATAAAAACAGATGCTAATGTTTGGTGGTCAGTGAAAGGGGAATACAGCAGCAAGCTTGTCTTACTGTCCTGAAAGGAGCTGCTCAAGTGAATGCTGAGACCATGATCCTGTGTCTGTGTCTTCCTGCAGCTCTGGAATGTGCTGCAGGAGGTGCAGGAGGTGCTCCACAGCTGTGGGCAATCCTCTCTTCTGGCCGGGCAGGGAGGGCAGATGGACCCTGGGAGAGCTCAAGAGGTGAGGTGTGAGGAGACACAGAGTGCTAATTAGATAAAGAGCAGAGAGCCCTGGAACTGGAGCTGATGCCACCAGGGCAGGAGATATCTGAGCATCTGGAGTGAGTCTGCTTGTAAGGAGGGACAGAACAGGAGAACTGCAGGAGCAATGGACACATTCAGGAGCAGAGAGGAGGGAGTGAACATCTGGCAAGACTGAGGTGCTCATGACTCCGGGGGAACCTCCAGGAAAGCCGTAAGAGATCAGGAGGGAGGCAGTGCTGCCTGCTGGAAGAGATGGGGAAGGGAGAGGCTTTGTGTGTTTCTGCCACTCTGTGAGGCCCAGACACTGAGATCCCTGTGCAAGCACTGCTCTGCTGCCACGTGTTCTTCATGAATGCGTGGGCAGCTGGATGTGTCCTTTTGAACCAGCAGCACCGTGTCCATCTGCCCTGTCTGGCACCCGTTAGTCCTGAAAAGAAGCAGCACTTCCTTGTCTGCTGCTTAGAAATCACCTCAGCAGCAGCAGCAGCAGCGTAATGACTTGCACTAAACACGTGGCTGGAATCCTTCTGATAAAGTCCAAGGCAGGGGACAGCTTCCTACCCACTGCCCCAGGGGCAGACCTGACCGTGTGGCTGCCATTGTAGTGACATTGCAGAACAATTTTATTTGTTCCGGTCGGCTCTAATTGAACATCTGGGTTAATAACGGGGAGATTCCCAAGGTTGGCATCGGAGTCGGGAAGGAAAAGGAGTAATTTTGGAGTCCTTCCTTAATCCCAGCTCCTTTGTTAGAAGTGTTGGTGTTATTTAATTGACTGTTAAATCCCAGTCACATGAGCACCCCCGAGTGTAATCTCCTGTGATAAATTGCCCAGTACTCGTGTCAGAGGCACTTTCTGCTCTCCAGCCTGTCCAAGACTCAGTGTCCTGTGATTACAGCTGACTTGTGCATAGGGGACGAGGGAGGAATGGATCTTATTTCAGTTTAAATTGATTTAAGAAGACAGTCAACTCCAGATTTGGAGAAAGACTCTGGTCTCTAACCTGAGGTCGTTGTAGATGCAGTCATTTTTTCCATGCTTTTCAGCAAATGTTTATGGGGTCCAGGTCTTATCAGACGAAGGCAGACAGCCCTTGAGGGGGAAAAACCAGACAATTGCACAAGGTCTCGTCTCACAGGTGGGACAGAAGGAAGGGAAAGGGCTCATAGAGGGTTGGGGGGAGCTTGTTATCTGCTGGAAACAGCCTGCACACAGCCAGATCTCTAGGATCAGGAAAGAGAATTTGAAGGTGGAAATAGAAACCAGATATGAAGAAGGAACTGAGCAGATAAGAGGAGGATGGCAAGGAAAATCTGTAAGATGTCAAGAAAAATCTTTTTTTTGCCCTACAATCCCCTAATATTTCCCCATTTGATTCTGTTCATTCTCTCCCATTATTCACCCTACATTGTGTGGTCTGAGACCAACCAGAGCCAGAGAGAGAAGCCAGAGGCAGAGCAAGGTGCTGGCATCCCTGAGGGGCACAGATGCTTGCATGGAGCATGCAGGGGACAGTCAGTGACTCCTGAGATGCTCCTGACCCCACTGGCACTGCTTTCCCCAAACCTGGTGAGTCTGGAAGGTGGCAGCATCCGTGAGCTGCCCAGAAAGGTCTCTGCTCCCAAACCTCCATGCTTGGATTCATTGTCAGAATCCATTGTCTGTCAGATGCAGATTTTCACCCCTTTTTGAAGCCACTTACATTCACACCCCGCTGAGAGGGCAGGTTTAGCTTTGCCCAACCAGTTTTCACTTGAAGATTCCTCACCTTAATTCTCAGGGCACCAGCAAAGCAGCTCCTGCCTGTCCTTGGGAAGGTGGTGGTGTGCAGCAGCAGCAGCAGCCTGGGAGTTCCCTGGGAGCCAAGAAAGCACGGATGTGCAGCAGGAGAGGAGCAGCCCCGTGGGAAGCAGCCTGGCCACGCGCGGGTAGGACGAGAGGGGCAGATGTGGGTGGCAGAGCTCTGGAGGGACCGGTCCTGCCGTCAGGCATCTCCTGGAATGCAAGGCTTGTGCTGAGGCCAGCCCCCTGGGTGCTGTTTTCCTGTGATTTTGAAGCTGTGGTGTGCTCAGGGACCGGCCTGGCTGAGCCCCTGGGCTGCGGTGTCCCCGCTCTGGCAGCAGCTGTGACAGGAGCCCTGCCCCACCACACACAGCACGTCCCCTGGCACGGCCCTGCTGATAACAGCCTGTTCCCTCAGCCCTCCTCAGTCACATCACAGCCCATCTCATTTTATCCAAATGCCGTTTCCCCCCTCCCCAGCCCTGGATCATCACCAGGCTGATATCGGTACCATGTGTCAGTACCAAAGGAATGCCTGATCATATCCTGGTTTTCTCCTCAGCTTTTCCCAGCTCCCTTCCAATCCAGAATAATTTGTGCTTTCTTATGACCCCAAAGGCACCACAAAACAAATGTATCAATATGAATGTAAGCACTTTAATCAGTAAAATGCAAGATTAAAAAAAGAAGAAAAATAATAATAACAGTACCCTGCAGGGAGAGAGACTGAGAAAAGAAGAGCAAATAAAAAAGAAATTTTCTGTATGTTCTGGCTGGGAGCCAAAGGCCCTCTGGGCCAGGTTTGGATAAAATAGGGCTTAATTTCTGGTGTGAGAAACCGCTAGAGTGAATCTGTAGCAAACAAAGGCCAATTCACAAAGGGACATAGGCTAGGGCTGGAGGAGGAGAGGGCAGCCTGCCAGTTCTGCCAGCTCCCGTGATGTTATCATGTCTTGCAGTATCAGATGTTTTACTGCTAGCTTCCTTTTCCTTTTGCATTAAAAAAAACCAACAAAACAAAAAACCTGCATTTCTTCTCATGAAATCGGTAGGGAAAACCTTAGATACACTCCAAAGACAGTCAGGAAAGCAAAATGAAGATAGCAAACACTAAAATTCATTACCTTAATGGAAAGTAAACTGAGGTTCTTAATCAGGACTCAGGGAGAGGAAGGGTTTTTACAAATGTTTGGGCTGGGCAGTGTGAAGTGCTTTCTTGGACTATGAACAACTGTTTAAATTTGAAAAGAAATGCTGTGTCAGCAGTGCTAGTGGGCTCATCGCTCAGTGACAGCATTTATCTCCCTGGACAGCTTCCAGTGCCAGAGTGTGAGATCCCCCAGACCTCACAGGGCTCAGCTCTGCCCTCTTCCACACCACCAAACCCTCTGCCCTGCACACCCCAGGGCTCAGGGAGATGACAGGAAGCCAACTATGGAAACAGGGCAGGACGAACCTACCCAGGGAATTCTCTCCCTAATGGGAATCTTGCCCAATTCTTAAAAGTCCACTCTTTCCCCCTGGGAGTGTAGCAAAGAGCTTGTACCCAGAAGAGTGGCATTTCCATCTCATCCCTCAGCAGGGTGGTACTGATGGGAATGAGTCATGATCCTGTTATTTCTTAGATTCTTTCCAACAAACAGAGCAGGGAGAATGGCTTGTCCTGAAAATCCAAAGCTTTGCTGTTAGCTGCACGCTGTGCTTAATACCCTCGATAATTAAGCAGTTGGCTGGTGGAATATACTTCTTTTTCTCTCTAATTGCTCAGATCCAGGCAGTGTGTTTGGGATTCAGCTCTCAAATAATTCAGCATTTACTGCAGCTACAGAAACCCAGGGGCACTACGTGCAGTGGTGAGAGCTTTAGAGCCATTCTCAAGAAGGCTGCTGGGGATACAGGATTGCTTCCCCAGGGGTCATCCCTGTATTTTCCCATGGTATTATCTGATTTTTGAGGCCAGTTGTGGATGCAGGAATTCTGCCCACGCACATTTCTGGCTGCTGTAGGTCCTGGGATGACAGTGGGCTGGCCCACGCAGGGCAGCCTGTGGTCAGTTAGCAGCCCACGCCACCATAAACTCTCCTCTTTTCTGAGTTTGAAAACACCTTTCTGGGAGTGCACACAACTCTGGTGTCACCGTGTCCACCTTGGTTTTGCCTCAGGCTACCCCTTTTCTTAAGGCTTTCCCCTTAAGATTTGTGATTGAACACAAGAAACTGAGGAGCATTAGTGAAGTGTTTGGGTTGTTTTGAGGTCAGTCCCACAGGAGGAGCTCCTAGAAACTGTTGCTTGAGTTGCTGCACTTTAGCAGGCAAAATGAGTAAGTTTTCAAGAAGATATTGAGCTAAGGAGCTGCTATGGTGTTGAGAAGAGGCTGGTGGTATTTACATCAAACCCTGCTGTGTCAGGAAGGATTTCTGCCTCATCCCAAAAGAAGGGAGGCCATATATGCAGTGGGAAGGCAGGGGATGAAAGAACACTGCAGTTTTCAAGACAGCAATCCAAAAATTTGGAAAATCCAGATTGGTTTATCCCCTCTGAGCTGGAGGGGTGCTGCCAGGCCCTTGTGGGTGCAGATTTTTATACACCCAAGACACCCGTGACAAGCAGAGGCTTCAGTGACAGCCAGTCTCAGAGCATTGCTGACAGGCACTTCCCTCCAAGACAAGAGTCCTGGGAGTGGCTGGTGGGCCAGCAGCCCTCTCCCAGTTTTCTGGTGCCATGCACAGGTGTCCCTTGCTGGGGAAGGGAGCCAGAGCCACGGTGTGCTTGGCCACATGCCACCATTTCCAGCCTGGCCGTGTCCAGAGCCCAGCCCTGGCATCGTGGGCAGGGTCCCCTCTGTTGGCACTGCCCTGCTCCGTGCCCAGAGGCAGATGCAGGCTTTCCACTGTGGTGCACAGGCTCAATGGGACTAATGGAAGGGAAACAAGCAGAGTTTGACCCTCGTTAGTGTCATAATTTCAAGTGATGCCCACCCCTTCCCTGAAGAGTCTCTTACACCCGTGGGGCTCTGACAAAGAGGGCTGTGTTCTTGCTGTGGATGATTAACTAAACCCTGTGCTGGATGTACCAGGCTGGATGGGGAGCCCAGACCCCGTTTGCACAGATAAAGGACATGCAACTGCACTGGCACAGGCAGCGCCTCTGCAGGAGTGGGTTTGGAGACGAGAGAGGGGCTGGCTCCTCTTTTCATCTTGTTTGTAGCTGTGGCACTTACAGTACATAAAATTTGAAAAATCCCTTTGTTTGGCTGCCCTCAGGCTTCCCACATGGAAAAAGGGTGTGTGGGGATGGGAGTGCACAGGCTGTGAACACAGTGTGCTCTCTGATCCAGGCACTGGGGAGGGAAGGAGAAGTCATTCCCCCATGTAATGGGAATTGTTTGGTTACCACCATCACACAGGGGAGGCTCTGCAGGTCACCATCAGGACACTCAGGGATCTAAACCTGTTCTCTTCCCTGCCTCCACCCCAGTGTTTCACGGTGTTTAGACACAGACATGCTCAGGCACCACATTGTTCCTGCTGTTTCCACTTGCCTCTCTTCCCCTGAACCAAGACCACATATATCAAAATACTATGAGGAGCTTGCAGGTTGAGGAGGTACAGAGAAGTCCCCAAGACTTCACATGCTGATTCATTTCAGCATCACCTTTCTCCTCTGCTCATCACCTAACACTGTTTTTATTACTCATAAATTTTCAAATGGAGCAAAGAAGTTTGGGCAGCTCAATGTGACTGCGAATGCTTTTGGAGATTGACAGGAACAACATTTAAATTGTCACATTCCAGCATTTTCACTTCAGATATTGGGATAAAAGTGATATATTATGATGGTTTTCCAGGTTCCACCTGCAGCATCTTGCAGCTATCAGAAATGAATGATGCCAGAACCAGACAGAACCTGTGCTCTTAATTGTAGGGGCCATTTGTGCTGTGCTGATGACAGACAGTGTCTGTCTCTGTGCTCTCACTTCACCTGCTCATGTGTTTCTAGTTTTGCTGCAGTGTTGGGAATGGAGGCAACTGAGAATATCCTTTTTGTACCACCTGTGGTTGTTTTTCCTACCCCCAAGTGTTCTGAAAGATCAACTTCTACTCAGCCAGGTGTGATGTCTTTGAGCTGAATGGATAGATGCCCGCTTCAGGAACTGGTCCAGGGGACAGAAGTCAGAAATTAATATTAGAATCCACCTCGTGCTGGTATGGCTGTGTCTTAGCTGAGGCTGCACAGCTCCCTCCAAGCAAACCCACTCAAGGAGAAGCAGGTGTGGAGGCAACTGTGGTACCACAGCCTGTGCACTTTGTTGCCCAATTACCAGTCCTGTGCGTGTAGAAGCAGCTCAGCAGGTCCTGGTGTGGTGTTCATTAGCACACAGGGCACCACTTTAATGGGTTTATGTTGAGGTAAATATTCAGCACGGGTTAGGGTAGCTGGTGGGACTGGGACAAGTGGGAGATCTACACTAGCTGCTTTCTGAAAGTGACATTAAGGACAGTCTGTTTTGCCTTGTTTGATTTCTGTTTGCAAATATCTTTGTGAGTTTCTTTTGTAATGAATCTTTACCTGATTGCTAATTGCTGCAAGGCAAAACCCTGCTGCTGCATTTGGCATCTGGCTTCCTATGAACACCTTCACTTCTGGATGTTACTTTGATAATCCGAACAAAACCAACTTGACAGCTCTGACTGATTGTCCCCATTCATAAAAGTGCTCTTAATACCTAATCCTCCCCACCACTGCCAGGCAGGCAGTTCCATTGTTAAAAAGATTAAACTATTATCCCATGCAAACACCAATCTCTAATTTTTAAATGTTAGGCTGGAGTCTCCCAGTGATGGGAAATGCCAGGATGTATAGGACACTCTATTCCCTGGAGTTTCATGGACAATAAGTTTAAACTCATGAAATATAATGCTTCAGTCTTTGCTTCTGTAGGTGAATTAGTATCCCCTCCCCAGTCCAGTCTCAGCTGCTTTGTAACTCAGAAATGAAAGTAAAGCATCTTTTGTTTTGCTTTTAAAATGTTTTTGTGGTGGTTTTGTTGGGTTTTGTTTAATATTCTGCTTGAGTCACAGGCTAAAATTATAGTTGATTTTGGACTATTTACAGCACAAAGATTTTAATAGCAGGCACTCTCTGAAAACTCAAAGAACAGTCCCCAGACTTGGACAAGTTAAACTCTTCACTACTGGGCCTTGTGCTAATACCAACTCTTTCCCATGGATTGGTATCAGACATGATCTAAGCGAGGTGCATTTTGAGTAAGATTCCTGCTCTCAGAAGAGCAGACTGCTTGGCTGACCCAGGCACCTTCCTGAAAACTCATTTTTACCACATTGGGTCTTGGAGCACTTTGTGTTTTATCAAATCTGCTGCGAAAGCTGTGCTAACACCCCAACATCAGTTTTAAATCAACCCTCTTTGGCTTAGGGGAATCTAATGTAGAACAGATTTAAGTAGCTTGAGCTACAATCAGAGAGCCCCCATGAGGTCGTGTTTGGCCAGCTAAACACTTGCTAAAGGATGACTCATTTAATCTTTGTCATCATGGGAGATGGTGCATGGTAAACCTCACAAGAGGATGTATGGAACAGTAAAGCTTTGTCTGGGCAGTGGGGCACTGCTGAGAGCCCTGACCAGGAGCACAGGGTGGGTGCAGATGCCTGTTCTTGTGTGTGAGCAAAGGCAGCAACAGCCCCAGCTGTGGGGTGGCTCCTGGGGCCATGGGGTGGCCCATGGGGCTGTGGGGTGGCTCATGGGGTGGCTCATGGGGCCCTAGGGTGGTTCCTAGGGTCATCATTCACTCCTGTCACTTGCTGGAACTGCTGAGCTATTGCAAGCAAGACCTGGGAAGTCAGCAAGGTCTAGAGACAGTGATTGAACAAAGATACGGGGCCTAAGGAAATGCCCTGCTTGGCTGAGATTTATGAGCCCTGGTCAGATATGTCACTTGAAACTGCCAAAACAGAGGGGGATGGGCACTGGTCCTTCTGGATGTGGTGCAGAGCTGCAGGCTGTCCTTTCCCATCCATTTGTGTCCCTGCTACACTGTCTGAGTGATGCCTGCAGCTTCAGGTGCTTGGCTTTTCCTTGGTGCTTCCTGCTTTGCTTTTTTTCCCACTGGTAAAAAGAATTCTGTAGTCTTGCTTATTTTTCACATCTCCAATTAATATATATATATATATATATATATATATATAGTGTTTTTCTATGCAGACTCAGCTTTTTCTGTAAATGTTTTACTGAGCTGAGCTGAGGAGCTGAGGCTGCATGGTGGGGCTGAGCAGATCCCCGGGTTTGGTCCATAGCTGCTTGAGGAGCCTCTTGCTGACAGAATGCCTCTTCTCTGCAGGAGGAAAGGGCTCTGAAGTGAAATTCTCAGGTTTTCATAAGGCAGCATCTCTCTGCTTTGCCTGAAGTGTGAATGGGACTGGAGTTAATGGCTTGTGCTTCTGTGATTTCTGCTCCCACCTGCTCTGGAAGTGAGGGGTAATCATTATCTCCTTTTCAGAGCTAAGAACAGCCACTATCCAAACTGGGAAGAAGATAAAGCAGATTATAGTGCTCTCAATAACCAGGAGTGACCTGTAGGACAAGGGTCTCTCTCCTGTTTCTCCCAAAGAAAGGTGCAAGAAGTGCCAGGTCACCAGTGGCAGTTGTCTCCTTTGGCACAGCTGCATTGTTGTGCCAGGAGATGACTGGGAAAACAACCAGCCATTGAAGTATGGAAATCCCTGGAATGCTGACTGTCTTCATCTCAAGGGGGGGGGAACTTCTGGTACATTTTGTCTTGAAAACATTTTATTATTTGGGGGGGGAGAAACAGAGCTGCAGGGGCTAGAAATGGCAGGCAGGCAGGGAGATGATTTCAGAGGAGAAAAATGCTCCTGAACCTCTCTGCTCCTCCCAGGCAAAGAAGCTGCCAGCCTTCATGTGGCATGTCATTCATCAAGCTGTCACCCCGGGCTCCATGGGCTCACCCAGGAGGGAGCGTGGGGCACACCTGTAACCTTTGCCTCCGGAGCTGTCTGAGGCTGTCCCCAGGGCCTGTTCCTGGCTGCAAATGCACCAGTGGGCTCTGGGGGATGTGGGGAGGGGCTGTGGTGGTCACACCTGCAGGGCTGGCAGTGGGGAGTGTGTGCAGGCTGCCCTGGAAAGCCTCAGCTCGCCGTGGCAGGGCTGTGCTGCAGCCCAGGGACAGCTCTGCCCTTCTGGCAGCAGCAGCACAGCTCCCCTCTGCCCCAAACACACAGAAGGTCCATTTCTCGGGAGGGATCCCCAGAGCTGGGTTTGCTCATGCTGAAGCTGGTTAAGAGCACTTTCAGAAGATTTCTGGCCATCTTTGTGGGATGCAGAGCACCTCCCAGACCTTCCAGCAGGCATCTCCTTCCTGAATACTGGGGCTCAAGTTCTGTTTTGAAGTAACCTTTCCTCTCCCCACCAACTCAAGGTGTTCAGATTTTCTATTTAATGCTGATTTCCAGATGGTTACTTACTTCAGCCGCTTACTCTCGTGGTTGATCACAGAGCAAAGCACAGAAGAGGAGCCTCATGCCCACTGCTGGCTGTGCACAGGCAGGAAAGCTGCAATCCCACCCCACTGGAGTGGCTGAAGGTGGGCTGGGCAGGCTTTGTGCCTGCTGAGGGTATGAGCTGCACCATGCCCACAGAATCTATGGCTAGGCAGGAGACAAAAAACACACCTGGCAGGAGGAATGAGTGGGTGCCAGCTTTCTTTGAAGTAGCAGGCTGGTATCTCTATAGAGGGAGTGGTCTTTAAATCAGGGTAAAGTGCTTGCTTAAAGGACTTACTATCAGGCCAGCAAGTCCCACTCTTCATGGTTATCGTATCACTTATATAGCACTTCAAAGGTATCGGGGTTCTCTGCAAGAAAATACTGGGGAAAACCCACTCCTCAGAAAGCCTGCACTATGACCTTACAAGCATTAAATCCCCGACTCTCCCTTTTTGCTGTAACCTGGAACCCTCTTCTCTTCCAAAAAGTCTCCTGAGGTCCCTTTTCCTTCCCTTCATCAACTGCTTTATTCTCATTTCATGTAAGTTTATGGATTAAAGCAGACACTGTTCTCTCTGATATTTAAGAGGATGCTGCTGTGCTTCAGGAAATCAGTTTCATTTCTTAGCCACTGAATATTTGCAGATATTTTATTTTTAAAAAATTCTCGCTCCTCTTTTTGTTGTTGTTTTGTTTTGCTTGTTGGTGTTTGTTTTCTTTTTTTTTCCTTTTCTTTTAACCTCTCAGCTTCAGGAGAAATTGAATCTGGGTGGCTCAAGTATTTCTGGTATCAGGGCTGCAGTGTTTGCTGAAGATCAAAGGAACCTTTTCAAACATCATTGTTACATTAAGAGGTGGCAGCCGCATTTTAAGTAACCAACCTTTCCCTCCGAGGTGTGGGTGATTGAGACACACCAAATCCAGCCGAGGGGGCTGCATTTCAGTTCCTTTCTGGTCAGTTTGGGGCAGCCCAGTTCTCTGGTAGCCGAGCTCTGGCCGCAGTGAGCCCCCAAGGGATGATCTGACCTTTAGTATGAATTTAGATCTGCATTGTGACTTCTCTAAATTATGACTGCCAGAGGTCCTGGGGTCACAGCTCTCCATCGTCAGAGCACTTCCAGCTCCCAGCACACTCCCAGGGTGGGAGAAGGGATACAGTTATTGATGCTGATTTAAGGAAAGAGAAAAGCTGGATGTGAACTGGATGTAAAATTACAATCTGCTGGGGCATGCCCTTGTTTTGACTGCCATGTATTAGAGATGCTTCTGACAAAATATAAATGGCACCACCTAAATTTCTGGTGTAGGACAACGAATTAGCTCTCAGCATATCCCAGATAGTGTTTCTGCCACCTTATAAATGGTTAAAGTAGAAGAGCTGCTCTCTTTGCTTAGATAAACAGGGTCTGTGTGTGAATAGCTTGCAACCCCCAGCCATAATCCCTCTCTGATCTCTGGTTATAAAAATGATAGATGGAATGTAAACTCCATAAAGATTAGTAATCACCAAAGGAGTAGAAAAAATATTGGGAAGAGTTGGAAGGTTTTTCTGCATTCCTGAGGAATTCTGCAGGGACTCCTTTTCCTTGGTGGGGCTCGTGCTATTCCCCAGCTCATCTCCTTTCCAACTCGCTATCTGGAGATGTTCACGGAGGATTTTCAAGTATTTCTAAAAGAAATCTGGTGTAGCCTCGTGTAAATGACTTCTGCTCATCCCGATTTCCGCGGTTGTGAAGCAGAGCAACAGGATGTATGTACTTGTCAAAGAATTTGGGGCTTTACTGCTGGCTCAGGTCGTGCTGTGGTGTTCTCCGTTCTGACTCCAAAGCATCATTTCTCTCTGGCAGAACAGCAACTCTCTGTCCTGCTATACATTTCAGAGTGTTCACGTGGAGTCCTTTTTGTCCAATCTTTTGCAAACCAGCCAGAACTTCCAAACACAACTACTGATCTTGTGGCTCGTGCTGCATGTCTGATTTTCAGAAATTCATAGTTCACCTCAAAATGTAACCATTTTACAGTGTACAAATGCAGATTGCAAGTCACATCTCTCTCAAACTCAGTCCTTTAGTACACTTTGTGAAATACTCTGGGGTTAAAAAGTGTGAAGGTGGATCTCCCCAAAAATGGAACAGTTATGGGTTATGACAGCTGCAGCCTTTGAAAAATCCAGCCTGCTGCATATGTGGAATATTTGCTGGATTGGAAATTAAGTTTCTTCCAGCTGGTGACAGTAGGACAGTTTGGGGAAGGGGAAAATGCACTCAACAAGAGATGCTCCCGTCCTGTGGGATGGGGTCTTGGGGTGAAGGTCCCAAGTCCAGCTGGTGCAGGTGGTTTGGTGGGACAGGGAATATCTGCAGGGAACAAACCCATCAGGCACTTGTGGTGTGGCTGAGGCACCAGTGCAGAAGCCATGCCTGGGCTGGGAGCCGAGGGATTTGGGGGAAATGAGGAGGTTGTTCCACCTACACTTCAGCAGGGTTTTCCCATGTACCTCCCACCTCTGCAGGGCCCTTGGACTGTGTTCAGAGCAGCTGTGTCAGGTTGAACAGCTCCAGGGACAAAGTCAGGCTTTCATTTAGTAGGAAGGTGTTTGAGGTATGTTGCCAAGATGGTGTTTTATTGCAAATTATCAATGTAAGCTGCATCAGAGACCACCCAGAATCTTCCCTGAGAACACGGCTGTGCTTTGAAACTCCTGCAAGGTTCTGTTGCCCTGCAGTGGGTACCAGCTGCCTTGGGTCCTCTGCTGCTGATGCCATGTGCTGTTGGTGAGTCTTTTTCCTGTTTTCCTAGGAGAATGTTTGACTTCAATGTGTTTGCAGTCTGATTGTATCTGCTTTCCATCTGGGAAACTGGGGTGCAGCAATCCTTCCAAAACCACGTAGGAAACTCATGAAAATCAAGGACTTAATCCAGACTCCAGATAAGCACTTAAAATATTTTTGTTTTGTTTTTTTTTTCTTTTTTGCTGCTGATTACTGCAGCTCATTTATCTTTCCTGACAAACTCAGCTATCCCCATTGAAAATCTGGATTTGGCTGGAGACTACTCCAGCAAAACATTTGGGATTTTGCCCTGACAAGATCTGTAAGGCTGGCTAAAACAGCAGAGCTTATATGTGCTCTAAGAATTAAAAACTCTGCTCTAAGTGCATTGACCTGTCTTTCTCTCCTGCAAAACAGATGGATCACTTTCAGTTCTGGCCTAATGACACTTCACTTGGCAATACATCATTGCTCCTAGCATTAGGAACTCCTGTCTTAAATCAGCAAGAGCTGCACATCCCTTTCAGCAGCTCGCAGTGCTTACCTGTGTTAAGAGCCTCGCACAGAAATAGTTGTGCTTCCAGATGCCTGACTTGTGCAGTCTCACAGGGAGGGCTATTCCTTAAATGGGTTAGGAGGGCTTAAAAAAATAAACCATAAAAGAATTGTTTACACCCCTTTTTATAGCTGGGTCAGTTCACAACCTGGTTCCACAAATGGCTCTGTTGGCACAACCAGGAGGGGAAGAAGGGTGAACGCTGATTGTGTCAGTGCTGCTGCCAAGGACAACATGTTGTGAAGCCACAGCCTCGGTCCCTCCTGTGTGGGGAGCAGGTCCCCTCCACTCCCTGCAGCCCCAAACACCATCCACAAACAGCAAAGGGGACTCTGGCGCTTCCTCTCCCAAAGCCAGCCAGGGCCTGTAATAATAAGGATTTGATAAACACCCCAGAGCACTTACTCTGCTTTTCCAGGGAGCTGCAGGCCAGGGAACAGCCGGAGAGACATTAAAGAGCAGAGGCAGAATAGAGCGTAATTAACTTTAAACCCCTGTGAAACTCCTGGTGCTGTGTGTGGCAGGCTCACTGTGGAACACAGTTGGGTTTGCTGCAAGTTCTAATCTTGGTATCAAGTCATGGCTTGTCCAGAGAAAGTGTACGTGCCTTTATTAGCATGCAAATCACATATCCTCCTTATTACAGTGTCTCTGCATCCCCTCCCTCTAGAGCTGTTTAATAGAAGCAGGCAAGAACTAATTAAATTCCTTGTTTCATACCTCATCCTTGAAGTGCAGAGCCCAAGGCAGGAATGCCAACGGGCACACGCCCATACCCTCTCTGCTTCCACAACGAGCGTGGCAGGCCTGACCTTCACCTCATTAGGCAGGGAATAAATCCCCTGCCACGAAGATGAGGATGTCAGGCACTATATGCATAAATCACACTAGGAGTTTCCAAATTGCTTTCATCTTGGGAGTCCTGACGAGGTCAGAGCTATGGATCAATCCAGAGTGGGTACCTTTCAGCAGTAATTCCACATCTGAAGTTCTTTAATGATGTGGCTCTTTTAAATAAGATTCTAAAAGCCCAAGCCAGCTGAAATGGTAGCACAATCAAGTTAATTAGTTTAATTACTATAAAATTATCAGACGGTGTATTTGTAATTTTAATCTCCTAATCCGCAAAGTACCTTTTTCCCTTTAGTGCTCCTAAAGAAAGTAAAATAGCTTTTGGTTTCCTTGCCAGCTTTTCAAGGATCTTTGAAAACTGAGAAGAAACCTCCCACAAATAGTCTGGCTGTGATTATGAGGTTTCTTTTTTCATTATTTAAAATATCATCCTTTATATGAATGCAAAGCATTTAAAAGCAGTAACAGGATCTATCCTTTCAAACCAAGCATTTGAATTTGAGATTTCTTGGGTCACTTGTCTGTACAAAGGTAATGCACAACATAAACCTTCCCTAAAGTGCTGAGGAAATTGGAGCTTATGGCAAGGGAAAAGCAGTAGCCAAAGAACGAGCCCAGGGCTACTGTCTTGTTATGCTTCCAGCTGCCTTATTTGAAGTGTTTTGGCTGGAAAACTGCACTCCAAATTTTGCACTGAAGGACCCCAAAGTGCTTTCCCCTGGTATGAAAAAGGGTTCCTGACCTCCAGGGCTGCAGCCATCCTGCACTTTAGCTTGTCCTCTGGGAGGATCCAAGATTCTCCAGCGTAGCAAGGCTGTTTGTAGAGAAACATCCCCTGCAACCTCCTGAACTCCCAGCCCGGAGAGCCCCTCAGGCTGCCCTGAGATGAGAGCTGGGCATGACTTCCATTCACTAGGGCTGAGTTTAGGGCTCGTTGTGTTTCTGATCTGTGTAAACCCCGACACACCATCAGCTCTCGTGCTTGCTGTTTGATCCCCTGGCAGGTGAAGAGGCTGGGCAGAATGTGTGGGATTTTCACTGAAGTCTATTGGACCTATGGGGTCCAATAAGCAGGACGTAGCTGTTAAATCCATTATTTACAAACTTTAAAATGCACCTGCTTTGGAATGGTTGAGCATCTTACACTTTTCATTCTTACCATACCCCTATGACTGCTACCACTTTTCATTTTCAGTTGATGTAAAGAGGGAAAGAAAAAGTTAAGTTGTGTGTCCAACGTCAGAAAGGGAAGCAGTAGTGAAGGGATTTGAGCCTCAGACATAATTTAAGCTCTTGGCTGTGGCACCATTTCTCTCTGTGATGTCTGAAACAGGCTCATAGCTCTTCTATTGTGGAGAAAGCACCTATTTTCTTATTTGCTACCTCTTCCTACTGCAGGGAATTATTTTTAAGCACAAAACAGCTGGCTGTTCCTATTAAGCTACTGTAGGAATAATCTGCATGGAAAAAAAAACCTCAGATGCTTTCCCAAATAGGAAGCAATTTAGATTTCAGATTAATGGCTGTGACAATGGAAATATATAAAATCTTTTCCTGATATGGAGCCCAAAGCATGGGTTACTCTTATCGATGGTGGACAGAGGTGAGAAATCTGTCTTGTGCTGCACACGGGGAACAAACACTAAAGAAAGGCACAAATATCCCTGTTGTGCAGAGCTCTCAGCCTGTGGAGTGCATTTAGTGTGGGATCCACCAGCTGCTGCCGGTGAATGATGACAACTCTTGCCTCTTGCAAGCCTTCCTCTCTTGCAGGCACTCTGCCCTGATCCCTCTCCGGGAAATGAATCGTTTTCACAGAAATAAGAGCAGAGGGAAAAGTAGAGAGGATCACGGCACTCACTGATTGTTCTCTCTGGGGCCTATAAATCCTCAATCCTGGCTGTGAAAGGAGCTTCAGAAATTGAAAATTAAGGCTTGGGGTGGACAGCGGGGATGGAGGGAGCCAGCACAAGGGCCAAGCCCAAGTCCAGGGCAGGGATGGCGCTCAGGACTGCCAGCTGTAGTTTACAAGGAACTGAAGCTGAGGTTTCCCCTGCTCTCAGTGCCCTGTGGGTGGGATGGTGCCAGCCTGGGGACAGCAGGGCCGTAATCCAGTGATTTCTTCGCAGACATCTGCTCAAACAGAGAATTCCTGGTTTGTGCCAGCCTTAAGCTGTCCATGGTCAGCAGCACGTACCTGAGCTCCTCAGAGTGCACACAGCAGATGGGGAGCAGCGTGCCTGCAGTGCCAGAGAGCCTGGGAGGGACGGGAGGGGAGAGGTTTGGTCGGATCTGGATTTTGTGGCAGAAGGGCTGCTGAGATCTGTGCATGGAGTGATTCTTACTTTGCATTGCACGAAGGCCCTCGGCATTCCCCACGTGTTCCGCTGTCTGATAAGGTTAACAGGATAAAGAAAATGTTACCAAACACATTCTAACAGATGACTGCAATTTGCACTCAGCTGTTAAGCTGCTGGCTTTTCTGTCTTAGAAACTGCAGAATGGGGAAGCCTAGCCTGTGTTATCGAGAGGGGTGAGATGAAAGTGAGGAGCTGCAGAGTGAAGCTCCACGAATTTCTCTTGCACTTGGTCAAACTACAAATAATCAGATTAAGCCATAACTGTATAAATGGGGCTTGAGTGTGTTTGCTCTGCTGACTTGGTCATGCATTCAGGACGTTCAGACTGGTGTAACTACAGCCCAGGAGGTATTAGTCACGCTGGGAGGACTTCAGTGAATATAAGAGGGCTTCATCTGGGCAGTTACCAAGGCAACTCTTGCTAATATTTCATTACAATGCTTTTGCCCTCTGCAAGTCCCACGGATTAGGACTGGGAATCTCAGAAAGAAGAGTTGATTGTCAATATTGTGCTCAGATTGAATGTATCCCAGAGATAAAAAAAGAAGGTAAAGCATTTCCCATAGGCAGAGCCCACAATGCGCAGCTGGAACTAAACTCCATCTGTCATCCAGCACTGCCTTTGACCTGAGGAGAGCCTTGGGTAGCAACTAATCTCCCTCTTTCCAGCTCTGAAGTAAAAGGAGAATGCAGGTAAGAACTCATCCCCATCCGTGTGGAGATGCAGAGCAGCAGAGCTGTGCCGGCTCCCATCCGGAGCGGCTGGGGGACAGTGCCACCCTCACACCTCAGGGCCGTGGCTGTCACCAGGGTGTTTGCTGGCTCTGGGCACCTTCCTCTCACTGTGCTCTGTGTCACTGACACGAGAGCTGGTGCTGATTCCTTGGGGAGCCACAGGCATTGTGTGTCAGACTGGGCATCCTCTTCCTTTGGGAAAATACACCTGAAAATAAAAGGGCATCTGCTTAAGACCTGTTCTTTCCTCTGGGCCAGCTGCTGGGGTCTGTTGCTTGCTCCTAATTACACTTCTCATTAGCTGTGTATTATTTCTCATTAATGAAACAGGATTTAATAGGAAAATGGCAATACAGCTATCCCATATGACAGAGATTAGAAGCTCTACTGGGTTTTTATCTGCTACCAGTAATTTCCACCTAGGTTTTGAAAAACTGGATATGATGTGTGGATATGATGCTGGTGGAAGCCAACAAGGGTATGTCGTGACCCCATGCCTGAAGAGTATTTATGTGCACATAGCCACAGGGCACAGGAACAATCCCGGGTGAAGTAATCTGTGGGAGGATGAACTTCCCGGCATTCAAAGAAGTTACAATGACATAGTAGGAAAAGTCCTATTCTCTGAGTCAGGCTTGAGTCAGTTTCCCATTTGCAGTGCTGGATGTGTCCCACCTTTCAGACAAGCAGCCAAAGCATGTTCTGTCTGTGTGTCTCCAGTTTGCCCCCACAGCCCTGTCACACTCGAGCTGGGGTGTGGAACCCCAGCATTTTGCTGGTTTTCACCCCGAGCACATTCCCTCATCCCCCTGCTTCCTCCGTGGATTCAACTTGACACTGTGCTCTTGGTCCTCCTGCGGTGCTGAGCAACTACCGAAGCTCACCCCAGGAGTAGCTGCACTTTTCTGGTGGGTGAACTGATCTCTGTTGACATGTCAGCTCGTTAAATCTGCAGGGCCCTTCTGGCTGAAGGCAGGGCTGTGTGGCACATTTAAAGCATGATTTAGTTATTAACATAAAAGCAGCTGTGTTCCTGTTTGAGCTGTGCAAAGAAAAACACGTAGCTAATGATGACCGAGCCCGAAGCGTGCCTAGGAGACAGCACTTACGTATGTTTTCCATGTGCCCCAGAATAATACAGAGTTTAGGCTTTAAAAGAAAGTATTTGGGTCCTTGCCAGGTAGACAGACAGTATGAATGAAACACCTGTTCTGGCTTTGGGAGTGTTTTGGAACCATTTGATTACAGGGAAGGTACAGGCTGACCTTAAAGTGAATTGAATTCTCTGGTGTAGAGTAACATGTCCTGCTACATTATGAATCTTCTTGATCTCTTCGTGAAAATGTCCACATCAGACAAAACACAGATGTCTGCCCCTTTTGGTTTTAACTAAAAGGTGATGCTTGGGCATGGCAAATTGACCAGCTCTGTCTCAAAACAGTCTTTTTCAATTCTGAATAAATGTTGAGGGAGGAACACTATAAAGGAAACAAAGATAAAACACATTAAAGTAATTCTACTGAGACAGAAAAAATAACTGTTCATTCCAGATGTGTCCTAATCCAGTTCTTGCCAATGCTCCTTGGTGCTTGGCAGTTTTAGGGGGTTACATTTTCACCTGGTGTAATTCAATTCCAAAAAAGATATAAAGAATTCTGACTTTTCTAGGGTTGCTTCCTATTCAATCACCTTATCAGTCTGGTCTGCGTTGTCCAGTCTTATTTCTGTTCATATGGTAAAACCAGCACCAGGAATACTTTCGTAAAAGCAGGCTACAGCAGATAGTGTGATGAGTTTGGTCATCCCCTCTGGCCTTTGACTTTATATGTTCGTAAGAACCAGTCTGAGAAACCAAGGCAGATCCTGGTCAAATTCCTCATGCTTTCAACAAAAGCCTCCAGTCCTTTCCTGCTGTAGATTCAAGCTGTGCCCTAGCTCCCCCAATGCAGAAGGGTTTAAAAAGCTGTAATTGAGCTGTCAGTTTGAAGAACAAACAGGGGAAATGTACTTTGGCTCTCAGTTTGGGGGCTGTTTGCAGAAGTGTCTGTATGTGCTGTGAGGGGGTCTGTGTGAACAGGAGGGGAGCTCCTTTCCGAGCCTCTGTGAACTCAGCAGACCCAGTGCAAACCTCGCCTGTCGATGCCTTTTGTGGGTTTGTTTTACAACCTTCCCAGGTAGAGCCTGTGGAGACTGTAAAATTACAAAGCTGGGGATGTGCTTGAAGGGTATTGATTGCACTTCTGGCTTGTGTTAGGCCAACTCCAGCTCATGCAGAATTAGTTTTTAGCTGCTGGTAGCTTCTCCTGACACGCTTATAAACGGTGAGCTTGGCGTGAAGTGCTTGGGTCAGCACAGAGCACAGCTCAGGAAACACGTTCCTTCGCACAGCCTGCAGCAGGGCAGCAGGAAAGCGATTAAATCTTCCCCAAGATAACATGTTCCTGACCCCACACCACACAAGAACCATATGCTCACTTATTTCTCTTGGCTCAGGCCCTGCCCTCAGTGATGGCTCTGACTGTGCTGGTGCCTTGGTAGCAAATACTGCAAGTGAAGGAAATGGACATGTGTTGCTTTCTCCATTGGCCATGTGTTGCTTTTCCAGGAGCCGGGAGAACTCCTTACATTTCTCTGTGTAATAGACAAGATAAAACCAGGATTTATTCTGGTCTGTGTCACCGCTGATTTACTGGCTTCTGGCTGTGGGATGCTTCCCTGTGCTCCTGCTGCAGTTTAAAAGGGTCTGTATAGACAGGAAACTCTCACTTGTAACTTGCAGAATCTTTGTTCAGATGTAGGAACTGGGTTCCCTCATCCAGATAAGTTGTTTGGAGCCCATACATTGAATTTGTTCTCAGATTTCTTTTAAGCTCTTCCTGTCTCTCCACACCCCTAAACCCCTTCTGTCACTCTACAGCTGGCTTGAAGAAAGAGCTTGTGGTTTCTGGTGGCAGCTTTGGGCCAGTTCCTCATGGTCCTGCAGTTTTCAGGGAGGCAAAAGTAAAACCTTCAGTGGAACTCGGATGCCTTTAGCAGACGTAGATGGGTAACAGCATGGCTGAGGTCGTGTTGCTACATGTAGGCTCAGAGAAGATCGGAGTAGGAATGCTACAGGATGGATTTTTTTTTTTCCTCCCCAGTTCTTTCTACGTTCATTGATAGTGGACTGGATTTAAAATGAAAAGTCTCTTCTGCTTCAACACCTCTTATTTGAGAGCATGTCACTGTGACCAGCTTTGTGAAGCTGAGCCAAGAAGCACCACTGCGAGGCTCAAGAAACTAGTAAAATTCAAAGAGGGATCAGAGCAGTAAAGGAATGGCAAAAGTCCAGGGATGTTGAAATTTATGCTTAGAAAAACCTCTTAAATGGAAGAAAGGTTTCACTACTCAAGCTAAGTTCTAGCTGTTATAAATCAGGCATCATATTTTCTGGGAGCAGAGTATTCCTTGCCCACCCGTGGGGGGTTTCAGTGGAAGTGTTTGCTGCTGGTGACTCTCAGAGGAGATGTTAGACCAGATGGGACTCGTGTCCAGTTCAAAGTAGTACATACGACCTTTTTCTCTTGAGTGTGGCTGAAAAGAAATGGCACCAGGGAAGGAGTTTCAGTTGTTAAACTCAACTTTCTGGTTAGCCTCTAAATTGAATGTTTAGCAATGTTAGAAACCCCCTGTCTTTTTCTTCCTGTGCTGGAAAAAGATGCTCAGAATGCTCTGTCTTTAAACTATTTCCATTGTTTCTTGGAAAACTTCAGATCCCCTCAGCTACAGGTAGCCTAAGTATGATTTCAGTCTTCAAACTCTCTTTGAAAGAAGCTCTGCAGTGGACTGGAGGCCAGTTCAGACTGCAGAAGGGTCATTTTTTTTTCTGTGTGGTGCTCCTGAGTCTGTGCCACAAAACCCACGTGCTAACTGTGATTTCACTTTCCTTAATTGCATTTTGGAAGGGAGATTAATTATATTACCACTAGAGGGATTACAGATATTAGACTGGCCCAAGTGTTTTGCCCTGAAACTCTTTGTGGGGGTGGGAGAGAGTTATTTTCCTAATCCGTGCCCTGCTTTCCTTGTTAACTCTTTTTACGTATTTACAGGTGCCGTGGGGTGTAAGTAGCTAATTAAATACGGCATTTGATAAAGTTGAAGGAAGTTTTAATTCCTGTCCTGTGGAGTATTGGTCTCCCCCACATAAACACGTTAGTTAACGATTACTGCGGAGCACAAGTATTTTCGAAGGTGGCTGTTCCCAGAGGAACCTACCCATTTTCAAGCAGGGCTTAAAGGGCAAAGACTGTCTGTTCTCTTGATAAGAATTTGTTTTTAAAGGTTCGATTTCGCTTTTAAAGGATACATTCATCCGCGGAGAGATAAGATCTTGCACTAAGCGGGGAAACCAGGGGGGGGGAAAGGTCTCCAAAGAGACAGGGCGAGCAGGAAGGGGTTAAAAGAAAGCGCTTTAGGAAGCCTTTCTAACTGAATGGGTTTGGCGGCCGTGCTTCAGTGCTTCCTCGGCGAGTGGAACCGGGCACCTCTCTCTCAGCGTGCACAAGCCCTGATGTCAGGACAATGCGATCCCGGGGAGCAGCTGGCGCGGGATGCGCTGCTGCCCTCGGCACGGGCACCCCGCACCGCCCCCAGGGCTGCGACTGCCCCGCTGCCCGCAGAACCCCCTGGAAACCTCAACCGTAAAGCCGTGGGCACGCTTAGATGCATTTACAGCGCTCCGGCAAAGAGGGGGGTCTTTCAAAAGCCCCTCCCCGAAAGTGCCGAAATCAATGTGATCGCAGAGCCTGGCTGGTACACGCCGTGTGGAAATTCAGTTCGTGGAGCTGTATGTTTAAGCGGCACACATCACAGTGGAGGTTTTTTGGGGTTTGGTTTTGTCTTTTTTTTTTTTTTTTAAAGGTTTTCATAGTTAAGACAGTAGCTTTTCCAAGGGGACCGGTATCTCCTAGGCTGTCCACAGAAAATAAGAAACAAAGAGGATGATGTGATGCAAAGAGCAAATGCCCAGCAGCAGCCTGTGAAGACCTGGACACGCTTAAGAGCTTGTTTTGCTCCCTGTGGGTTTCAAATACCGCAGCAATCCAACTGTTTGGAGCCCAGACCTGGTCTCTTGCTATGTCCTAGTTTAAAGATGCAGTCTTGTTCAGTTCACACACAACATTTAGTGTGCATTATTTAATTCTTGGATTTTAAAAGAGTCTGTGTTTGCCAGAAAAATCAAAGCAGTGGTTTGATGAGTTAATTTATGTGTTGCTCTGTATTTATGTTCAGGTTTTGATCTGTAAAATGTCTTCCCCCCCAGCAGCATATGAAAACCTGACAGTGCATGTGTCCTTGCAATCCACGGCAGGATTGTCCATGGGCGGCGAAGGGATGGGAGAAAGTTGGGTTATCGCTGAGCTGCTTCCTTCCCCCTTAGGTGAGCAGGTAAAGTCAGATCCCCAAAGCCATCCTTTCCGGGGAAAGTGGAAGTAAAATTTTCACTGCCCAAATGAAATGAGAAACCACAGCATACCTCCGAGGAGAGCGAAATGGGTTTGGTCAAGCCTCCCCCTGTTTTGTTAATTAGTAATAGAGTTGTTCCCGTAGATAACCCGATCTATCGGTTAATGGAGTTTAACGTCCTAAAACACCAGCGAGCCGCCGCGGGCAGCGCAGCCCCGCAGATACAATGGGCACATTGTTCCCGGGACATCCCTTCCCCGTTTATTTGGGAGGGGGCGGCATCACTTCACCCCGCCCGGCCTCCCCCGGCTGCGGCGGGGCTGGGGGGGTGCCCGGGGCGGCAAAGGGTTAAAATGGGGGCGGCGGGGCTGGGGGTGCCCGGGGCGGCAAAGGGTTAAAATGGGGGCGGC
>VWZN01002258.1:75205-165765 GCA_013396955.1 Regulus satrapa
GAGGGTGGTCCCAGGGCATCCCCCCCGCCCGGGCCCGCCCGGAGCTGCGGGGCCGGGGACACACGTGCTCGGTGCCTCTCCCAGCCTTGCCCGGGGCTGCTCGCATGGAGCGCGGCTCGCCGGGCTCCTCGGGGGGTTCTTTTTAAAGTTGTGGGTTTCTTTGTGTTTGTCAAATCCCGGGCGAACCAGCGCCCAAGTTCCCTTTGGGAGTCGGGGGGATCGTTATGGTAGATGTGGTGTAGTGACTGCCTCGATGTGCCTTGAACCCGTAACATTTACCTCGATGTGTTTTAGCTCCGCTCCTGGCCGTGTGTTCTTGGGATGAGCGGAGGGGAAAGGCACGAGTGGGGTTTTACAAACCCGTGTCAGGCGAAGTCTCTCAGGGGTCCCATTTTAAGCTGCCCAGAGGGAGCTTGCAGCCAGGAATGCAGGCGGTGAAAGCTGCGGTGCCGTGTAACAGCCATGGCTCCCTTGGAGGGAGGAAAGAGTGGCTGTAAAACGGGCTTGTAAAACCACTGGGGTTACTGGCAGGAGCTCCGGAGCCAGCAGCTCGGATCTGAAATGCTCCCGAAGCCAGCCGTGGAGCCGGCAGCTGCTTGTGGCTGTCCCGCCGCCGCTCACCTGTTGCAGCGGAGCAGTGGCGTCGTCCCTGTGTGTTGCACAAGGATGAGCAAAGGAAAAAAAACTGTCGCTTTCTCCGAGCGAGCCTTTCTCGGCCTTTCGGTGGCGGTGACTTAGTTACAAGATCATCTCTGAAGCATTTTTCTCATTCTGGCCACATTCTCCCCAGTTAGTGCTGCACTAGGAACTTTCCAGCCATTGTGTGGTTATGACATGGAATTTTGCTGTCTGTGTATACAAATGGTTGAAGATGTCACAAACCTGGCGTATCCTCCTCCTCCGAGCTTTGGCACCTTTTAAAGCGATGTTTTCACTTCGCTGCACTGTAAAATTGTGTGACTCAAAGAAGCTTTGCCTGAAGTCCCAGTAGCAGGAGGCTTCCAGGGACCTCGAATTGTGCCTCCAGTGAGGCAGAGGAGTACAGAAAAGTGAAGAAGCAATTGCTGCTCTGTGCACTTGCAGACAAATATGTGAATGATGTGCCAAGCAAAACTGGGAGGATAAGGCTGCTTGGGAAAGCGGGCACATGTGGGTATGCATTTATCACTCCACATGTGTCCATCTGTGCTCTGGCCACCCTGCTAGCTCAGCATGACACGCAGCACGGAGGATGCTGGTGGCTGAAAGAAACCCTTCAGGCTGTACCAGCCCTCTGGGGGCAGCCCCAGCATCCCCCCGCTGCCAAACACAGCTCCTGAGCTGTGGAATTCTGCAGCGACCCCCTCCTGTGCCCTGTGCAGCTCTGGCACAGGGGGGCTTTGATCTGAGCACCACTTCCCAGGCCAGAGGGTTTCACTCAGTCTGAAAGCTTTAGAAAATTCCTTTTGTAGTGGCTCCTTTCCATGACCACAGGCAGCACCTAAAAGGGAGGGGAGGAAACGGGAGGCATCAGAGCAGAGGTCAGAGTTCCCAATTCATCCCCTCTAGGGGTCTTGGCACCACCCGGTGACTAAAGCAAGGAGGGAAGTGTTCAATTTGAGCAGACTGAGACGGCAATAATGAACTCCACATGTCCTCATGTGCATGTCCTCAGTGCTGCTTGTCCCCCCAGCCAGAGTCCCTTCCCTCCTTCATTCACCTGCTCATTACTGCTCATGTGTGATGTGGCTCTGACATAAGGAATTTTCATCAGGAATACTGGAATAATGCCACTTGGGACCCTCCAAGAGACATTCGCGTGCTGTGGTGGTGAAGGGACGTTTGCTTCGTTAAAGACCTAGGATAAACATGAATAAATCTAATAAATTAGTTCAGTCAGTTCTGTGTTTTCTGCAGGTTTAATTGGACATTAATTTGACATTTCTGAATTAGAAGACTCCAGAATAAGGGAGTTCACTGGCTTTTAAACACGATGGTCTTAAAATGTCAATAATCATTAAGTTTTCTGAAATAGTGCTGCCCTAAAGACACTTGCAGTGGTTTTGGCACAGCTTGTGGGAAGGCTGTAAACCTTTTCAAGGAGTTTCCTTTCCTTTATTCAGGGCTTTTTGGCAGAAGACTGCATTTCCAACTGTGGGGGGCTTTTCAGTCTGGGAGGATGTGAGGCACAGCAATGCTGAGGTGTGCTGAAAGGGACTTGCCTTGCAGGTTTCCTTGTCAAATTAACTCCTCAGTGTGCGTCAGCCCTGCCTTAGTGGTAATGCCTTGAGGATGAGGCAGATGAGAGCTCATGGGTTTCTTTTCTTGTTTAAGCTTGGACAGAGGAGTCTGTGAAGGCACACAGCCATGTGCTCCAGTTCCCCATGGCACCTGTGTGCCCGGGGGCTGTTCCAGGCTGTTCCAAACCCAGCAGGGACCGTGCTCTGCTCCTCAGGGTGGGGCAGGGCTCTGCATGATTATTTCAGATTAGGAGTGGAACAGTAAGGCAGGTTACTGGCATTAATTAAAGCAATTATTGCCCTCAGGATTTAGGAACATACAACAGATTTGACTGATTTCAAGGCAGTGCTGCTTGTGCCTTCCTCTGAAGCTTGTTTTCGCCCCAGCCCTGTGTTCACAGCGCTGCTTTGCACCCTCAGTGCCAAATTTGAGCTAGCCTTGCCCGAGCAGTGTGGCCACTGGCCAGAGCTCTGGCCCTCTCACTCTTCCAGCTGCTGCTAGCAGATGAAACCTGGAGCTGTTTCATCCCTGGATGTCTCAGAATAAAGTGTCAATCTCTTTTGATGTGCCTGCAATGTTGGTGACCGTTTGTCCTGGTGCCTCTTCATCCCCTTGGCGTGTCTCTGGTGTGTGGCAGAAGGAATCTGGCTCAGCCCGGGACTGTCAGTGCTCGGGTGACAAGTGGTGCTGTATCTCTCTCTGTACATGTCTGTTCTGTGTTTACATCTATGTAAGTAGATGTATGTTTACATCTGTGATAGTGCTGGATTTCAGTGGTTTAACTCTGGCTGAAAACACGCTTTTGGAGCAAGTTCCTTTTGCCCACAGAAAGGACAGATGGTGAGACAGCACCTGCCTAATGCTGTGTGGGCAGCGGATCTGCAGGGACAGCCCTGGGAGCAGCTTGCAAGCAGGCACTTTGTCTGAAAGTGTACTTTTTACACCCCATTTCCTGCCCTTTTTACCTCATCCCCAGCAGCCCCTTGCTCCCTGTGGCTTTCTGATAAATCAGGTGAGGGGAGCTGGTGTTGGGTCATGGCAGGGCCAGATGAACTGGGACAAAGCCAGCTGTGTCCCCTGAGAGAGGTGCCAGCAGGGTGCCTGGCTTGTCTTCATGCTCAGGGGAGACTTCAAAGCTCCCACTGCCCTGGGCAGGATCAGGCCTTGCAGGTCTCTGGAAGCTGCCCCTCATTCAAACCTCCTCCTTATCTCTCCCTCTTTGCAGTTTGCTCTGATAGTGGCAGGTTTATGTCCTCTGAGCTGCCCTACAGCTCCTTGAATTGCTGAAGTTCTTTCTTTGACCATACCTTTGTAGTGTCCACACCTCAACTGCTCTGGCAACCTACAGTCTCTGCTAAGCCTGCAGCTCACAATTGCTTTTTAATTAAAATCCTCTTGCTGATGTCAGAACTTCCCTGCAGAGAACCTGACACAATGTGCAGGAGCCTGAGTTGCTCTAAAATACAAAGAGCTGGAAATTATTCTGCCCAGGTTTAGGTCTGGCTCTAATGAAAGAACTAATGGGCAGCTGGTGCATCCAAGAGGCCAATCACACTTTGACCAGCAAACCTGGTTCAGCTGCTGACGTGTTCCCAGCCCAGCAGGCTGCCCAGGGAGGGACAACAGCAGCATTATAAATGTGCAGCAGCTGATCTTCATTTTTACTCCCCTCTTACTCAGTTTGAGTTGACTGTCTCCCATCAATGTGAACTTTGGGTTCAGAATGGTTTTTACATCTGTGGCAAGAATTTAAAGTATGAAAGCACTTTTTTTTTTTTTGTTATTTTCCCTGTTTTGTAACTTTGCCTCACTCCCCCCCCAGTGTTGTGAAGCAGAAATTTCCACACAACCTGTTGCACCGGTTCCCACTAAAGGTTTGAGCTGAAGAGTTGGGTCAGTTTTATCTGGTCTGCTCTCCCTCCTGGCTCAAAGCATGTCCAAACCAGCCTTGTGACCTTTCTGTACACTGAGTCCTCCCTGCATGAATGTCGGGGTTACCTGGATGGTTTCAGCTCCCCTTTTCTTTGGCCTTCTGCTTGCCCATCTCTATTTTCACATCTGTAGAGGAATTAATTTAAAAGTGTTCTTGTTCAGGATAATTTGTATTGCATAACTGTCTGCAAGTAGCAAAGCATGTGGTAGTGGGGAATAATGCTGTGAAATCTGTTTTCTTTGCACTGAGATGGCTCCAGATTGTTTGGAGCATCTGGAAAATCACATGCTCTGTGGTGGCTCTGTCTTGCCTCACTCCTTGCAGGGGCAGGAAGGGGAATTGCCTGTCTTGAGATCTTGTACCTGGTGTAACATTAACGCTTGGTTGCTGCTGGGACAGGCAAAGGGCAGCATTTCTGCCTGGGGATAACTGGCTTTAAAAGGAAAACTGCCTCTAACAGCTCCCTTCCAGGCTGTTTGTAGCAGCAGTTCAAGTGACACAACAGTGGCTCCCTCCACATAACAATTTGCCAGTTTTCAGAGTGCTTTTCAGGTTTCTTTGAGCATGGGTCAGATCCGTTTGTCCATTAATGAGAGAGAAAGAATTGCCCCTAAGAGCTCAGGTCTTTGTCTGATCCTGCTCAGGAGGTGCTGTTAAAGTTGCGGGCTTGTTTTCTCTGGCAGCGTGTCCATGGAGCTGACAAAACCACCCGGGCCACAAAAGCAAGGCAGAGAAGTGATGGCAGTCCCTGGCCAGCTGACAGCTGGGGCTGTCCCTTTCTGCCCTTGCATTGCAGCATCCTCAGCAAAAGGAGCTTGGCTGCGAGACGAAGCTTGAAAATGTAGCTGAAAGAACTGTACAGCGAAATGAATAGAAACAGATTGCTGGGAGTTGGGCAGAGGAGCTGCCAGTCAGAGTCCATAGAAATGACTGAATGGTTCAGGTCAGGATCTCTGGGCTGGGCAGGGGTGGGTGTGAGAGGCAGCCTCAGCACGGGAGCTGCTGAGCACAGAGTTTGAGCCGCTGCTCTCCATTGCAGTGCAGCTTCTCCTTCAGATACTCCTTCCTCTGCTTCTGGTAACCAGTCCTTTGGGTCTGGGATCCTTTGTCAATGTTCACTGCATATCTGAAATTCAGAAGGGCTGCTACTCTGAGCAGCCCAAATTCTACACTGGGTGGTTGTGGGGGTTTTGAGCCTTTTCTTGTACCTTTTTGCATCCACACTTTATATTGGTGCAAACAAAACTTTGTGTCTTGATTTGCATTAACAGGCTTACACCCTGCATTTTCTGAATTGCTGAATTCTGAATTGCTGAATTGATACCTGGCTGCTTTGTACCACGCTTTTCTGGCTGGAGTTAAATATTGTTTTTGTACTTTCCGCCAGGGCCAGTACTGCGACATCTGCTCCTCTGCGAACAGCAACAAGGCCCACCCCATCACAAATGCCATTGATGGGACAGAGCGCTGGTGGCAGAGCCCCCCTCTTTCCCGGGGGCTGGAATTCAACCAGGTCAACGTCACCCTGGACCTCGGACAGGTAACACAAATCCTTCCTTCATTATGTTGTAGACTGTGCTGGTGAGGAACTGATCCCAAAATCCTTTAGTGGACCTTGCTGGAACGCACTCATTCAGTGGCAGGGCAGGAGGCTTTGGTTCAAATGGGGAAGGGAAAAAACCTCTTGCCTTTTCGAAATATTAACTACATTGTGCTCTTTGTTGTTACTATTTAGATCTTCCCTAAAAGTTGAGTCACTTGTGGAAACTCATCACATTATGTAGGTGCCGTTCCCCTTAGAGGGTACCTGCCTCTCAAAGGGGGACACTTAGCCAGACCTCACCCCAAAATGGGAAAATACAGCCCTGAGAAATTGAGGGTTGCTCTCTAAAACTTTTAAGTGGTGTGTTTAAAACTCTTTGAAAAACAGCAGGTCTGTGCTGAAGCCCTTCCTATAAAAGACAAAGGGTGACAATGGATGTTTGCTCTCTAATGCTGGCAAGTCTGAGGGAATTACCATTGTAAAGAGCAGAGCTGCCAGCCCCCTCTCTGCCACCTCCTCTGCTACTCCTGTTCATCTGCAAAATGTCCCTCTGGAAATGGAGTGTTCTCTCAGATTTCCCCCAGCCCAGAGGGGAGCAGCAGCAGAGATGTGCTGGCTGGAGCTGTGGAGGCAGGAAGGCACTGTGAGCCTGCAGAGCTGTGGGATGTGGGTCTGCTCTGTGCTGTGCTATGAGTCCTGCAGCCCCAAAGGCCAAGCTTGGGACCTCTTTGGCTGGGAAGTCTGTGGGGTGGGGCAGTTTTGGAGCTGTGGACAGTTCCCCTCTTCCCCAGGACACCTGCTTCTTGTGACTGCTCAGCGGCTGTCACAGCCCCTTTGGGAGTTTGCTTTGCTTTATGGGGGTTTCTATATTTTTCAGACACCAAAACATTACAGCGATTTCACAGGTAGATCCTTCCTCTCTCTGCCAAAGGCTCATTTGTCACTGCAATTTGCAAGGTGCTTGGCTGCAAATTTACACCCACGGATAGCCAGGCTGTATTGATGATGGTACCCTTCAGTTAGACACCTCACACAGACACTTCAGTCCCCAGGCTTGGCTGTGGACTGCTCCCTGCCTTGCTGTGGCACTCGTTTGGAGTCTGCCAGACACCCCTCATCAGGTGATTCTCTCCATGAGTGCCAGCTGTGTAAAGCTGTGCTGTGCTGTACCAGCAGCAGTAAAATATCTGCTGATGCCCAGGGCCCCAGAACTGTGTGGGCAAAGCCTCACAGGGCTGCACACGGGGAGCTGAGTTCTCACCCGTGTAGGTGGCATCTGCTGTGTCTCTTAGAAATGTCCCAGCTGGCAGGGATGTGCTGGTGGGTGGATTGCTTTGCACTCACTCCCCCTGTGACCAGGGGCCAGCCTGCAGTGTGGCTTTTTCATCGCTCTCAGCATCTCTGGAGAGGGATTTTCAGAGAACAGCTTTCCTTAGGAGCTTCTCTTTGTCATTATCCGTGGCAATTTTCTGGCTTTAGGCCAGAGCTAACCCTGTGTTAGCTAACCACTGTGTGCCTGCAAGCTGCTGAGTTTGGCTCACCTGGGGCTCACAGCCTTCAGAGCTGCTGTGCTGGGAGCCAGAGCCTGGAATAATTTGGGAGGACTTCAGTACTGTTAGAACTGAGCTGGTCTCTGTTGTCCTTCTCTCTCCTGAGTCTGTTTGCCCTCAGTACCCAGGGAGATGGGATTGCACCATCACTGGTACCAGAATTTGTATGTGTGGTGCTGGTGGCCGATGCTTCCCCTGGTGTGGATTTTCTCTGGGCTCACAGACCCTCTGCTTCCCTGTCACCTTTGCAACACATCACAAAGCCAGCCAGGTCCAAGAGCAGCACGAGCCTAAAGCTTCAGCTGGTTTTGGTGGCTTCCCCTTTATACATGGCCTTACTGCCTGTAATTGCTATAACAACCTGTTTATGGTGAGAGTCAGTTCTTTGCTTTTAACTCCTTTGTTTTGGTAGGTCAGGCAATAGAAACAGATTAAATGTTAGAGAATCGCTCATTTCCTCCTTTTGAAGTTGACTCTGGTTGAAAGGATAGAAGAGAGAGAAATTCTTAGGAGCCAGTGTGGTCAGCAGGGCAGGTGCAGGATCAGGCCAGTATACTTGGCTGCCAGGTTTCCCACATTCCTTGGATACCAGTGAAAACTGTGCAGGTAGCAGCACCCTCATAGGCATGTCTGACAGCAGGGCTTTTTTTTTGGTGGCAGACAACGCCTCTCCCTGCTTTGTGTATCAATCTAGAGAGCTCTTGGACCAATTAAGGTTTAATTTTAAGGGACTCACAGCCACGAAAAGCTTTAGTCTGACTGGGGGTTCATGAGTGCCTGGAGTGCTGGGGGCACACAGGGGCTGGCACAGAGGGTTGTGCTGTCAGCCACTTCCCTTGCTGCTATGTTTCCCTGCTGGCTCTGTCCCTCTTCAGCCATAAGTGCTTAATTACCAGCTGGAATTGGGTTTCTCCAGCATTTGGCGAGGCTGTGGCAACTGGGAGAGGGTCAGTTAATTAAGCAGCCTGTTGGTCTTTACTTTTGGCTGGCTGGGAGCTTGCTCTCCTCACAGGGGTGTTAAAATCCTGTGGGAAGCAGAGAAGGAGGAATATTCACAGCCAGCAAATAAGTTCCAGAATGGCTTGGGCTGGCCACCCAGCTGGTGTGAGGAGATTGAACACTCTCCTCACGTCATAGTGCTAGCAGCAGCCTAATCTTTAATGGCTTCATCAGCAAGGTGGATCAGGGCTCCCTCCATGGCTTGGGAAAGGGCTGTGTCCTCTTATCTGCTGGGGGCTTGGATGGGAGCTGCTCCTGCTGGCACCTTGTCTGTTCCTGCCTCCTTGGGGAGGAGGGATTGTTCTTTTTGGAATTGGTGGGGGAAGAAAGGCTGCAAGAGCAGGAGAAATTGCTTGAAGGTTTCCATGTCAGACCTGGGGAGGAAAGTTAAATGGGTTTTAGGAGATGCTGAGGAGTATGGAGAGGGATTTTTTTTTATTATTGCTTTCAATCATGACCTTGTGCTTAGTATATTTGGGGTGGATGGCTGGGCCACTGCATGAATTTGGTGTAAAATACATGATGGCACCATATGAAGCATGGCTCAGGTTCTGGAGAGTAGAACTGAGGGTGCTGTGTGCTGAGAGGACGCTGCTGTCACTGGACAATATGAACTTGTCAAAATCCCAAAAAGTGGCTGTCCTACTTGGCTTGGAGGGCAAAGCCCGTGTTGTGGTGGAGGCTCTAAAACCTGCTGTGCTGCTGCTCAGCTCCAGCTCTTTCCTCTCCTGCCTGGAGCCTCCAGGCCAGCTGGAAATGGGAACGTGCTTCTGCTGCAAGAGGGGCTGTGCTGAAAGCAGAGGGACAGGACACTGTGACTCACAGCCACCATGGGAATTGTCCCCTGTGATTAAGTGCCACACTGGGTGGAGGGGGAGGAAGGGGTGTGATGGAAGATTTTTTTTTTTTTTTTTTTTGCCCCCCTGGAAAGGTCGTTTGAGTCAGAGCTGACAAGATTTAAAGAAACATGAATGACTGGCCCCCTGCCAGAGCCTGACATCTTCCTTGCATGAAGGTGAACCCAGGCCAGCCCTTCCTTGAGATGTTTATGGATAGTTGGTGCTTTATGATAAACTCTGGGGGAGGAATGCTTGCAGTCATGCAAGAGCAGGAGCTTCGTGCCAGTGCTTGCTTGAGGTTGATGACTGCAGTGAGAGGGTGGCTGGGTAGCAGCCCCCGTCTCCCCTCATGCTGTCTGCTGGCCCTGCTGATAGTAGGGAACAGCAGGATTTCAGGCTGAAGCTTTGCAGAGCGTTTTGATTGATACCCCAAAGGTATTCAGCTGGGCAGAGCCTGACAGAAACATTGACATCCTTCACTTGTGAGAAGAGGAACCTCCTCCTTTGGAGACCCCCAGAACTCCTTCAAGTGCAGCTCCCTTTGGGCTCAGAAGGAGGAAAAGAAAAAGTTGCATTCATTGGTAATCCACAGAGCTGGAAAGGAATTGTGTGTAACTGAAGTTTTCTTTCACGTCAGTTTCTCACCTCCCATTTATTTTCATTCAGTTGAAATAGTAATGGGAGCTGCTGGTGGAGGTCTTCAGGAGCCCTGTTTGAAAGGAAGCTGGAAGGAAACCCCTGCAAACCAATGGGCTGTGGCTCAGTTCCCAGTTTGTTCCCAGAAAAAGCCTTCAACACGAAGATGAATATGATGTTTATTCTGCCTTAATTAATTGAAAAATCCCTCCTGAGAGAGTAAACTCCTGAAATCCCAGGGGACCACTCAGGGTTCTTCATGAATAAAGATGATGTCCTAGAGGCTTCTTTCCCTAGGCTTGGTGTGGGATAGGGGGTGATGGTCATCCAAGTATTTTCAGCTGAAAACCATTTAAATTTCTCCCCTTTTTCACCTTGTTCCTTTTGCAGTTTCATTTCCCTTGCTGTGGGAGCCCTTATAGCCTCTGGGTGATGCAGCTGCTGCTTGCATTTCCCTCGGGGGCACTCTTGTTCCCTCTTGCTGTACACAGGGAGAAAGTTGAACCAGTCTCTTCTTTTCCTTCCTCTCTCTGGGGATGTCTCCTGCAGCATTTTCCCCAGCACACACCCCTGGAAAATGCACAGTGTCCATTTCTCTCAGGGCCACAGGCTGCCTTACCTGCTTGGAGTGTTTTTCATGGAGCATTGCAAGAATGGATGAAGATTTAAGATTTATTTTTTTTTTGTACATGATTTTTACTTTTCTCCTCTTACTGCTGAGGAGCAACTATTTGGTAATCAGTCCTACTTGGTCTTCACTGTGCTGGGGCACTACTGTGGGAAAGGGGTAGGAGAGCTTAGTGACATTTGTTGTGAGCTTTTGCACCTTAAATAAAGGGCTGGGGCGTAAAATCTCTAACAAAGACGTTCTTTCTCCAAATTGTTCCCTGGCTGTTGGAGCAAAAGCAGCATTAAAAATAAAGCACATTAAGTAGGCTCAGCAGAAATATTTTTCACTTTCAACATCTGAGCCTGTGGTCTCTTCTCCTGTGTAGAGTCCTCTCCAATTGCCCTAAAATCCTTCAAAATTAAATCAGGATCTTTGTTTATAGGCTCCAGAACTATAATTCTGTGATGTGAGGTGGTCTGTGGCCCACATTTAACTACAAAGCATGTTCAGTGCTGCTGTGGAATGGAAGCAGAGGGTAGANAACAGAGCATGTTCAGTGCTGCTGTCCTTTGCCCTGATGTGGAATGGAAGCAGAGGGTAGACTCGTCTGGAAAAGGCAGAAAAGGTGTGACTGGGAGAGCGTGCAGCACCAGGAGCTGGCACCAAGCCCAAGTGGATGGATCTTCTCTCCCACCTTATTTAGTGCTTTATTGTTTAAATTAACTTAGCTATGAAGTCTCTTGTTTTCTTCAAAGCTGTGATTCCCCTGACCTAGACCAGCAGCTATTTAATTTTTTTTTTTTCTTTTTCTGGGTGCTGATAAAGTGAGATTTTTGCTTTCCCTTAGCACAGAAAGGTCGAGAAGGGGCATCTGCCAACTCCCACCAGATTCCTGGCTCCAAGGGCTGTGTGGGAGCCGCTCAGGTGAGTGGGAAGGGAGTGTCTGGTTGTTAATCAAGTGGGGATCTGTCTCCTCTGGCAGCAAGAGCAGGCCCATCCTCTCCTTTTCAAACAGCCTTGCCAAATTGGCTGCCAAGCTCCAGGATCCAGAGCAGCCAAGGCTGAAACTTCTTTCCTCTTTGTTGCTATTAAGAGAAAAGATGTGCAGAATACTGCTGTAGGTAAATCACGGGCAACACATGAATTTTAATTGTATGCTGTGTTTATTTAAGTCATGAACCAGTGCTGCTTAAAACCACTCTTCCAGGGCTGCAGTGAGTAGAAGGGATGTCTCTTGTAACATCTGATTCCCAAAAGACCTGCCTTGACTCACGTCTGCCAGGCTGTGAGCACAGGGAGGAGCGGGAGGCTCTGGGCAGGTCACTGTGGCAGCTCCTGTGGCCTCGGGGAGGTTGTTTCTGCCTGTCCTTTGCATCTCGTACAAATGACCCTTGTGCTTCAACAGCTTAATCTTCCCAGGGGCTGTGCCTGCTCTGCCTAGACCTGAACCAGGTGTTAAAATAAGCCTCAGCCTCTCCCCTCAAGAACAGCTTCAGGTAATGACTGATGAAAGGATAATTGCTGGTTCTAAGAAATGCAAGATTTCCACTCTAGTTTCTCCCTGGGTGTTGTTGCTTATTTATAACGTTGGTGTGATGAGAAACAAAGAGGCTTACAGTGAGGTCTCCTGCCGTGGAGCTTCTTCTTTCCTCCAGCCTGTCCCTTCCTTCTCAACTCCCTGGGATTCTTCAAAGATTAGGAGAGAGCCCCAGGGTGAGCGTGGGCTGGGGACAGGTCAGGCTGCAGTAGGGGAGGCTTTAGTTTGTAATGAATAGCTGGAGGGCAAGCCTGGCAATTTCTTGCTGTTCTCCTGGAAAGTGTTTTCCTGGCTGGGCTGGAAAACAAGAGCGTGCTTTGACTGGGGTGTGTGTGGGTACCCGAGCTCAGGGGCAGCTCTGCCCGGGCCGTGCGGGGCTGGACCAGGCGAGTTAAAACACAGCAGGACTGCCTGGCTCAGGCCCCTGTTGGTCTTGTGTTTTCCTCCCTCAGAGAGATGTTACAGGCAGCTTTTTGGGAAGGTCACCATACCCAGTGGAAGCAGAGCGGTTCACAGCTCTGACACCAGAGCATGCTGGCATTCCATTTAGTGCTTTAGTGTTTTCTGTGCTTTGGCTTGTCCCACCTGCAGAATGGGAATACTGCATTTTACCTCCATCATTTTCTGTGCACGGCACGTGTGCAGGAGCCTGTGTAGTACCAAAGCAGTGACTATGAAATCTGTTGCAGAGAGGAATGATTTCTTGAGTCAAGCTCATGGCTTGGCTCTGTGCAGCCGTTCTCCTCAATCACTTTTTCAGCAAGTGAGAGCATCCCTCAGCCCTGAGGGTGCTCGTGTGTCCATGAACTCGTGCCCTGCACACAGCCCCGAGTGCTGAAGCTGTTAAAGGCCAGGGCTGTGAGCCTGGAGTGCCTGCCAGTCCTGCTCTTTGTGTGGGACCGAGAGACAGGCTCGTCCTGTGGCATCGCACAGCCAGTTTAGTTCTTGACTCTTGTCCTGGTCAGGATGAGAAGCCCCTCAAGTGAGCTCTTCCTGCTTCCTGGGGCACAGTTCCAGGAGCCGTCCTTGCCCTCTGCAGCTCCAGCACAGCTCTGTCCTGGCTCAGATCCACAGGGCTGGCAGGGAGGATGCTAAATACACTTTTGATCATGTGCCTAGTCAGCTTCTCTGCTCTTTCAAGCCTGTTCTAGCCCCCTGCACCTTTCTTTTGATGCTATACCAAGCCTGGCTCAGCCCTGCATTCATCTCTGCCTTATCCTTTTATTATAGTCATAAACATGGGCCTTCAGGCTGTGCCCAGCCTTGATCCTCAGCCGTTTCCTGTTTTCTGGATTCAGTGCTCCTCAAATTCCAGACCTCCCCTCCTATGTGTAATGCCAGGCAGTGCAATAAATAGTAGACTGCTTCTCATTTGATAGAAATAAAAACAGTCAGCAGGAGATCAGTAGGAAGACACAAGGGGAAGGCACATGCCTGGAGTGCTGGGGTAGAAGAGTCTTCCTAAATGGTTTAAGGGCAGACTCCAGATCCGTGGCAGTTGATTAGGGAAATGTGGCCTATTCACACAGACCTGATAATGGAGGTTTTGCTTCTGGAGGCATCCTGGAGGTTGAAGAGGAGAGATGGGAACAGGGATGAGTCAGACTAGGAGATCCAGGGAGGAAGGGGATGGAGCAGTGAGAGTGACACATGGATGACTGCACAAGGCAAAGACTGAGCTGTGGTTTGGAGCTTATTTGATCCCCACGGACTCTGACAAGAATGAGAGGAATGACATTTTGTTCCCCACAGAAAAGGACTTGCCAATGATAACTATAAAAACACCTTTGTTAGCATGAGGTCACTGCTAATGGAAGGTGGGTCTGGATGGTGCCAGCTCCTGTTTGTGCAGTGTAGGAAGCCACGTTGCCTGTTTCCTGCAGGCACCCCAGCCTGGCCCCAGGGCTTTGGCAAGGCAGCCAGACAGAGGCAGGGAGAGGACGAGCAGGTAACGGGGCTGGCAATTGCTGCTGCACCAAGTCCTGACTTGTCAGTCAGAGCTCCTGGAGAACATTGTTAGGATGGTAGTTTGACATTCTTGTCCTTCCCTCTGTCAAACAACAAAACGTTCATGGAAGATGATGTGTCATAAAGCACCATGCCTCTCGTTCCCAGCCCCATCTGCCTGGAGAAGCTGGGGCTCACCCAGCAGGGTTAAAGCAGCTGAGCTTCTCTGTTGGGTGGTTATCTGGAAGTTAGAAGAGTTTCCCTTAGAAGAAGTTGCCTTTATCCTAGAAGATTTGCATATCACTGGTGGCTTTTTCCGTGAAGCTGCGTGCTGTAAACTGTCTTTGCTGGAGCAGATTTCCTGGCAAAGCTTGTGTTTGTAACTTGCTCTAGTTGGTGTGCCCTGCCTGAGAATCACTTTGCATCTTCTGCTTGGCATCCTGAGTCTTGCCAGTAGTTGTTTGTGTAACCCATGCAGGGACAAGCAAACAGCCAAACTGAGAATTGCCACAATTTGTTTTTTAGTTTCTTTCCCCTTTCTTTCTCTGCCTGCTTTGATAAGAGCTCTCCCTCATGCATGCACTCAGCTGAGCTCTATTTATGGGTTCCTGCAAGTTCCCATCACTGTGGATTGGAGCATGCCGTGTGCCCAAAATCCAGCTGGCATGCTGCTGTAGGCATCTCTTGGATCTAGTTAAATGTGCACAATGCCAAGCCCTGATGGGAAGAGGAAAAGAATGGCTTTCTGGTATTTGCACATAGTTGCAAACTGTAAACACAGACTCATGACTGCAAACAGAAATCTGTATCGCTGCCTTCATCGTGACTTCACTGTTGTTGTCCTGGCTGTTTGCTAAAGCTGTTCCTTAATCCTATTCCAGGCTTTTGCAAAGTCTGCATCCACCCAAACTTAGTGGGCACAAAGATTCTGGCTGGACTCCAGGAAGGGGTTTGGTTATTTCTTTCTCTGCCAGTCGTCGTTTTCTACCTTGGAGCAGGCTTGCTTCAAGTTTCTGTAAATGGGGCTGGAAATACCAGGGGGTCCTTGGGGCGATTGTGAGGACAAACCCTGCCTTCTTGTGAGCCTTGTAGGTTGGAACAGCAGCGAGAACTCCACACCAACTCTGTAGCTGCAGGGCTGTGCTGGTGTTAGCAGTGCTGTAGGGAATGTTAATCCTGCTGTGACCCTGCTGTGTGCTGCTCTTGGGTCAGCTCACCCGGCTGTGAGTGGCAGTGTCACGGTGGGGAAACCTGCTGACAAATGCTAACGTGCTGCACGGCTGGGATGCAGGTTTTCAGAAGGATAAACCTGCTTGCATGTGTCGGGTTTGGCTTTGTTGAAATCTGCTAACAGCCAGGTTTTAAAGGCAGCCCTGTCAGGGCTTGCAGGAGCCACACAGAGGAATTACAGAAAGGCAGTGCTGCCTGGAAGCTGCAGTTGGGTTTGGTGCAGGGACCTCATACAAGATGCAGGGGAGGCTTCCTGTGTGAGCTGGGTCATCTTGGTATGTGTGGGATCTGGAGCCTGACAGTGATCCAGAGAGGGGCTTTCCAAAACCACTTGGCCCTGGAAATGGTGAACTAATACAAGGAAAGGCAGGCATTTGCCACCTCCAAGAACTGGGCTCAGAGCCAGACAAATAAGGTGTTAGAGCTTGAGCATCCATCCATATGTCCTTCCAAGCCCAACGGAGGGAATTGGATTTAAGTATACTTCTTTGGGTGCTGGAGAACCTGGGGTTCCTGAGGCTTGTGTGAGTCATTCATCATTGGCACTTGGCCATTTAAAATGAAAAGCCTTTCGGGGGCTTTGGTGGCAAGCTGAGGCTTCTCACGTGGTGCCAGTTTTTAGCTAATTCGTCCTCTTCCATTTCCTTCCCCTCCTCACCCTTCCCATGTGCACAGGTTGGTGACAGGATATCCACTTCATCCCCGGGAATCGGGGGAAATACTTTCTTGTAGCATGGCCTGCTGCCAAGGTTGCTTTGTTCTTCTTGTTGCTGAGAGAACAGCCCAAGGAAATCCTTGGAGCTGAAGCTGGCATGAGATTTAGAGTGGATTTCCTGCAGCCCTGGAAGTGAAGCATATGACATGTGGATTTTTTGTTGGGTTTTGGGGTTGTTTTAATCCCATAAATGCAAGGAAAAAGACTTAGGTTACAGACGGGCTGGGTCTGAAATCCTCTCTTTGATGGGAAATTGCCTTGTCAGGGTTAAAATCAGTCTTTGGGCTTTTTTAGTCAAATTAAGAGCTGAGATGCAACAGGCCTGAGGTTTTTAGTGGAACTGAAATCCACTAAATTCCATTTGTGGTGAAGGTGCTGGCTGACCATGCACCATTCAGTGTGTTGTAGCTGCAGGCTTTGCTTAGCGATTCCTGAGTGCTCAATGAAGGCATAAGTAATTTTTGTCACAAATTCAGAGCTTGCATTGATAATGCCAAGAAAAGCAGTGAATTGAAGTGCCTGGCACTTAATTCCTCGCTGTGGCCAAGGCAGTGATGTCCAGGGTGCTGGGGGGTTTTGTGAGAAGGCAAGACAGACCTTGCTGTGGTGGGCTGACACCTGGGCTTGTGCTCTAACACCTGGCTCTGCCCACTGTGCCCTGTGGGACACAAGATTTGGCTCTTGTTTGTCCTAGCAGATCAGGGGGCGTTTGTCTGTGTACATGCTGTGTTTCAGTGAGATCCTGACATCCCTGCCCAGGATCTCCAGAAAACTGGGAATGCCACAGAGCTCTAATTTGTTGTTTGCCACAGAAGAAGCAGATGCTGTTTCAAGTCTCATCCAAAGCACAAAATCCTATTTGTATCCTATGGAAGGGTATTGAGTGTTTCTTTTTTCAGCCTGTGATTTAGCCAAGGGCTTCCTGAACAAACTTAGCAAATCAGCAAGGCTTTGGCAGTACTGAAAAGGGTCTTACTATAGCTCTTTTATAGTATTTTTTAAATTTTATTTTTAGTACTGCAGAGCCTGGGATGTCTGGATGGAGCATGTCCCAGATTTGCACAGCTCCTAGCACGCTCTGGAGAGCCCGTCCCAACAAGCTGGTGGTCCTGACTGATGGAGCTGTGCTTGTAAAACTCTGGGTGTAAAAACCAGCCTGCAAGCTGTCTGAAGCACAGACAAGTATTCTTTTGTCTGGCTTCACCCTTTTCATTCTACACTGGCCCAGGAACTCCCCTAAGAATATTTAAATACCTTGTGCAGTGAACCTGTATTGATCTTACTTGCTGCAACTCAAACAACCCGTAGAACATACAGTTGGGAACATTTGTTTGCTCTGGATGGTAGGAATGTCCTCTTGAAAATGTGCTATGCTTTGGTAAGAATGAATAGAGGGGTTTTCCACCCCCTCTCCAGGTTTCTGAAGGCCAAAGTCTTGAAACAGCTTAGAAAGGCTCCTGAAGCTGCTGATAAGATATGCAGCAAATGTGCTGGAGAGCCTAATGTAGGAACAGAAATGTCTGAGCTGTTTGCTTTGCCCTTAACAGTGTGAAAAATTAGTGTGTCTTATTAAGGAGCCTGGAATTGTGTGCTCAGAGTCAGGGCTGTGCTGAGCTATTACTCCTGGCTGGTGTTATCCCTGGGGCTGCCAGCTGAAATGCTTGGTTTGGAGTTACTGGGTAGGAGAGTGGAGCTCATTTGGACCCTGCAGAGCCCCAGTTGTTGCAGTTTTGTTTTTAGCATTCTCCCTCTGGCTCTGAGCTTGCTGCAGAGATGGGATTGCCTCCTGATACAGCAAGCCCTGTGTTTGGAGATGTGATTTTTCTATCCAGTTTATCCTTTATTTTCTTCCCTCACCACCTTGTTCATGTTTCTCATTGCTGAAGGAAGCTCTCCAGCAGTTTTGGTAGCAGGTCTGTGCCCCTGCTAGAAGAGTGTGCTGGCAGCTTTTGGTGAGGCTGGGCTCACACACCATCAGCCAGCTCAGGGGGAGGATGCTGCTCTACACTGTGTATTTTACACCAGTGCTGCTTTTTGCCTGAAATGTAGGAGTGTCCACTCTGGACTGCTCTGACATCCTCCAGGCATCCACAGAGAGCCACTTCCACGGAGGCCAGTTGAACATAGTTCATCACGATGTGGTGCCATGAGAATGACAAAGTGGCTATTGCTTAAAAACTTGGTTTTTAACCTCTGAAGTCAGACACACCTGTGCTGTGCCCCCACCCTGGACACGTGCCATCCCATATGCCTGCCCTTCTTTCAGCAGTGGTCTTTATTTCAGTGGTGTGTGCTTACTCACCCAGACCTCTTATCTCCACTAAATCAGAGCTTTCTTAAGCCCTTGTGTTTTCTGTAGGACTCCCCTTATCTCTGTTCCTTCCCAGGGCTGGGCAGTGGGAGCAGGGAACCAGGAGGGGCTGAGCAAGCTGTTAAGTGATGCTGTGTGGCTTAACGGCAGCAGGCAAGGCTGGGAGCACCTGTAGGACAGTTGGGTTTTCTCAAATTGCTGGGCAGTTGAGGGGTTCTGCAAGGTGATTTCAATTTTTTAGGGTCTGAGGCAATGGGATTTGTAGTTAATGCGGTCCAAAATTGCAGTTTCTCATGTGGTTTGCAGGTAGCAGAAAAAGGCTGAAAACTGTCTTGCAGGTTGCTGTCAGGTGTATCCATGGTCATGTCACTGCTCTCTGTCCCCTTGTCCTTCTTCACAACCATCAGAATGAGGATATTGTGAAATCCTCTGGGAATTTGCCCTCCCCAGGGAAGGGCAGCAGCCCCCCAGCTCACCCCAGCTTTACCCCAGTGTGCAGCCAGAGGTGCAGGTTTGGGCCATGGCTGCACCTGCAGCTCAGCTGCTGTTTTGGGGGAAACCTGTGCCATGTACACCTGGATGAGGGATCAGTGCCTGCTGTGCTGCCGGTAGCCGTGTGGATGTGCATATCCTTGGAATGATGTCTGGCTAGTTGTACAGCACTGTCAGTTCCGTGTTTGTAAGGCATCTGACCTTTCTTTTGCTAAGGCTTTCAGCAAGACAATTTACAGTCTTGGAAGGGACCACCCAGAGCATGGCTTTGTGGCTGGGGAGAAGGAAGGGAGGGAACTCCTCAAAGAGTGGAGGAGACAGAATTACTCCCGTGGCCTGTGTATTGATTTCATGAACCGTGAGGCTCCCAGGCAGATGGCAGCCCGCTTTGCTGTGATCTTGGCAGAATGTGACCCGTGTCCCTCAGCAGCAGAGGAATGGAGGCGATCACGTTTCCCCAGGCAGATCCAGTTTCTGGAGGCTGTGAGGGTGATGTGCCCTGTGCCTGGGAACGGGGCTGAGAGGCATTGCAGGGGAGGTTTGGCTGTGCCTGGTAGACGCACGTCTAGTGCCAACACCCACCTCAGCAGCTCTGGAGACGAGTGCCAAACTGCATGGCTTGTAGCTATGCTGTTTGCATGAATGGCTTGGCCTCCCTGCCTTTGAAGATGATGATTCTCTTTTGAAAACAGGAGATCAAGAATCTGTTCTCAAGACGTGTTGAAAGACACTATTTACAAATGTTTATCCTGGAAAATATTTATAAAGCTCCCCTTGGGAGCAGAGCCTTACAGTACAGTGGCCTCCTGTGGACTGAAGTACAGCTGAGTGCTCATGAGCCAGACCTGCTCAGGTGTCCTGCTGAGATCCCACTTCTTTCCAATAGCCTCTTATTGCAGACCCCATGGTGTTTATGTCACTGTTACAGGGCTGTATTCAATGCTAAATTGCACTCGTAGGGCTCTGCCTCTAGAAGAGCTGCAAGTGTTTAGCAAAGGATAGAATGATTTGGCCACTCTAAAGGTATTTTGGAGCATTCACAATAATAAAAGCTTGTTGTTAATCTCCTAGTGGTATGATGTGCTACAGCAATGCTCCTGCCATCTCCAAAGCACCAGCCTTGCGTCCTTGGTTCTGGCTCCAGGGAGCTGCACAGATTCCAGATTTCAGCAGCAGTGTGGGGTGATGTGCACTGTCCCTGCCTGAATCAGAGCAAATCCCAGAGCCTGACCAGGATGAACTCTCTGTGCCTGTGGTGCTGATGGTTGCACACATGTCCAGCGAGGACATGCGCTGGGTGTTCCAGGCGTGCTGAGTTTGTAATCCCCTGTTTATGCTGTACCCATAACTAGCATGTGAGTTCCGGACCTTTTTTTGCTCTTGTGTTGAGGGACAGTGAATCACCCCTGGTGATGTTATTTTCTGGACAGGGAGTGGGGATAAGAACTTGGATTTCTGCCATGAGGAGACTGATCAGTTATCGTGTCCCTACATGACCAGGAAGGAGGAAACATGAGATGTCTGGGGTTTTGTCTTTGGTGCCAGCATTGGAAAGGCTTTGGGGTTCAATTTCCCCCCATCCCAGCGTCAGCAGAGTGTCTTGGTGCGGCTCAGCATTCCTGCCCTGCGTGCCTCAGTGTCCCCGGGCTGGGACAGGATGTGAGTGCCTTCGTGGCGTGCTGGCCTGGGTCAGGTTGCTGAAAGGGAGAGGGGTGACAGGTGCACGGCCGGCAGTGTGGCTCCCCGTGCTCTGCGAATAAGAACTGCCCGGATCTGGAACTGGGTCAGGACCTGAAACACACCGATGGATGGGCTCGAGGAGTTCTGGGCCCTGCTGATTCCTCCCTGGCTGCCTCAGCCAGAAATTCGGTGTGAGAAATGTGAGTGAGCAGGTGGATTAGTGCTGTCGCTGGCTCGGCGCTGACTGAGCAGCGGTGCTCACAGGGATGTGGTTTGGCCTCTTTCTCCTCTGTGTGCCAAACCCTTTCTGACCAGGGTGCCCGGAGGTGTTCTGGAAGCATCAGTCCTCAGCGAAGCTGTTGCAGTTGGGCTGGGCTTCTCTTTCAGCAGCAAAACCTGCTTTGGGCAGCTCAGAGGAACACGGGGCTTTACAGGGAGCAGAGGGAAGCTGCTGTGGATGTCAGAGCTGCGGGGGCCACTGGGCTGGAGAGCACAGTGACCGCACGTGTCCCCAGCGTGCGTTGTCTTAATGTGTTGTTTATTTGATGTGCTGTTTGTTCTGGCACAGCCCGGGCGCACGCTGGGGTGGATAATGCTGGAGAACAGCGTGAGCTAACCCTGCTTCTCAAAGAGAAGTCTTCAATTGGCCAGAAGCATCTTTTCTCCCAGTGGCTGGTATGTGGCAGATTCGGGAAGGGAGGGGAGTTGTTCTGCCTGTCCCCAAGGCAGGGGATGTGGCACGCTTTGTTTTTAGAAGTGCCTTTGGTGTTCAGCATAGCTGCAGCAAAGCCGGACAGAGGTTTCAGGCTTCAGTTGCCCCACACCTACAGGACACGGAGTGCATGGGATGTGGCATCTGGAAAGGCTTTGGCTCTGGGTTCTGCCTTCCCTCTTCCCTCACGTATTCTGCTGGTCCTTTGAAGGGTGTTGGGTGCTTTCTGCAGGCTCTGCTCCACAGGCAGCACGCAGGATGTGGCTGTGGTGGGGACAGTCCGCAGCCTGCCCCAGGGGGCTGCCTTGTGTCCCACCACATAGCGAGGCATCAATTTCCTGTTATTGGTTACAATAACACAGCGCCTGTTTAAAAACAACCCGCATCAGCCCTCCCTCCCAAAGAATTCGAACCTGTCATGAATGTTAGAAGAGAAACATTTTCCCAGGCATCTCATCCAAAGTGGAGCATTTCTGTCCCGGTCAGCTGCTTGTGCTTCTGAGAGGAGCACTCTGCGTGTCCAGAGCAGGGATTTGCCGAGGTGTGGGGACAAGGAGCACTGACCTGGGCAATGCCCATCGAGCAGGACCTTCTGTAGCCTGGAGAGAGGCAGATTTGGACAGCCTGGCATCGCTCTAGGTGGTGATTCAGCTGTTGCACAGGCTTAGCAGAGAATGTGCAGCCCTGCAGCATGGTCAGTGACTGCCTCCAGACCTCGAGGTGCACTCAGGGCGTGGAGATTAATGGTGTTAACAGTGCAAGGAGAGGAATGTGGGTCCCCTGATCCTTTGGGATCGTTCGTGTGAGCCTCTGGCCTGGGCAAAGCAGCGTTTTGCTTGCAAGCACGAGTGCCGGTTGTTATTCCCTGTGTTCCTGCTGACACGGGCTGGAGGAGTTCGTCCCAGGGGCAGTTTGAAGCCGAGATTGGAGGGACCTCACTTGTTATCCCAGGGGGTTGGGGATGCGTCAGCATCACCCGGAGTGTATCAGCTGAAGGGATGGGGGGATTAAAAAACTCCCTGATACTTCAGTGGCTGATCAAATCCATACTGAAAAATCTCTGCCAGTCTGAGTTGCTGCATTTCATTAAATAAAAACAGCTTCATTTTATCTTCTTGGAGTCGAGCTGACAGGGGCAGACAAAAACCATGTTGTTGATACCGGACTCACAATATGATCTTATCAGCCCCTGCCTGTAAATTTTGTCCAAGTTTGACTCTTTCCTTGGATTTATTTAGGAAGGTTCCTTTCCCCAGAAGTTAGTTTTCCAGATGCTTACTTTAAAGGGAAAAACAAAAATAGTTAGGGATTTTCTTTGGCCACCTTTCCAGCTTCCAGCTGTTAAGTGCTGGAAATGTGTTCTTCATTATGTCCAAGAGAGAAATGTTTCTTTCTTCCGATCGGGGAGGCAATAAATATTTCCCAACATAATATGCTGTGGACAAGTGAGTTGGTGTGGTTTGTTCTCTGGGCAGTGGCCACCGTGGGAGCCAGCGCTGCTGTGGTGCACGGGGCAGGGATTCAGCTGTCCCCAGGCTGTGCACGGTCACTTCACTGGGTTATGGATTCCATACCCAAATGTCTGGTTCTGCCTTCAGAACCAAGCCCCACATCCTTAGCAGCCCCTTTGCATTAGCTTCCCAGCGCTGCCACTTAAAGCCAACACTTAAAGCTGCTTCCCGCGGTTCCTTTCTCCTCATCTGACCCCCAGGCAGTTGAGTTCTGGGTTGAACCTGATGAGCTGGCAGTGGAGCTATTTTGGATTAAGAGGAGGAGGAATGAATTCCAGCTTTGTGGATTACTCCATCTTCTGCCAGCACTGGCTTTGGTCCTAGCAAGGATGCTCCAGCTTGCTTCTAGTGGCCTTGGCCAGCATGGCCTGGGCAGTTCCACAAATTAGAGAATTGCAGGATATCATCTGGCGCTGATTCCAGCTAGGAATTACTATTTAGGTAGTAAATTGCCAAAGTTCAGCACATACTTTCCTCTTGGTCAAGAAGGTGCGTGGGGTTATAGATAAATTTGGGCATCTATGAGAGTTTCTGTCTGCATCCAGCTTGGAGGTGCCAAGGGATGGTGATGCCAGGAACAGCTGTGACAGTGTCCAGGTCTGAGGGGGATTTTATTGGGAAAGATGGAGATGGGAGCTGTCATTGATGGTAACAGCAACCCATGACCTAAAAATCATGGAAGTGGTGTTGTAATCAGGGTGCATCCGTGAAGGAGTCCTGGGATCAGAGCAGCAGCAGTTGATGCTGTGGATGATAATTCATAGCGTGAAAGGAAAAAAAGTCAAAAATGCTGTGGGCTGATGAAAATTCAAAGGAGTATGAGCCTGCATGAGCCCCAACAGGAAGATGAGATGACTGCAAGAGCTGAGCTGGAAGATAGAACTCAAGTATTTCTTGGGCAGGAAATTAAGGAGCCCAGTGGGTGGGGGAAGGTGTTGATTCACAGGGCTGGGAATTCTCAGGGGTCTCTGCTGTGATCCCTGTTCTACACCTGGGATGAGCATGCAGCCCACATGTCCTCTGGGGAACGTACAGAGGCACAGTGTCCATATGGGAATGCCGGGCAGGTTACCCCTGTGGCACAGCTGTTGGTGTCGTGGTTCCATCTCTACAAAGCCTTACCTGGAGCCTGAATCTCCGGGTGTGCTCTCTCCTGATAATGTGCCTTTAAAAATTATTCCATTCTTTTTGCTTCCCACGTTTTCTGTGACAACAACTTAAAACTAACGGGAAAGGCAGGATGGGACTTTTCAGATGTTCTAGACCTTTATTCCCAATATGGGAAATGCGTTAAAATAACTGCTTTGACCACAAAAACTGCGGCATATTTTCGCTTTAAAATAATCTTTAATAAGATTTTTTTAACTAATTAAAATACCAATAGAAGCAAGAGGGTATAGGCCAAGCATTAATAAAAACCCATGAGGATAAAATGAGTTTGCGAGCAATTTGGTCTTGAACTCTGTGAGAATGGGACTAAATCTGTGAAGCCTTCCCAGATAACCCAACATAATTTGGAGCCCTAAAAATAGCCTAAAACATGAATAGCCTGGATGACCTCAAAGCTCCTTTTCAAGAGACTTTTAGAGTAGTCCGAGTAGGTGAACATCCAGGAACCCCTGGTGAGTCAGCTGGGGGATGGCTAATTGGTTATTGCTCTTGGTTAGCATCAGTCTTTGGTGGGTGGGGCTCCAGGGTCTGCTCCTTCAATGAGCCAGTAGTGGTGGGGCCCCGAGGCCCCTTTTGGAAAGGGGAGCGAGTCTAAAGGGCCCAATTAAACGGGTCCCAGGGAAGGCTGTTCCACAGGAGAGCACAGCCTGGCCCTGAGCCCACCCCAGGGGTTCCTTCCTGGGGATGCAGGCTGTGCAGAAAGGCGCTTATGAGGGAGCTCTGCTTTGAAACAAAGCAGCCAAAATGCTTTCACCACGGACAGTCCTTATCTCCAGAGATTATGCTGGTCTCCAGCGGAGCCTCTGGTGTTATAACCGTGCTCTTCCTGAGCAGATGGGGTTGTGCAAAAATCCCAGAGCGGCAACCTGGGGTCTGCTGTGGCTGTGACTTACGAGCCCTGGGCTGTGTAGGGGCTGCTTGGACCGCTCATTTTGGTGCTTTTTGGTTTGTTTGGTTTTGCATTTAATCTTTTTGGGTTTTTTTTTGTTTTTGTTTTTTTGTTTTTTTTTTAATTAACAGATGAGAAAACCTGCAGGATCTTTGTCCAAGACATTGTAGTGAGGCTCAGCTCAGGTGTGTTTTGAGGCATCTCATGGATACCTGACTGCTGTTCTGGGTCTGTGCAGATGTGTGGATGGTGCTGTGCTGTCAGGAGGAGGCTGCCCACCACCTGGGATCTGTCTTGCTGGTCTGACATGTGTGGGGATTTCCCCCAGCAGTCATGCATGGATATTGTCCAAGGAAAAGGTCTTCTCTGGGACAAGTTCTCCTCGGCCAGACAGAGAAGGCTGTTTTCTCCAGCTCCTGGGAAACAATTCTCAGGGCACTCTCACAAATACAACTGCAGGAATCAATTGCTTGCAGGGTTGTTATCCAAAAAGTTTGCAGTGTGAGTTGCAGATAAGCTGCTTAGCCCATCATACCCAAGAAAGGACCATAGTTTATGTTCCTGGCACAAACATAACTGAGATGTGTTTGCCTTTTTTCCTGCTCCTGTGATCCCAGTGCATGCTGCCTAGCTTGTTACCAATGGGCTGCAAATAGATTGGTCTGTGGGAATTTCACAGTTATCCTGTCCTCGTCTCTCCATGCAAAACCCCCTCCTGCCTCTCCAAGTGTGCTCGGTAGCCAGGTTGACAAAGATTTTGGGTTGGTGTTTATATATATATATATATATATATAATTTTATTTTTTTTTAGCTCATTCATATTGTTCTGTGATGCTCTGTGTTCTTTTTGAAGCTGGAGCAGGAAGAGGCTAGAGATAAGACAACAATGAAAGGCTGGAGTAAACCCTGCAAGCAGAGATAATGTACTTCAGAGAATATGGGTGGACTGGCAGACTGGAAGGTTCAAGGAATTTGAACTTTTGGCCACTCAGGATGATTATTTTTCCCATCAACTGCTCTGCACAGCCTTGGCTAGTGAGGTACCTGAGACAGCTTTTAGTTTAACTGGAACCACCTGTTAGATACAAGTTCATTACATTCAGAGTTGTAGGACATCAAAGCTATTACTTTGCTAATTTTTAAAAAATATCGGTTCATTTAAAGGATTTTGTTCTTAATACCTGGCCTAAAACAGAAGGTTTCTCACGTACCCTCCTCAGCTTTTCCTCCCCTGCATTCTTGTTCCACAAATACATCTTGTGATATCTGACACTTCTATGAGGAGAAATTATTCACAGTGCATTTTGTCTTGATTTTGCACCCTCCCACCTCAGCTTGTTGGGTAGTTGGTGTTACATCATTAGGGTTTTGCTAACCCTGTGGAGAGAAGTCTCCTTCCTGTCTGCATTGCAGCTTTCCCTCTCTGAATGCCTGGGTTTGGGAGGTGCTGAAGGCAGAGTGATGATGGGGAGATACAGTGAGCTGCAGAAACTGATTACAGGGTCACACTGGCTCCAGGGGGGTTTAAGACATGTTCAAACAAAAACCCTTTCTTGAAAGATGGTTTTGAAAATTGCTGTCTCTCAGGAACTTGGTTCTCAAGTTGAACCCCAACGGAGAACCAGGCAGATTCCTTCTCACTGCCACTTTCTTTGCTTGGGTGGAAATCCCCTCGGGGTTCCATATTTGTAGGTTCCCCATCTTTATTGGGGTGTAACTTACCCGCAGACAGGGTTTGATAAGTTTAGACATCAGCCACATAATCTGCCACACAAATTTGCCTCAGTACACCCAAATCCTCAGCAGCCCACACTGCTTCCATACAGAAATGGTGCAAAAATCCACGTCTTGGCTGTGCCACTTTTTAACTGTAGAGCAGAAGAAATGAAGTGGTATAAAAGGTCAGACCAGATTTTTTAGTGAGTAGCTGTTTGGAGGAAATGGAGGAATTTTGGCCCGTTCAGGCTGAAATTCCTGCTTGGTTGTGTGGGAGTTTCGGCTCGGGGGAGGCAGCTCCACTCACAAATCCATCGAGGCTTTGTCTGGACTTTTACTGACACGGGCACGACTGGCTTGCACCTTGATGGCTGTGTTGGGGTGGCTTGTAAGAGCAGGAGTTGGAGGAGGTGTGAGAAGAGCCCCTCTGCCTCCTTACAGGCAGGCTCAGGGAGAAGGAGGGGAAGACCTGAGCACCCCAGAGGCTCTGGGCTCTGCTGGCTGGGCGTGGGCCGGCGCTTTGTCACAGCTGTGCCCATACATCTGGGCCTGGAATGTGCCATGGTTTCATGGCTTGGTTTCATCACATTGGCTGCCAAAGTCACGGATTCCTCCTATATGTTTTAAAAGCAAACAATCCGTGACTGCGGACACTGCTCCCTGTGTGTCAGCACGCAGGCAGCTGGGGGAACGCTAAAACCAAATTAACCCAGAGCTGTTAAATTATTCTCTGAGGGAATGAGAAAGATGATTATCAGCGACTGATGAGCTCTGGGTGAAATCCTCTCACGGCGGTGATGTCTTTGGCAGGTAGAGGAATGAACGTGGACTTTCAGTGGAATTCTTTTCCTTGTGCTCAAGGTCATGGTTTCTGCCCTGTTAGACTGCACATTGATAAACAGGAGGTACCAGGCAGGGCTGTCATTTCTAGGAGTATTACAGCTCTTGACTTGGTATGTCCCAGCCGGGGAGGCCTTACAGACAATATCTACAGGTGCTGGGACAGTTTGGCAGTCAGGAGGGGCCTGAACTGGGCTCTCCTTCCAGCTGTGCTTGCTGTGCACCCATGGCAGTCACTGGGGAAGAGGAGAGGGACAGGTTTGTCTCTTAATCTGGACTTTCTCCCCAAGAAATAATGGATAGATCATGGGTTTTTTAGCCACATGGGGAGAGGCTGTGGCAGTGCCAACTCTTCTTCTTGTCTCCTATCTGATGTTCGAATCTTCTTCACAAAGCACCCAGCTGATTTCCTTGAAACACAGGTGTGAGATTGCTGTGAGCAAAGACAGCACTGGCATCAGCTGCTCTTGAGGAGTGTTGTCCATGTGAACAGGGGCACTGGAGGATTACGCAGATGGACTTAAAAGGTTAATTTCCAGATCAGTGCCATGCTGGAGCTCAGTGTGAGGTGCTGAGCACTTCATCCTAGGCACAGGGACTGGCCATCCCCTTCCAGGACAGAGACGTGCACCTCGTGTAGAATTTGCCATGGTAGAATGGGATGCTCCAAAGAGATTTGTTTATTTCCTTTCAAAGTCTATCTGGCATTAAAAGCTGAGTCAGTTGTTTCCCATTAGTTACAAAAAACCCTACTCTCCCTGTGTGTGGAGTGACAGCTCCCTGAAGAGACTCTGCTTCTCACAGTCTCAAATAACTGCAGTCAGATGACATCCCTCAAGTCAGGCTTTTTCTTAGTAATTTCAGATTTAGGCTGCAAGCATACCAGTTAGTATTAGCGAGCTGGAATTCCCCACTTTTTCTATTTATAGGAAGGCACTTTTTTCTGTATGTTCTGGGATTATGAGAGTTTCTGCCATGGTGCCATGGTGTATTTTTTGTTTTGCTAAAATTAGTCTCAAGCTCCTGTTAGTTAAAGGGAGGGATAATTAAGGCAGTGGACCCGAGGCCCTTTGAAAATCAGCCTTGGGAACCATGTGGGGCTTTTTCTCTCCCAGGAAGTTGGTGGCTGGATTTATTTAGCTGGCTATATTTGAGTGACTTCCAATGAAATTCTTCTAGAATACCAAGTCTCCCTAGGACACTTGCTCACCTGTCTGCATGAAGCTGCTTGCAGGAACTTTGGCTTTTTCACTTGTGCACATTGGACAGCACAGCACAAGACTCTTCACAGCGAGGGCCATCGGGGCACTTTGTGTCTCTGTAGAAGAGGTTTTTTTTCCTTTGAGTCACTTTTTTCCTTATCCCCCTTCTCATGTAATACTATATTTTACTGGAGGAAGACCCTGGTATGAACTGCTGCTAATCCTGCCAGCTAATTATTAAGTCACACATTTTCCCAGAACACAACACTCCTAAAAAAGAAAACCAAAAACCACACATTCCTAGAAGCTTCCTAGAAGCATTTAACCATCAAGGACAATTGACACCTCAAGGTAAATACTCTGAGAACCTGAAATCCTGAATGCAGTTATCGTGTGTTATCTCTGCAGCACCAGGAAGTTTCAAGGGCCTCTTTACAGCCACCTCTGTGCTTGGGTTTCTGATGGTGTTTGCAGGAGGATTAAAGCAACTGGAGAGGGTGGGAGTCCTTGTGGCACCTGACCCTCTCCACCTTCTCTGGCCTCAGTCAGCTCCTGGGCTGAGCTGGCCTTGTACACCAGTGCTTGTACCCCTTTACAGGGTGCCCAAGGACAGGGAAGTCCACTTAGCCATTCCCTGAGGGGTGTGGTAGCTCAAGTTTGGGCTAAAAGACAAATATTTAAGTCTTGTCTTTAATGGGTTACTTAACACTTTGCCCAGCAACCTAGAAAGTTGCCAAGGCCATCTCAGTCAAGTGCAGGGAATCTCCTATTGCACAGTGAGAGGCTGGTGTGGGCAAAGTCCTTCTGTGTAAGTGACTGAAGGAATTCCAGCCACCCTGCTCTGTCCTGACCAGTTTTGCTGTGCTGTGATGCCTCTGGTTACCCAAGTCTGGCTGCAGTGACCTTGGGGTGGCTGTTGGGCTGATTTCAGTTCAGAAGGGACCCCCCTGCTTGCTGGGCTCTCGTGTTTGACCATGCACAGGTTGGTGTGTCAGCATGCCCGAAGGCTGCACCTGTGTGGCATGTGCTGTTTGCAGCTCCAGGTAGGCAGGGATTTAGCAGGATGTTGCTCTGTGCCTCTCCTTGGTGCCAGCTGGCTGAAGCTGCTGCTGCCCTGGTGGAGGTCCCTTCTCACACTTGGCTATCCAGCTCTTCAGGCCACAAGAGATGGCACTGCCCTGCCCTGCCGTGTGCCAAGTGCTGCAGATTTAGTCCCCCGAGGATTTTTGGCAGGAGGTGTGTGTGGCGCTGGCATGGGAAGGACAACTTGTGCAGGAGGATGCTGTGAAGATAAAGCAGTGCTGTGTGTGAAATCGGCGGACGAGCCAAATCCTTCTCAGAAGTGGTGTTTAAAGAAAAAATCCTTTGTGGAAAATGCTCCATCAGCTGTTCACCTAAGCCAAGCTGCTTAGGAAGTGAACAGGCACTGTTTAGAAAATAACTTCATAAACTATTGGGTTTCTGCTGCTGCTTGTTATGGCACTGAGCAGGTTTCATGCCAGCTGGTAACTCTGAATCTGTGGTTTCATGGAAAGTGTTTTCTTTGATGTCTCTCAATAAAACTCCAGAGTTTTGGGAGAAGAAAAACTTGAAAACATTGGTGCAAAATTGAGCCTCCGTGCTCACACCTCTCCCCAGCTCAACCAAGGTGTTTAATAGCTGCCACTTTGCACCTCTGTCCTTTGTGGTTAAAGGATGGGTGGTTGTTTCTAGAGCCTGGCTGTCAAAATCTTGAGATACGAGGGTAGGGAACATTCTCATTCAGAACACCGTAATCCTCCATGAATAACTTGGAAAAATATAATTTTTAGGAGTGAGGATTTAAGACACAGACATACAAGAACAAGCCAGGAACTGCTGTGAGGAAAAGAGCAGAATGGGGACAAAGCATATTTCAGTGCACGCCCCTCTTTCAAATACTGACCTTGTGCTTTTATATGTGGGGTTTGTTTGCTCTCAGCCACTTGAGTATTTTGTAAAAAAAAGACTGGATAAAAAGCCGTGCCCACTTGGAGGGGAAGCACCTTTGTTTGCTGCCTGGAAGGGTTGAAGTAGTTCTTGTGTGATTGAAAATGAAAAGTAAGCGCACACTAAATGTGAGAGATTTCATTAAAGGGTTTTTGATGGATGGGCTGGGGAGAAATAAATCTGCGGAGCAGAAGCTCAGCAGGGGCACAGTCAGTTGTTAATGAGTAAATTCACTGCTTCCATGAGAATAAATGATTACAGGCAAAGGATGCAAAAGGGGCCGATCACTGACCTCGAGAAATTCAGAATCAGAAGCTCTCTGCCTTTCCAGGGCTCTTCCACCTCCTGCATATTTGTTTGTGGGGATAAAAATAGGCACCTTGGGGATAAAAAGAGGCACAAAAAGGCACCTTATTAGCTTTAGCTGCTGCCAGTGATGTGGTGCCAGCGCTGCCGAGCGTTTCCAAGGCTGACTCATAGCAGCTGAGCAGCTACTCGCCCGGGCTGTGGACAGAGGTGACCTGTGCTCCCAGAGAGCTGTTTTTCCCTGGCACTGTGGATTGATAACCCCATCCAGGCTCTGACATCTCTGCGTTTTCCAGGTGGGCTTGTGGCTGCAGTGAGGGACCAGGCAGTACCTGGGGGATGGATCGGCTTGGGAGGGAATAAATAATTTGATTTTTAAAAGTGGGGGAAAAATAAATTAACACTTCCCCACACTTTCCATAGCAGTTCTTTGTCTGCTTTCTCTGCTTCTAGGCTGTGGAGATGTCTGGAGCTGCTGTGCAGTGACTCGGGCTGGGGTGCCAAACGCCCCAAAACGCTGCAGGTGCCTGCTGAGGGTGTCCTGCAGCCCTTTGCTGTGCACATCCAGGAGGCCTGGTGTGCCCCTAAACAGTGGGGTTGCTGCCCATGCCCTGGCGTGGAGCTGCACCTGCTCAGCAGCTCCGTCTGATCCTCGCAGGGCGTCCCAAGAGGGGATGAGCAGTGCTGGGAATGCTCTCGGACATGGAGCAGTGCTTAGGGAGGGATGAACTGCTTTGCTTTCACATGGTGTTATTTTCATAAGTCAAAGGTAATAAATCTGCCCTGTGGAAAATTAGTGAGTGGTTTTTACTGTATGAACTCCTCCTGCGGGCTCTGGGGTTGGGAGCAGAGCTGGGTTTAGCTCCCAGCCAGCACAGCCTGCTCAGACCTTTTAATCCCAGAACCAGAAAGAGCCCCTCTTGCTGCTGGTGAAAATGTAATTGTCAATATTACAACAATGTGAAGATTTGATTGTCTCTGTGTGGCTTTGAGGTGTCTTGGAGTATCAGTGAGACTTCCCCAGAACTCCCTCATGAAAGCAACACAGGATGCAAACCTGGTCCAGCTTGCTGTCTTCTTCCCACGTGCACCTCCTAGAGCTGGAAAAGTAAAATCAGTGCCTTAAGGAAAGGAATAGAGAAGAAATGCATGAGTTTGCCATCATGGGCTGCTTACACAGAAGGATGGATGAACAAATGGACAGAGAATGTGCTGCTGCAGAAGTAGCCGAAGTTCTCTTGACTCTGGAATCTGTTTTTACTCTTTAAGTCTTTGCACTGTCACACTGGGCAGTAATCGGGATTCTGTTTTAATGGTATTTTAGTGCTGGATAAAGCTGCCCACCATCTAAAGACAGAAATGGATGGAGTGTTGGACACAGAGGAAATGCCCTCATCTCCATCTTCCCCTCCTGGCTCTGGAACTTGCTCCATCCTTCAGGCACTGAAGGGGCAGCTGCAAGTGATTGTTACTAAGGAAACTTGCTTCAAAACCACTAACAGCAACATCAGCTAGTAGAGATGTTACTATTTTCAAAGAAATCTGGTTGCTAATTAAAGTAGTGTCAGAATTTCCTGGCTCAAAGGTCGTTTTATGAAATTCCAGAGGCTGGTCAAAGGTTGATCTATACCTGGCATGTTTTTGAGGTAGGGAAAATAAGGGATCTGCCTGCCTGGAGACAAGTGTGAGAATCAAGTCTGGTGTTTCACCCTTATATTCTCCATGAAGAAGGGAAAAAAATGTCTGAAGTGCTTGGGAGCATAAAGGTTTTTATTCATCTGACTGATAATAGGAGCTAAATAAAGGCTTTAGAAAAAAAACCAACCACTTCCCTTGCAATATTGGTTGGGCAGAACTGTACTGGAACTAAACATGGAATGAGAAGTCTGGCTTTTCTGCCAGCTCTATTTTTAGAGCTACTGCTCCATCTTTGCATCTGAGTTTTCTCACCAGATGCACTGGAAACAGGCAATTTGCTGTTATTTTTTCCGGCCAGGCTGTGATTCTCTGCAAGATAAGGATGTTGGATGGAGGGGCAGGGGACGCGCCAGACTGGACAAGAATCCCCCTGACCAGGACATGGGTCTTGTTCCAGGTTTGGGGTCACTGTGGTCCTGAATATTTTCTGTGCTCCATTAGGAATGACCCTTCCATGCTGGGAGTGCTTGTGCAGTGTTGGCTGGCTTATTTGTGTCCCAAGATTGCGGTCACAACTGAAATAAAATTCAGCAGCAGTTACAGCACACAGCAGCACTACAGATGGATTTGGGTATGGAGAGAGGAATTGTGTTTGGCTTTGAGAGCAGATATCTGCCCTGCCTTTTAGCTGAGGTATTGCAGATGATCCAGACATACCCAGAGGTTCTTGTGCCTTCCTGTGAAAAGCAGGAATGAAGGATAAAAGGTGTGCTAGCCCCAGTCTTGGACATCCAGCCCTGCCAGTGGGGCTGGGACTGGCCTTTCAGAGAGCTCCCAGCAAGCCTGGACAGTTTTATCTGCATGCCCTGTGTGTGTTTGTGTCTCCTATGACTCACCTCTGCCTCCTTCTTCCAGCCACAGAGGGGTCAGGAGCCTGTGGCTGCCCTGCCCCAGGGCCGCTTACACCAGAGCTTGCAACCAGCACAGCACTGAGGTTTTTTTCTGGCTGTTGGTTTCACTTCGTGAATCACTGAGCCCGAGGCTTGATTTTGTGTTAAATTTCACTGTTGGGGCAAAAGCTGCACCAGTTGGTAATCCATGCTCTGCAGAGGGAGAGGAGTCCTGAGAACCAGAAACACGAGGGGAGTTGGACTCCAGACATTTAATTAGGAACACTTTGTTCCAGCTTAAAGCTGAACAAGGGGGGAGGACCCCCTAGAAATTCCATGGGATTTACTGGCAACAGATTCGTTACTGTCTTTTCAAAAAGAAAGGCAGGAGAGGGGATGCACCTTGCATTTCTGAATTTGTGTTTGTGGTTGCTGTTCATTCAGAACAGAGAATCAATCCCCTGTGCCTGAGGCCAGAACATGTACAGGTATTTTTGAGCCCCAGGGAATTTTATCCAGCTACAGGCAGTGCTAGATTCCAGCAGGAGCTTTAATTTTTTTCCCTGCAGAATAAAGTCTGGAGGAGGGTTTAGAGTAGAGGGAAGGTGTAATTTCACAGGTTGGTGTTCAGCCCTGTTCCCATGCCAAGAGGCAGATGTTGAGCTGTGAGAACTGGTCCTGCAGAGAACACAGCTGCCTGAGCTGAAGCCTCTTGGGCTTCACTATCAAATAACAGCTCTGCTGAGAGGGTAAGCAGGCAGAAAAACTGCTCCTTGGAAAAAGCTGAGTCTTGTATGCCTTGACAACACATATATTGCAGAGGGGAACTAGGGCAGCATTGAGGTCTGTTTTCCCTCAGTTTTTGAAAAGGGTGCCTGTTTCCCCCTTGGCTGCACTTGAAAGTCTTTTGGCAGCAGAGAACCCAGTTGGGTGACCACTTTGGTTTCTTTATTCGGGGTGGCACCAGTCCTTAGCAATGCAGACCCTGAGTGGTGACAAATCCCACCCTCCTGCCCACTCCCAGCTGGAGAACAGCCTGTGACCTCCTGTGCTTGATGTTCATGTGGATTTCCCAGCTGGATCTGGTTCACTCCTCCCTGAGCATCTCTCTCAAGCCCTCCTAGTCTATACCCAGGTGTGTTTTCAGGTGTCACCAGCCTGCAGTGGGAACCAGACCAATCCCCCTAGTAAGTGGAGGAGATGCTGCCCCAAGGGGCGTTTGGAAGTATCCTGAGGAGGTTTTTGGCTGAACGAGAGGGGAGCTGAGCTGGTGCCAGTCCCCAGGGCTGCCCCATCCCCTCGCTCCATATCTGCACACCAGCACTCAGAGCCCTTGTCTGACTGACCCCCAGCAAGATCAGTGCTTTAAGAGATGGCTTGGTAGATTTAGATACCTTTCTTGTTTCTTCTGCCCTCGGCTTGCCCGGTCTGTGGATTGTCAGGGCTGGTTGGAGGCGTGTTGTTATTAATGTATGTCCTGTGGCTCGGCGATGCGTGTGGCCGGGGCAGGGCTGAGGTGCTGGCTGCTGTTCTGGCTCTCCTGCATGGCTGGGATGGGCACGGAGCCGTCCTTCTCCCCCCCTTGCAGAAGTGTCCCTCTGCATACTTGTGAGTCTTAAGGGGGTTGTATGCTCATACAGCCCCAGCTCTGCATGAGGAGGGACTCCTGGGCTATAAATCTCTGCCTTCCAAGCACTAAACTCCCTTTTGGGTTGTTTTTGACATTAGGAATGTCCTCTGATAAGAAAACTTTATTTGCCTTTAAATATCACTTTGTGACAGGATGATGGAGTGGGGATTCTTGGAGCGAGCCTGTGCCAGCCGGGGAAGGGAAATTCTGCCGGGGCTTTTGTTTCTCTCTAGCGCTGACATTGTAGCTCTTTAAAAGACTAGGTTTATTTTGTACTTGGCAGGAGTGTGTGTGCACATGTCAGTGTCCAGACAAATGGGAGCAGCCCTGTGCTGGAGCCAAGGGTGTCTCCTGCTCTCCCCTCCCTGTGGCACCTGGGGAAGAGGAGCTGTGCTGGGGTTTTTTGGAACAGGCTTCAAAACACAGGTTGTGTTGGTGAAGCAGGGCTGGTACGTGGAATGCCTTAAAAAAACAGGAAGAAGGATTCTGTGGTACCATCTGCAGGGTACAGTTGGATGTTCCCTGGCTGGCAGGCCAGTGTGTCACCTGTTACCCCAAGAACAGCCCAAAAGCCAAGCCCCCAGGACAGCATTGCTGGTTTTAATGCAGCCTGCTCAGGCTAAGCCTGAGGTGTCTCCCAGTGCAGCCTGTAGCCACGGAGTCTGAGCTGTGTTTGCATTCAGCAGGAGCTGAGCTCCCCAATCTGGCTCTCTGCAGCAGCCGTGTCGTATCACCATCCCTTTAGATACGGAGGATTTCTCTCCACAGGCTGCTTGTGAGCAGCAGGAGCTGCAAAGTGCCAGCTCATTTATTCCACTTGGATCCCGTGAAGTTCTCTCTGCTTTTCAGGATGCCTCAAGCAGCCAGCTAACTCTGTGTTCATTTCTTTCAGCTCTTCCACGTAGCGTATGTCCTGATCAAGTTTGCCAATTCCCCTCGTCCTGACCTCTGGGTGTTGGAGCGATCAACTGATTTTGGCCTCACCTATGAGCCCTGGCAGTATTTTGCCTGTGAGTATGACAGGGGGCTGCAGCTCAGGCAGTGGGGCTGAGGTGAAGATAATTCTGTACAAATACAGGGTTGGGTCTGGGACCTGTTCCTGTGTTATTGCTGTGATGCAGCACATGTCTTCTGTTTCATCTGCCCAGTAAGACTGCAAGAGTTTAAGGTTAAATGTTCCTCAGGACAGGAGAACTGTTGTGCTCTCTGGTATTAAATGTATTTTTTAAAAACACTGTCATGATGTGTATGGGGGTGCCAAAGTTGGCATCAGTGTCTGCAGTTGGGTGTTGTTGATCTAGGTCTGAAGGAGAGATTTCTTATCATCTCCTCCCTGCCCTCCTCTTTCTGTCTCTTGCCTGTACCATCCCAGACCGTATTTCAGCTCCTCCAGAAGCAGCTCTCTTCCAAGTGGCTGCTATCACAGAAAAGTCTGGATGCAGAAAACATTCCCTTGTGCTTATCAGTACCGGAGATTGGATCCAGCCTGTGCAGGGCAGGGAAACACTGTCCTGCTGCTGTGCAAGGTGGGATCACAGACAGCTGGCTGGAAAGGAGATCCAGTCTGTGCACTTGGCTTCTCAATTCTCTGATTAAAACCTTAAGAAACAGCTGGTTCTACGAAACTCTTCTCCCAGAGGGTCTGTGGGGTAGCCGGATGCCGAGGAACTTGTTAACCACCAGCTCCTCCCAGAAGCAGCAGCAGTAATTGGGAGAAGATGTGAGTTAAGATCTACAGCCAGAGCTTAAAACCTGGCAAGGAAGGACTTGGGAGCACTCAGAGGCCTTGCCCTGGGCTGTCCCTGAAGGCTCATATTTCTGGCTTACCTGTCAGGCTGTGCTTTAGATTTCTGGCCTCTTCTTGTGCAAGGAAGAGCTGCAGACGTATTACCTCTGTGTTGCCTTAGCATGGTAGCTCCTCTCTGGGGTGGATGTTTCTCTCTGCTGCGTGCTAGTAGGGAATTACTGCTGTCAAATTCCTACTTTGCTTTTTTTTGTCTTCTCTGAGAATTTCTCTGCCAGCTCTGAAGCCTCTCGTGGGACCCGTTATCGATGTGCTCCTGCGTGGTCTGGAGTTGCACAGGGAGCTCTAGCCCCACTGGCATGTTCCTGTGTGTAGTGGCAGTGCTGCAACATCTGGAGTCCCCTTCCCTCCCAAAACATCCATAACAGGCCCTGTTACCACTCCCCTGGAGAAATGACATGCAGTGACACAGCCCAGTGGAAAATTCCCATGGAAATAAGGAGGTGGCTGCTCCAAAACCTGCCAGATTTGTGAGCACAAGAAGTCCTCTGCGGAGGTTTATTTTTATCGCGGGGAATTCTGTAGGTGGTCTAATAAAAACACTGCCAGGTCAGTACCAGGGTTAAAAGCAGCTGGCAGAAACGCAGGGTTTCTTCAGAGCTACCAGTGAGCCTTGCTGGGAGTGACGCTGTGGCACTGTCCCTGAGCTGCTCATCACAGCACCTGCCAAGGTGCTTTTGGGCTTAGCTCTGTGGGAGCTGGGTGAGGCTCTGTCCTTGTCTGTTTCCTTAAAGCGCTGCTAAGAGTTTAAGGCCAATGGGTTACTCTCTTTTAGCTCAGAATGCCCAGCTTCTTGCTCACATGTTTGTGCAGATTTTGCAATAACTGGAGGAGTTCTTTGGTTTTCCTGAGCAGCTCCTTGGGCTGAGCATCCAGCTGCGGTTTGGTCGTGGCAGTGCTCTGGAAATCAGTCATGTCAAGCTAGTGGTGACAGGTTCCTTGCCTGGGGCTTTAAAAATAAATTGCCTTAGAAAAGCATCTGGTGAAGCAAACCTTGGTGGCCAGAGACCTGATGTTAAATATTTCCACATCTCCCTGTGGATTCAACTGAGCTCTTGCTGTTGCCAAAACAGTGTTCCCCAAAGCAAGGCCACATTCTGGAGAGAAGGTGTGGATGGGTGCAAGTCAGAGGTGAAGAGAGGGAGGCAGGAATTCTCTGCTCCCTCTTTGCTGTTCCTTCTGCCTGGCTCAGCCTACCCACGCAATATATGGAGTGGGGGGCCTGCCTTCTGGAGCCACATTGAGACAGATTTTGGAGGATTACTGCCATGAATTGGGTTAACATTTCCCCTTCAGTTTCCGTTGTGAGCTGAGCAGTGCTGGCAGGATCTGGAGATTATGTTGGCTACCTTTTCTTCCCTTTTCTCCCCATGGAAGCACCCTCAGTGTTTGACAGTGACATTTGCTTCAGCACGCTCTGCTGTGAGCTCCTGGCACAGGTGGAAAGGGAGTGGGAAGGAGCAGCCGCCTTTGTCCAGGCTCTTCCTGAGGGAGCAGTCCCTGAGAGTAGCGCTGTGCAGTTTTTTGTGAGGGTAGATGTAGGTGCTCACCACCCTGCACAGTCATGAGCTGCGGTTTGGTTGGCTCTGCCAGCACAGGGATGTCACACATCCTGGGGACAAGGGTGCTGAACTTGAAGGAGCAGTCACACTGGGAAGCCAGGCCATTCCTGTAGCTGCAAGGAGAGTCATTCAGTGAGCATTCAGTGTCACCAAGCCAGCAGAGTGGCTGCCTGGTGATGCCTGTTCCCTGACTTTATCCAGCCTTGCATTGCCACTTAGTGGCAGGAGCCCTCGTTTGCTGTCCCCAAGGAGTGGTTCTTGGTGACTTTGGCATTTCTGGTTTGTGGCATTGGTTTAAGAGCAACGTTCAGAGTAAGGTGTGAGGAAGGGACCTGCACTATTTGGGAGAGGCAGAGCAATGGCTTGTAGGATGTCTGCTTGTCCACCCTGCTGGGAGATGTCCCAGCCCAGTGGCTGTGGCTTGTGGTTGCTCCTGTTGTGGATTCTGTGCTGGCTTCGGGACTGACCCAGGAGGTTTAGGAGCCACGTGGAATGATGGTGCAGCTCCTACATCAGGAGCAGAGCCCTGGCAGCAAAGAGCCCTTCTGCACTTCACTGCAGTGTAGCAAATCCACTGCCAGCAAGGCAACAGAATGATTCCAGAGTTAGATCTCAGACTGGTTAAACTATAAGCTTAATGCCAAAACAGAGGTGTGAGTTTCTCTGCAGGTGGCAGTAGGTACAGTGGTTATCCTGACCTGCCTGATTTACTGCAGGGGAAGGTGATTTGGGGAATTTTCTGCCTATTACTGTTAGAGTGACACCTTCCCTTTGTGGAAGACATGTATTTAGTCATGACAGAGTTAATGATACAAAGCAATCTCGGTGTGGTAAATGCTTAACAAAGATTGTACACCCATGTCTCCTGTGGGCAGCGTGGGAAAATCCATAGAGGGCTGGGAATGATTCCCTTTCTCTTACTGCTCTCATCTCTGGTTGATGAACAGCTTCCAAGAGGGACTGCATTGAGAAGTTTGGCCAGCACACTGTGGACCGTATCACCAGGGATGACCATGCCATCTGCACCACTGAATACTCCCGGATCGTGCCTTTGGAGAATGGGGAGGTGAGCCATTGCCTGTTTTCATCCCTGGAGCTCCCAGGGTTACTCAGTGGCTGTTGGTACTCCTGTCAATTTTTGAATGTTAGGCTCCTTTGTGAAGCTCCTGTCAATTTTTGAATGCCACTTAACATCTTCAGTTAAACCTGATGAGATTGACAGAGAGCTGATTCAGTCATCTGCATGACAGGGTTCAGCTGAGGGACAGTTTCCTCCCACCCTACAGGATTACACAGATTTGTTTTCACAGAATGGTTTGTGTTAGAACCACCCGGTTCTGACTCTCTGCCACGAGCATATGCACCTTCCACTAGAGCAGGCTGCTCAGTGCCCAGTCCAACCTGGCCTTTTCCCTGCTCCCATTCACAGATTGTTGTCTCTCTGGTAAACGGGCGTCCAGGAGCCATGAACTTTTCCTACTCTCCTCTCCTGCGGAATTTCACCAAAGCCACCAACATCCGACTGCGCTTCCTGCAGACCAACACTCTGCTGGGACACCTGATGGGCAAAGCTCTGAGGGACCCTACGGTCACCAGGAGGGTAAGGCAGGCCTTGTGCTGGTGAGCTGGAACTGTTTGAGGGCTGTGCAGGCCACCTCAGGGGAGAGGACACCCTGGGTGTTGCCTGTGGGGATTTTCTCTCTGTCTCACACACCCTAAAGCTGAAGTCATCTGCAGTGGATGCTGCTGTGGTTGGAGCTGGAGGTGGGATGACACCAACAATGTGAAACTGGGAGGCACCTCTTGGTGTCACACGTGGCTTTGTGGCTGTGCTGGGAGCACCCCACTCGTAGCTAATGATAGAGGTGGTGGATCTTACCATAGGCAGATACTGCAGCCTGTGACACTGAAAGGGAAATACCCCAGCACATCGCTTCACTGGAGAAAGTCCTGCTGGAATTTGACTGGACTGGTTATGAATCTGATTTGTAAAAAGAGTAATGGCCAATTTTTCCTGTGCTTTCCAGTATTACTACAGCATCAAGGATATCAGCATTGGAGGGCGCTGTGTCTGCCACGGCCACGCAGACGTCTGCGATGCCAAAGACCCCAACGACCCTTACAGGTACCTTTTGCAAAACCCCAGCTCTGTGTTAAAGCTTTTGAATTCCTGTTCTAAGAATGAAAGATGATAGCAGTGTTAGTTGTGTCCTGTCCTGAGCTTGTAATGGGGCTGTCAATGCTGTTTGTGTCTCTGCCTTAAGGAAGAAGCAGAAACTGCTCCAGACAAAGTAGCAAAAATCACACATTTTGTCAGATTATTTATCAGCCAGATCAGTTCCCTGGTCAAGTTTCCCTGTCCACAGCTTTGCCATCCCACTGGAGTAGTGTGTGAGAATGAGAAGGAGAGATACTGATAGAGAGCAGGAAGGATTCCCATCAAAGTCCTGGGATCATATCTGAACTTTTGCAGAAAAGTCTCTTGCTTCCCATGTGGCTTCTTAAGCATTGGGACAATACTCTCATAAGTAGATGGTCTCTCATGAAACCAGAGACTGCTTCCCATTTCTGCTCATAAGAACCATAGATTGGATATGTACATATCTGAACAACTCTTTGCAAAAGAACAAGAGTGTGTCAAGAAGTTACATTTTGGCTAATGGAACTTCCCATCTGCCTTGGCAACCTGGAATGCCAAAGAGCTGCTTCAGACCATGGAAGTGTTGCTTTTAGCCATCTGTTTGCAGCTTGAATGCTGCCTTTATGAAAGGGATGGGTAGATTCAGCTGGAAGAGGGGAGCTTGTATTTCTTTCTCATCAGGATCATGTAGAACATTTGGATCGTCTAAAATAAAATTCCAATGAGTCCCAGCCAAGGTTAAAGCTGTTAAGTATTAAAACAAAGATGCATTGGTAAGCAAGCCTGCCCGAGTGTGCCAAACTCTCTGACAAAAGGAAGTTCATAAATATTTGAGTATACAGTTCCTTGTTTTTTAGCCATTGGTGTTGCTGGATGCAAAGTGCACCTGTGTGGGGGGCAAAAGGCTTCATGGGGACAAGTGATTCTTTAATATGGAAATCCCAGAAGCTTTCTTGGGTTTATCAATGGCTTGGGACTCTCCAAGAAGGGAGGGAAAGTTGAGCAAGGAGGGGTATGTTGGAGATTGTTGTTCAGTGCCACTTCTGCTTGTAACCATCTCTGTCTCCTGAAATTCCTCTCCTCCACTCTCATTTGGATGCATTTGGCATCTTCACTCTTGGCCCCAGCCTGTTCTCTGATGTTGCAGCACATGTTGGTAAGCAGCTGTTGCATTTCACCCAGAGCAAATCACGCTGGCCTGAGGGAGAAAACATTTCCTACTTGTGTACTTTGTACAGGCAGAACTTAACAGCTGTAAGTCTTTTGGGATACAGCAGGAAAAGGTGCTGGATAAATAGGTCTTCTCATGGCATCGCTGTACCCTTTAGCAAGCCCAGGAGCATGGGCAAGTCAGCAGAAATCTGATACTTTCAGTTGAGAAAATGAGTAATTGTTGAAATGCTGCCATTTTCCAGGCTCTGGGAGCAGCTGTGTCCAGCCTTCCCACTGATGTGGGCACTGCTGGGCAGGATCCCAGCCCTTCTGCCCTGACACAGCACAGAGCCAGCTTGGGGATATCTGTAATGCCACATCAGCTGGGGCTCAGACACACTGTCCCCTTGAGACACAGCCCCAGCTACCAGAAACCTGTAATGTCTTCAGCAATCTGTGCCCTCTGCACGTGTCCTGCCTCTTCAGAATCCGATGTGTGACAGTAACTGGGCAAGGAAATGCAAATAAAGGGATGTGGATTGGCCTGGCCCTATTAAAAACCCCACAGTCTCAGCCTGTTAGGGGAGTCTCTGCTGTTCATTTTAACTTCTCTCTCCTGCACATCCCCATGTTTCTTGTGCCTGTTGCTCAGAAAGGCAGGATGAGCACTTTATAATAGAGGTGAGGTGAGCTAGAAATCTTGGCAAAGACTTCAGGACATGATGAAGCATGTCCATGAGCTGACTTCCTGGCCATAAATGATAATATTCCTGCAGCTTTGGAAAGTTTGCGTGAAGTGCCAAGCTAGAGAGGCTGCACATGCAGCTGTGTTGAGCTGGCAGCACCTCTGGGGCCCAGTGTGAGTGTTTGCAGGGACCTGTGGGCAGGTACAGCCTCTCCTCAAGGAGAGGCTCCTCTGCACAGCTTTGCACAGCTTTCTCTCTTTGCCCAAAGTTGGAATGGGCTGAATTAAGCAGAGGGAAGGAATGATCTCCTGGTTAAAGGGGAACACCAGCAGGATGAGGCACAACCCTTTCTCCTGGCAAACCCTTGGAGCAGTGGGATGAGAATCATCAGGAAGCTGGCTTGGAGAACCCAGACATGTTAATGGGCTGAGTGAGCTCAGGAGAGCCCTGCAAGGGCTCTGCATCTGTCTGGTAAGGGCAACTGTGCCTGTGGCTTCAGAGCCCTGTCACAGATGCCACAAGCAAGAGGGGAGACAACCAGAGAGTCCATCTGCTCCTTCTGTGCTTGATGCTGAAGATAGCCACTGAGACAGCAGCAGCCTGGCTGGTCAGAAGCACATCCACAGATGAAGGATGGTTGCCAACTGCTGCATCTTGAACTCCAGCTTCCCCCTTTCCCATTTGGAAGGGAAAGCACCATGTGTGCCACTAGATTTGTGGCATCTGGCAGTCTCTTTTTGCAGGTGGTTTTTTTTTTCTCCATACAGTCAGAAACAGAGGAAGGGGCTTTTTTTTGGTGTTTTTTTTTTCTTTTTTTCTTTATTGTGCTCCTCAGATGTCCCAGCCAAATCCAGATGCTGTAGTGTTTGTGTGTTGCTCTCAGTTCTGCCCCAGCTGCTCTCTGGAAACTGTTTAGTCTCTGCTGTTGAGCATCAATTCCAGCGGGAGGACTGCGGTTTCATTTCTTGCAGCAGGATGACCAGGAAATGTGTGCTATGTGAACACAGCCGCTCCCTCTTCTTCCTTGTATATACTCAATCAATGAAGCATGTAAATACTGTGGTTTATGCACATTTGTCTGTAATTCATTAGCAGCACGGACTCAGCACAAGTGCAGTAAAGCCGTGATAGATGAGCTCTCTCTGAGAGGTCATTGCTAGCTCTGAGCAGCAGAGACTAAATAAATACCTCCTTCTTCATCTGAAATGAGCATCTTTACTCATAAGTGCCATCTTCTCGCATTCTGGGAACTGAACCAGTACTTTTCAAACATCTTGAACGTTAAGGAGCCTGGGGTGTGTGGCTGGAGCCACGTCCTCCAGTCGGGGAGAATAACGCTGCTCAGCAGGTTTATAAGTTCCCTGACTCAGTGACCATCTTTCTCCACGTGTATGTGTATGGATCTTAATCTTGATCTCCAGCTGCTGCCATGGAAAGAAGCGATAAAATTTTGTTTCCTTGGAAGTGCTGAGTGGTAGTCAGCCAGGTGAGAGATCTGTGGGTGGTTGCATTCCAGAGACATGGCCAAGGTTTGCCTCTCATTGAGACTCCCCCGTAGGTCTGCAAAACGCTTGAAGAACAGAGTGAATATTTCAGGGCTGTTTTCTGCCACTTAAGCTCCAGCCAGGGGTTCAGTTTCATGCCTGGACTCTGGCAGTTACAGCCCAGCCTGTGAATGTGGGCAGGGATGGGGCATGATGAGTGCTGAGAGAACTGACTGCAGCCAAGTGTCCTGTGGCATCTGCAAGGCAAGGGCTGGGAGCAGCACTGGGACCTTCTGCCTCTTAGCCCCTCTGCCTGAAGTGATGAGTGTGGATCCTGCTTGCCTTCTCCCAAACTTTCAGATCATCCCATTATTTTCATTAAAATGAGGTCACTTGTCCAGTGCTGCTGCCTCTGTTTAGCAATTTGCTATACATAGACTTGCAGGTCCCGCATCTTAAAATTACATTTAAGTGGCTCTCAGCTCACTGCAGAGTGTCTGCACTCCTACACTTCACCCTGAATGACTGTTCCTTTTGTTTCTAACGTTTTTTTAAAATTAAGTTTATTTTTAAACACACTACTTTTGAATGGAAAAGCATTGGAGGAGGGAGAGATGGGAGTGGCAGACTGGCCCTGAGGGGAAATGAGTAATTGCACAGATAAAAGCTGGAACATGCTGTATTATCCATAAGTCTAATACAACAGAAAGCGTTTGTGTTGGATGGGGATCGCCTTGTGCTAAGTGGAGGTTTTGGGGCTGATGTCACTGACGTTAATGAATCACCGGTGAGTCGGGCAGGGCCGGATCCATCGGGTGCCTGTCGAGATTCCTTGCCCAGATTCCTTGCCTGGCGCCTCCCGCCTGTTTACCCAGCCTGGAAAGCAGGAGGTGCACAGGGAGTGTGGGGCCAGCAGCTACTGAAATTCGTAATGCAAGTTTCATGCCCTCCTCCCTGCAGCACAGGTGTACCTGGAGGAGCAGATAGCCCCTCTGTGACTCCATCCCTCTCCCAGCTCTGGGCTATCATTTTTTCCTTTCATGATGCCCCTGCACAGTAGTGTGGACATCCTTGTGTCCCTGTACCATGCTACACTTTTTCAAATAACCAGCTTCGGCTTGGTTTCCACCACTGCCGCCTTCAACCATTTCACATTTTATTCTTTGCGGAGCTGGCTAGGCAGTGGCACACTGATTTTTCTCTTCTCCTTGTCTCCCTATGAAGAAAAAAAAAAAAGGAATGATGGTGGAGGAGAAGAAAGGGAGAGAATGCTGCAATAGCAGTTTGGTGTTTGGCTCAGAAACAAAATAAATCAGTTAAAAAGTTGAACAAAAGCATTAGAGGCCTCTTTTCCAGAATATTTGGATTAGCAAATACCTTCCACGTACCAGATCAGCGATGCACAGCAGGCTCACGCAGCAGCTCCCCATCCCACACGTCCCTGCCATCTCCCCAACCTTGTCTGTGCCCCCGTTGCTGTCCCTGCAGGCTGCAGTGTGACTGCCAGCACAACACCTGCGGTGGCTCCTGCGATCGCTGCTGCCCCGGCTACCACCAGTTCCCCTGGAAGCCCGCCACGGCCGACAGCGCCAACGAGTGCCAGCGTAAGTGGGAGCTGGGCTTTCCTTCCCTCCCAGCACAGCTGGGAGCTGCAGGGGAGACCGTTCTCTGCACACGGGGGGGAGCTGGTGCTGTGTGGGGCTGGGTGAGCTGGAGGGCGCTGACCCAGCGCGGAGGACTCTGCTCAGCAGGTGCTGGTGTTCAGGTGAGGCTCACGCAGGGAGGTCTCCGAGCTCCCTGTGGGACTCTGGCTCTGCTGGCGTTCCAGTTCCTCCTGTGTGTCCGAGGGTTCGTGCAGACAAGTCTCGTTGCTCAATTCCGTCTGCGAGATGAATTAGGTTTGGATGTGTTTACATACAGGACATCTTTATTTGTCTGGAGAAACCTTTGGTCAGTGCCGACAGGGGAATTTCTGCGGCGCTGGGAGTGCAGAGCCCAGAGCTGCAGTACACGGTGTCTTAGAAATGCAGGGTGACAAAGGCTCTTAATCCTGTGAGTCTGTAAAGACCCCTCACCTGGTGCTGGATTTTACAGCTCGCCTCTTTCCAGGGTGGGATAAAAGAGGCAAGAATGTTGCTCTCTAAACCAGACTACTCGAGGTGTGGTAATTTTTCTTTCTCGTCCATACACGCCTGCACATATTTTACTTGTGATTTTGTGCCCACTGCGCTCTCCTGGTTGCAGACCAGACTTTGTGAAGGAGTTGCTGCTTCTGTGCTTTTGAACTGAAAGACTTCAGAGAGCTTGGGAGATCATGTCATCCCCCAGATGCATCTGTGCTTGTGGAAAAGCAGCCCATCAAACCCCAAGAGGGACAGTTGACATCTTGAGATGCAGCTGCTGACTGAAGGGCCTCTGGGGAGGGATGGTTTAGCTCCCATCTCTTTGTATTCCAGCCTGCAACTGCAATGGCCATGCCTACGACTGCTACTACGACCCGGAGGTGGATCGACACAAAGCCAGCAGGAGTCGAGATGACAAGTTTGAAGGGGGAGGTGTTTGTATTGACTGCCAGGTAGGCCCAAAGAGCTTCCCTGGAAAAGGCTGTTGCAAATGTTTGTGTTTGTTTCTGCTGTCAAGGTGGAGTTCAGCTTCCTGGGATCTCCACGAAGCCCCTCTCAATTAGGTCTCTCCCTTGAAATTTGGTCTCTTTTGCTGTGGATTGAAGGAGTGTCCACCAGTAATGAGAACAGCACTTGGGGTTTGAGCTGTTCCCTGGTAGTACCACTACCTCCTAAAGCTTTAGTTTGCTGAGACATCGGGATTGGGAGGGACAGGTTGCTGCCCAGCACATTGTGTAATCCCTACCTAGTGCTCTGGCATTCCCCTGGATGTCTCTCTGCCCACCAAAGTGCCAGTCTTCAGTCTCTGTGAAAGTGGGAAGGTAACTCTTCCCTTGCCAAGGTGACGGGGATTGTAACAGAGTTAATTCATGCACTGGCATGAAACTTCTGGCTGTGCTTCCTTGCTGGGAGGAAAGGGGTTGCTCCCATCCTCCAAGCACTAAGTGGTCAGGACATTTTACCATCTGAAGGAAGTGAAATGGGCTCAAGGTCAGATACGAACCTGAAACTCACGCTGTGTTTATGGGAGGATACAGTTTGCAGGAAATGCTTTGTTCCCAAGTCAGTGTATGTGGAATTTTGAGCAGATTTAGATTTTTGGTGTGCTGACGCTCCTGAGCTGCTTCCTCTGTAACCTGGAGATGTTGGTAAATCTGGCACATGAATGTGAATCCTGCAGGCAGAGGAACTGATGCTTCTCTAACCCTCTGTCTTTCAGCATCACACCACTGGCATTAATTGTGAGAGGTGCATCCCTGGATACTATCGGTCCCCTGACCACCCCATCGACTCTCCATACGTTTGCTACCGTGAGTGTGAACTCTGCAGTGACATCCTGCTGGGCTCGGTGACACTGGGGAGGAGGGCGCTCTGGAGGGTTGGGCTGAGAGGTTTTCCTGCTGCAGGGAGTCCGAGGCCTCAGTCAGTGACGCTGCTGCTGGCTTGTCCCCCTCTCTGCAGGCTGTAACTGTGAGTCTGACTTCACCGACGGCACCTGCGAGGACCTCACCGGGCGCTGCTACTGCAAACCCAACTACACCGGGGAGCACTGCGACGCCTGTGCCGAGGGCTACCTCAACTTCCCCCACTGCTACCGTAAGTGGGGGGCTCGCAGCTGGGAGCCCACAGACCCAGCAGCTGTGCAAAGGGCCGGCAGCTCCAGTGGTGGCTCTTGGGATGTCCTTCCCCGTGCCACGTGGCACTCCTGTCCCTGGGGGAGTTCTTTCAGGTGGGCTCAAGTGCACGTTTGGTTTGGGTGGAAGCTGCACCAGAGCTGAGCTGCTCTGAACACAGAGTCAACGGGAGCTTCCCGTTTGGTTGGAGTGTCATCTCTCACCTTCTTATGAAAGACAGGCTAAAAAGGGCTGTAATGGATTGCTGTTTAGTGGGACATCTGTGCTTTGTTCCATGCTCCACATTTTTATTCAGCCTGTTCAGCTGTGGAACTGTCAAGTTTCTGATACTCCATCAGGATTTCTCTGAGTGTGTGTGATGACCTGTGCAATGTGTCTTTCTCTGCACAGCCGTTCCAGCTTTCTCTCACAACGATACTGGAGAGCAAGTGCTTCCTGCAGGACAGATAATAAGTAAGCAGTGCGATTTTCCTTGATGCTTTGGCAGTGCTGTCATTTCTGTCACACCTCCCATCAAGATCAGGTCTTCTGCTTACATATGTTGTTGTACGAGGCAGCCCTGAGTGGTTTTAAGAAAGTACAGCCAGCAGCTGAATTGGGGGGGGAAGGAAGTTTTATGATCCCCTTTTCATAGACATGGAAACTCTGGCCTCGAGTGACTGTGTGATTTTTCATGGGTCCAGGCCATGTGGGGATGTCGCTTCTGCCCTCTCTGTGAGGAGCCTCCCCCAGAGGTCATGGAGGGGCTGTGGCTGAGCTGGGAGCTCTGCTGTGGGTGCCTCTGAAGGGTCATGCACAGGCAGCCACTCGCTCTGTGTTGCTTCCTCTGTTGTTTAGAAAGCTCGTCCATGCTCTCATCCCTGCTTCCCTCCACCTCCCTCCTCATGCTCACTCCTCTCAGTTCATCTACTCCCTTGTGCTTTATTCTATCTCTTTTCCCACTGAATCCTCCCCTGTCTCATGCTCCCCAGCATGCTCCAGATAACCTTTTCCTTCCTTCTGATATTTGGAAGTCTGTATCTTCCAGGCAGGTTTTTTCTTTCCTGAGCTGGAATTTCTCACTTCCCTTCTCATTTCCCCACCTCCCCCTCCCTCTGTTTTTTGGATGATAATTGTCCTTCCCTCTCCCAGCCCAGCACCCCACAGCACTGCTATTGGTGACAGCAGGGCTGGCTCAGAGCCTCAGCACTGCCTGCTTGGAACACCCTGCCCTGGAAGTGGGAAAATCTCGGGTGTAGCTGAGCACAGAATGACCAGAGAGAAAGCCCAGAGTTCACCCTGGTTAGCCAAAGGCTCTCATTATTCCCACACTACACTGAATCAGCTCTGCCTGGGCTTGTAGAAGCAGCATTTGCCTGCCCTGTGCCTTGCCCTGCTGCCCACCCTGCACCTTCACACCAGCGTGCTGCTGAGACCCCCCCAGCCACCCCGCCAGCCAGCCCTGGTTTGGTTGAAACATTTTCATCTCTCGGGAAGGTTTTGGAAGCAAAGGCTTGAGCATTTGAGTTGCCTCATAGCAGCTCCTGCCCTGTCCTTGTGGGAGCTCAGGGCTCGACTGACAGCTGCCTGTGGTGTGTCCCCATCCAGACTGCGACTGCTACGCGGGTGGGACACAAGGCAACGCCTGTCGGAAGGACCCTCGGGTGGGGATGTGCGTGTGCAAGCCCAACTTCCAGGGAGCACACTGCGACCAGTGTGCCCCAGGCTACTACGGACCCAGCTGCCAGCGTGAGTACCCGGCGGGCAGCGTCCCCAGGCTCGCCCTGCTGGGCTTCTCCTTGTTCTCCACCCATGCTGGGGAGGAGGAATTCTGCAGCTCCACTTCCAAGTGACAAATTCCCATGACTTTTGCACCTTTGCTGTTGTTTTCCACCCAGCCCTGACCCTCCAGCACCCTCCCAAGCTGTGGGGGGCTCTTGAGGAATTCCCTGTGGATGTGAATTATGGGCCAGGCATGCTTTCTCCAGCAACTGCTCTTCTACCCCAGAGGAACAGATGCTCTGGTTCCTTTCCTGGGAAGGCTAAAGAGAAAAAAACCTGCTTGTTTACTAATGCCCTTGTTGCTTTGCAGCCTGCCAGTGCTCCGGCCCTGGTCAGTATGATGGCACCTGTGACAGCGAGACAGGGCAGTGTGTGTGCCGGACAGGATTTGAGGGGCACTCATGTGACCAGTGTGCTCCAGGCTACTTCAACTACCCTCTGTGCCAGTGTGAGTGTCTGTCCTTCACGGCCTGGGTGGGGACACACAGCCAGAGTCCTCTGGCAGGAGACTGAAGGACTGGAAAGTGGTTTTGTGGGTGTTTTGGGGACTGTGTGCCATGGGCAGAGAGCGATGGTTTGGAACGCTTAGAACAGCACCTAATGCCCACGTGAGAAGCCCAGGAAGAAGAGAATTAGCCATGAGCTGTGCGCCGTGCTCGCAGCTCAGGGCGGGTGGTTTCTGTGTGTTGCAGTGTGCGGCTGCAGCGCGGTTGGGACGCTGCCGGGAGGCTGTGACTCGGCCGGGAATTGTTTCTGCAGAGCTGAGTTCTCTGGGCCACGGTGTGAGCAGTGCAGCCCTGGCTACCACTCCTACCCCCACTGCTACGGTAAGAGCCTGAACCGCCAGTCCTGCTGCTCTAAAAGCAAGTTTGCTCTTGCAAGACTTCGGCGCTGGTCGCTATCAAATCTGTGTGGTTTGCACTGTGAGTTTGGCAGGCTTGGTTTGGAGGTCATGGATCATCGCAAAGCCTGGAAGACAAAGCAGTTTTTATCAGTCACACTTCCTCATCACAACCCTGCTGTGATGTGGCGTCTCAGTTTGTGCCTTTTTTGTGTGTCATTTTAGTGCATTAACCTACTAATACTGCTGGGGAACATTGAAAGGGCTGTAAATACCCCTCAGTGGCGTTTGCCTGGTACGGCTATGAAAATACTGCATGATTTGTCAAGGGATTAAGAAACTACTTTTTTTTCTGATAGAAGAGGCTAATTCCTGGGGGGCTGAATGATGGTTCAGACCAGCAGTGCTGGGCCACAGATCACAGGGATCATCAGAGTCCTTCTCTTGCAGCTTGCTCCTGTGATTCCCGGGGTGCAGTGGACAACAACTGCAGCCCAGCGGGGCAGTGCCGATGCCACGGGAATTTTGCAGGACAGACTTGCAACCAGTGTGCCCTGGGCTTCTATGGATACCCCAGTTGCACAGGTGAGTAACACCTTACTGCTCTCTACAACCACCTGAGAGGAGGGTGTAGCCAGACTGAGGACAGTCTCTTCTACCAAGTAACAAGACAAGAGGAGATGGCCCCAAGTTGCACCCTGGGAGGGTTAGGTTGGATATTAGGAAAAAATTTCTTCACCAAAACAGTTGTTAAGCATTGGCACAGGCTGCCCAGGCTGGTGATGGAGTCATGGGGAGGATTTAAAAACCATGTAGATGTGGCACTTGGGGATGTGGTTTAGTGGTGGGCTTGGAAGTGCTGAAGGTACAGTTGGGTTATGATCTTGAAGGTCTTTTCCAGCCTTAATGATTCTCGGGTCATATCCAGTTCCCTGAGCACTGCATCTCTCCTGGAGTACTGCTGCTGGTGCCAGGACTGAGCAATGCCTGTGGCAGGTGCCTGCAGCCCCAGATCCTCTGACCAGCCCTCCCCAGCTCTGGGCAGAGTGTCCCCAGCTCCCTCCCTGTCAGCAGTCCCGACTGGAAGCCAGATGTACTCTTATGTCTCCCGGCAGGAATTTACTGCTCATTAAAAAGTAATCCGTGAAACAATTTCCCTGAAGCAACAAAAGAGCATCATCACCCTCTTGCACAGTACTAAATGTGGACTCCTGAGCCATGCCAGCTGGCAGAACACTCCTCCCAAATGCTGATGCCGGCAATGTGCCTTTGAAGAGGCTGGAGGCAGAGATGAAGTGGTCTCACAGGAGTTCAGTAGTCACTTTTTTTTGTCTCATAAAGCCATAGCCACATTGCAGGGCTGTAGAAAACCCACAGCAAAGAAAGAAGAGAACCACCTGATTTTTACATTTGTAAAGAATCTGTTGTTTCCTGAGCAGTCTTTTGCTGTTAGCCAGTGTGGGGTCAGCCTGGAATGTCTCCTTTGGCAGGGATTTGAGGTGTGCTGGCTGGGCAGGGAAGACATGAGCAGCTCCCTGGCAGCTTGCTGACCTTTCCTGTGATAGGGCAGTGGGATCTCGGTGCATTCATGGGCAGCAAATTGTGCAGAAGCTGTGGAACCATTGCTCTGCACTCACCCTGCTGCCGACATCTAACATCTACAGGGCAGACCCTGATGGCCAAATGCTGCTCTTGAGTGTTTGGGGTTTTGCAGGGTCTGATACGTCAGTGGTGGCTGACTTTGGGGGGATGAGAGCCCACCCCTTCTCCTCAATCAAAACTCTTCCTTGCCTCTGAAATACACATCAATGTATGTGAATGGGCATGATAAACATTTGAGATTTCTATTGTTTTTCTTTAAAGTTTTAACCAAAAGCAAAGAATGAGGATTTTATTTATAATCCACATGTCTGGCTGCTTTTGGTGAAGGTCGGGCAGACAAAAAGAGGCTGTTTCTGGGAAGCCCTGAATGCCACTCCAGCAGTTCTCTCCCCTCTCTTGCAGCTTGCCAGTGCTCCCGGGAGGGGTCCCTGCACGGCACGTGTGACCAGGACACGGGGCAGTGCAGCTGCCGGCCCAAGGTGACGGGACTGCGCTGTGACAGCTGCGTGCCTGGCGCCTACGGCTTCCCCCACTGCGAAGGTAGCCCCTTTTCCCTCATCTCCTGGGACACTCCAGTCTCTTGGGTGCTGGTAAATGCATTTATCGTCCCCCAAAAGCCTTGCGAGGGGAGAAGTAACCCCAGTTAGGGACAGGCAAGGGGTGAGCTAGTGCTATAAATCTGGTTTTTTTGCTCCTCTTTTCTAGTGGGCTCCTGTAACCCAGCAGGCTTGGAGACTGCAGATCCCTCTCTGGCCCCCGTGAGTATCAAATTAACCTAGCACAACCCCTGCAGGTCATTTTGTATGATCCACTTCATTTCTTTTTGGACCAAGTCCTTCCTTAAGCTTAGCCAGAGCAGCCGACCCCACATTCAACCACTGTGCTGCAAATTCTCACCTGTTCTTTTCTCCCCCTGCCTTTCCCCAGGGCTCCTGTGCATGTCGGGCATACGTTGAAGGCCCAGCTTGTGACAGATGCAAGCCTGGATACTGGAACCTGACTCCAGAGAACCCCTATGGCTGCCTGAGTAAGGAAATGGCATTTACACAGCCCACAAAAGTCCCCTCCGTGGTGCAAGAGCCAAACCCAAGCCAGTGAGCACCATCACTGGAGGACTGGAAGTGATGGCCTTCCTTCCATCTTCACCCAGAAGTGATGTGTCAAAGCTGGAGTCCTCTGAGTAACCCTCACATGGGAAGGGGAAAGGCTGGATTTTTGCTTGGGATGAAACATAGAGCTCATGCAATGAGTTATGCCATTCTCAGCCCTCCCTGCTGCCACCTAATTTTTCATGGCCAGATATGCATAAAAGGCAAATGTCTTTGGTAGCTGTGTCCTCAACAGCAGCTGTCCAAAACAAAATCTGAGTCCCTGTGCAGAGCTACTTTCTGCTTGACCATTTCTTGGCTCCTCTTACCCCAGCCCATGTCCTCTGGTGTGGTGGATGCTCACCCCATCAGGCTTCTTCTCAGGGGCTGATTGACCTTCTCTCTGTCTTGTTCATCTCCCTCTCCTCAGGCTGCAAGTGTGACACCAAGGGCACCATCAGCGGAATCGCAGAGTGCCGGCAGGTGGGTTTGTTCCTCTGCTTCCAGGCTGCTCCCAGTGTGCTGTGTTGGGAGTGTTCAGCTCTGTCTCTCCCAGCAGCTCCTGGAGAGGCCCAAACACTCTCAGCGCTTGCACCACAGTCTGGGCTTGCATGAGAATGTGGGATTAAGACCTGTCATAAATTAGGCACCTAAACATTTCTGGGTCTGTCCCAGGATGCCTGGATTTTTGTTTGCCTGCATTGTTGGGTAATTTAAGTTATCTGGCCCTTATCTGGCCCACCCACGCGCAGGAAGCCGTGTGGAGCATGAATCTCAAACTGCTGCTTCTGCAGTGTCTCAGACCAGAACCCAAATAACTGAGGGACAGCTTAGCCATGACAAGCAGCAGGAGGGAATGAGTTTCTGTGCCTGCTTCTCTCCCAGGGCGATGGGCAGTGCTTCTGCAAAGCCAACGTGTGTGGGCAGTTCTGCTCAGCCTGCAGGGATGGCTACTTCAACATGGAGAATGCAAATTACTTTGGCTGCCAAGGTGAGTCCCTTCTTTGATGTGTTTGGTGAGTGAGGGGGGGCCACTGACCCCACTGCACAGACTGGCTTGGAGAAAAGGGTCAAGAGGTGTCCCACCTTCTGTTTTGGGTCATCATTTTTGGGGTGGTTAAGTGCTTTAAGGGTTACAGTGGTAGTGCTGGAACGGCTGGAATTCAGTGATCTTCCGACCTTGGTTCTGTGGTTCTATACCACAGCCCAGAGCATGGGCTGGGAGTTCCTGTGGGTCTGGAGACCTGAGCTCATTCTTTTCCACTATTGGACGCAGGTCTGTCAGGCTGGGGAGCGAACAGCCAGGTGAGGTCCCCTTTGGGTACCAGCAGCTGGGTGTGTTTGAACCTCTTGTCACATCCTTGCAGCAATGCCCCTTCCCCCTGCTGGGAGAGGGTGGGTGCGGATGCGTTGGCCACTCTCCACCGTGTCCCTGGGAAGGGGTGAAGGAGGAGGAGATCCGGCTGCTCTGAGCCATCCCACACAGTGCTGGCACGGCTGGGAAGAAGGAGCGGGCCGTGGCTGGTGGCAGGGCTTGCAGCGCCCGGCCGTGAGGGTTTGCAGACCTTGTTCCATCAGCCGCCTGGAAATAGCTCGGCGCTGAGCTGGAAGAAGAGTCCATCCAAGTGGGGCCGGGGGCCAAATATGAAAACGGATACAACGGAATAAAAATAGTGTCTCCGAGCTCGCTGGGATGTGGCTTTGATTAGCGACCAGGAGCTCGTTAGCGCGGCGGGAATGTAAACAGGCGCTTCCTGCCCACAGGCTGCCGCTGCGACGTCGGCGGGGCGCTGGGGCCGTCCTGCGAGGAGCGGAGCGGAGCCTGCCGCTGCCGGCCCAGCACCCGGGGACCCACCTGCACCCAGTAAGCTGCACCTTGGCATGCTCTGCCTCCCACGCCGTCCTCTGCCGCTGCGTGCCTGGCGGAGCTGTCCTCTTGCTCCCGCCCGGCAGCCCAGCAGGTGACAGTGCTCTCTCTTGTCCCCAGACCAGCACGGGACCATTATTTCCCTGACCTTCACCACTTGAAATTCGAGCTGGAGGAAGGCACCACGCCCGCCGGCCGGGCTGTGCGCTTTGGCTACAACCCCCTGGAGTTCGAGGGCTTCAGCTGGCGAGGATATGCACAGATGTCCTCCATCCAGGTACGCCCCGTGGCTGCAGCCCAGCCCAGCTCCCCGTGGGGAGGATGCGGCCAGTGGAGGACTGCTGTGCTTTTGGCACGCGTCTTTTACCCCAAGTGCTCCTGAAACACCCCCCCCCCCAAGTCACAGGATGGCCAACATAAACAACACAGTGTATATATAGCCTGTTTGTGCAGATATTTCCTGTAGTGCTGGGGGTGGCATAGACTGATGAGGGAAAAGATCCTAAACTGGGAATCCCATGACATCCTAATCCATTTAGACAAAGGTGGTAGCATGGTGATTACTTACAGGGATGTCTATAAACACTGTCTCTCAGTTTCCTTGTTCCTCTTTCAACCGACTCTGCTCTTTCCTATAACTCTGCATAACCTTTCCTCCCTTTTCCAAAAATAAGTATCTCCTCCTCAGCTGCCATGTTCCATTTGGACCTCTTGTTACCCTTCAGCCTTTGCCCTTGCTGTTAGCTGGTTTGCTGTAACAATGGTGTATGCTAACCTGGAGTTGTGTAAGTCCTAGAAGTGAAGCTGCTTCTTCTGTTGACTCTTTTTCTCTCCTTGGTGGTTTCCTCTGCATGGCCTCTGCGGAAGTGTGTGCGTGTTTGGGGATGGAGTGCAGGGCAGTGATTCTCTGACCGTCTTGTCCCATGTAAGAGATGCTCCTCACTCTGGTGCATGTATTTTTCAGTTCTCTTCACATTTTTGTGCTTAGGTGAAATAACGGAGAGGCTTTTTCCCACTGTATTTTAGGTGGGAGCTAAGCAGTGAGCTCCTGTGGGCTCCTTGAGAAAATCCCAGCCTTAAAGCTTAAGGGTGGAGCTCATGCTCAAGCTCATAGCTCCATAGTTGCATACAGCAACTTGGTGTTTGAGCTAGAAATAGACCTTGATGGAAGGGTTGGCACTTGGCTTTCTGTTGGCAGGTCTTGATGTAGTTTGTGATCATGAAAACCTTCCAGTTTGCTCTCCAGTGGGACGATGATGTGTAACTGGAGCTTTGGAGAATATAGCCCTTATTAGAAGTCTCCCTGGGCAGACCCCAGCTTTGCCCTGTAGGCAGGAGATTATTTAAGCCTAGATCTCTTTGAAATGGGTCAGACTTAAGCATCTCCTTAGCTGGGCTCTTGCCAAGCAGTGTCCAGGCAGGTGGAGGGCAGATGTGCCATCACTTGTGTGGTCCATTAGCCCTGCTGGTCCTTAGCACTGCACATTCCTGAGGACAAGGCACCAGCTCAGTTCCCAGCCTATTCTGTAGGCAGTCGGGCAGATCCCCATAAATAAAAGGAGTTCGGTAGCTGCTGGCTGGTTACAGCACACTAAACCCAAAAGCAGCACGCTGCTAACAAAAGCAACTACTTCGTGTAACCTTTCCCCTGTCATGGCGTGTGCCCCAAGCCAGCTGAGCCACCCTGCTGTGCCGCAGCATCTTCCAGACGTGATCACAGCCTTCCCACCCCCTCCCACAGGCAGGCTGCTCCTTCGGTGGCTGCCCCAGGCATTCCCCGAGGTGGGGGACAGTGTCAGGAGGTGCTGTGAGCAGTAGGGTCCGTGTGCTTGTCTCCTCCTCGCGCTGTGGCATGCTGCTTTGGGAGCAGTGTGCCGAGCGGCTGCGCTTGGGCTGGCAGTGAGGGCGGTGGAGGTAATTGAAGGTGTGCTCTGCTTCTCTCCCCTTTCTCTCTCCCACCAGCCCAAGGTAGTGGTGACTCTCAATGTGACCTCCCCCGACCTCTTCCGCCTCGTCTTCCGCTACGTCAGCCGGGGGCCCGCCAGTGTGGAAGGGAGGGTCTCGGTCGTTGAGGAAGGAAAGTTTAATGTTTGTGGCAACTGTAAGTGCATTTTTCACTTCTAGACTAACTCAGAGCATCCCACGCTGCGACACTCTGCCCCTTCTCCTGCCCCGAGGTGTGTCCGTCCCGAGTGTGCCCGTGTCAGGTGGCCGGCCAGAGCCGTGCCCTGGGCTGGCGAGGGAGGGGGAAGAGAGGCAGGCAGGTAGGCAGGTAGGGCAGGAGGGTCAGGCCCTCCCCAGAGAGGGTGGGCGCTCAGGAGCTGCCCCCCCAGTGATGTGTGCCCCGTGTGCTCTTTTGCTTTTTGCAGAATAAAATCAGAGTCACTGTAGACGTGAAGGAGGCAGAGCTCTATCTGTTCCATGTCATCCTGAGGTATATTAATTCAGGAGGGGCCACTGTGTATGGCAAAATTACAGCTTATCAGCCACGAAGGAGAGGTAAGGATCCCAGACTGCTCTGCTTCCCTGTGCCATCGCCACCTCCTCCCCATCCCAGGCAGCCTTCTGCATCATCCTTTCCAGAAGACGCTTCCATATGGCTTTACCCATTAGTCCTGCTCTCCCAGTTGAAAGGCTGATCTGAGTTTGCAGCCCCCTTTATTTACCAAAGCAGCAGCAAGGTGTGCCCAGCCCTGAGGCTGCATGCTGAGGACTGATACCAGCCAGGCTGGTGGGAGATAAAGCTGTTGTACAATTCCATGCAACCTTTCCAGCACAGGACGAGATCACCCCAGTGCCCCAGGCAAAACTGAGCTGACTTTCCACAAAACCAGAATGGGCCAGGAGCTGGGAAGTGGATCCAAACTTTGGCAGCTGGATGTGGTTTTATTTACCAGATGCCCTGATGTGGCAGCCCTGCCTTTCCCGTGTGCCTCTCCTGAACCAGGCTGCTGGCTTCACACGTGGTGTGGGGCTGGGGAGTGCTGTGGAACTACACATCTTACACAGGCGTTGCACTCGGGTGCAGTGTCCTCTCATCACGCCACGAGCTGCTGGAGAAGAGCCACCAAATGATGTCTGAACAAGCTTGGAAGTCTGGACAGTAACTATTCTGGGAAACAATCTGAGCAAGACTCCATGGGAACACACCTGAGGCTATGGTGGGTGGTTGGCTGGTTGATTTTACCCCTTTGGATGTCACAGCCACACTGTCCTGCCGAAGCTCTTCCTCCAGACCACACATGCACAGCACAAGGCAGTCAACACTAGCTAACTAATTATCAGTCTGTGAAGTTCTCTCCTCTGATTTGAGTAGACATAGGTTCTGGCTTTGATGTGATATGCAAGGTTTGAAATGCCAAAATCATATTTTTCTGCCTTTTTTTTTTTCCTCGAGAGGAAAAATTGTTTATTTTTATGTCCAGCCATATTACACAGCAGAAGAACAAGAAGAGAGAGCAGTGGTCATGCTTTAGGATCCCACCAAAGATCAGGAAGTATTTAATCTGTCCTATCCAAGGAGCAGAGCTCATTTACACCAAAAAGTGCTTCACTTCTTGTGGCACTTGTGCTTCACTTCTGGTGCTGAAGGCAAGCAGCCAAACTGTGCACCAGCAACGGGACCCAGGAGGGCAGCATCCTTAGGAGGCTTCAGGAGTGCTGAGCCACCTCTTGTCTGGATGGAAAGGGCTTCACATGGCAAAGGACAAGCAGCCTGGAAAGAAGTTGGAAGATGTGGCTTGCAAAAGGAGAAGCCTTTCCCAAGTATTGGATTTTCAGCCTGGTTTCTTTCACTCCACCTGTAGAAGCTGTCTCAGTTGGAGCTGTGTATTGCCTCAAAGGGTGTGAAACTTCCACCTGTCAATAAATCTACCCCAGTGCCAGTTCAGGGAAATCTTACTCCTTGCATCCTCACCTCTGCTTCTCTCCTGGAAACGTGGAGTCCCAGCCTCAGCTCATGCCAGGCATGTCACAGAGCTGGCACACACGGGGAAGGGTTTTTAACCATCCCAGCAGTAGCACAAGCCCTTGCTTTAGTTTCTGGCCCTGTGTGTTGTGCCTTGATGTCCATGTACCCCACCACAACAGTCAGTGTGCCACATTGTCCACTTCTTCATCTCATCTGCTCGTCGTGCAGCCATTCCTGGTGAATCCCTCTCACCTGTGCTCTTCAAAAGCTCCTGAGACTGCTGGGCAGGCACACAGTCTGCTGCTAGGGGCTGGATTGTGTTTGCATCCATTAATGAAGAGGTTGTGGGACTGTCAGATGAGCCAAGGAGCTGTTAGGCAGCAGCAGGATCAGGCCTGGCACCCATTCTGTCCTGTCAGTTTAAAATAAAAGTCTAAATCTTGAGTGCAGAGTCTGTGGCTGGCAGGAAGAAAGGCAGGAGCACACCTTGGGGGCCTGAAAGTTTTTGTCAGAAGACAGGTATCTTGCCTGTGGAGCTGGGGTCAGAATTTCCTTGAGGAAAAATGTATCTGGGCAATTCTTTTTGTCTGTCTCATGATTAACTCTTCACAGATGAGTTCTTTCCTTTTCTAGCTGGCAAAAGGCTCCTTGGCTTGCAACACTCTGTGCTTTGCAGTCTGGGGATGCAGAGACACTGTGAGAGCTCTGGATTTGCATTGAGGATTGCAGTGATTTATATTTATTTTCTCCCATTAGGCTGTTGAGCAGATTGAGAGTGGATGTCTCTGTTCCAGGACAGTGTGGGACCAAGGGAGTGGGAAGCTGTCACTCCCCACTGCACCACAAAGCTGCTTCCCTGAGCATAGCTTCCCATGTCCAGCCCCAGGTTTTCCATTCCAGTCCCTTCACAGCCTCTCATCCCTCCCATTCCAGGTACAGAGCAGACCAAGCAGATTGTCTTTGCTCCCAGCACGGAGCCAGCCTTTGTCACTGTTCCCCAGAACAGCTTCGGGGAGCCCTTCGTGCTCAACCCCAGCACCTGGTCTCTGGTTGTTGAAGCAGAGGGTGTGCTGCTGGTAAGGCCCTGTGCTCTACCAACCACGGGGGCTTCAGCAGCTCCCTGGGGACAAGCATCCCAAGCACAACACCTGTCCCATCTCTCCTCCTAGGATTATCTGGTTTTGCTGCCCAGCTCGTACTACGAAGCGCCGATCCTGCAGCTGAAGGTCACCGAGCCTTGTGTCTACCAGCCAGCCCCTGAACAGGCCACCCAGAAGTAAGGATCTGCACATCTTTGTGCTCTGTGGGGCTTGCTCAGCTCCTCTTGGCCTGGGGTTAAGGAATATGCACAGTCCATAGTCTGTGATGCAGTAAAACTGCTTCCTAGAGCACTTGGCTGATAAAGCTTGTGGAACCTGCACTGGCCCAGAAAGCCAACCCATAGATCTCATCCAGGACTCAGCCATGTGTTTTCTCATGGATCCTGGAGGACCAGCTCACCCAGTGACACCATAGCCCACGTCTCTGTTAGGGTGGCTTCCCAGTGCCAGCTTGTGTGTGTCCTTGAGAATGGCTGCCACGAGTAGATTTTGCTGGAGTATTTAAAATGTACAGAGCCTGGTACTGTTTGGAGCCTCTCAGTGAACCTGCTTGCCCAGAACCTTTCTGTCCACGTTGGCAAAAAGGCTGGCTGGGCTTTGGACACTGGTTGTCCCATCCACCATAGTAGTGGTCCCCAGGATAAAACCCATTGCAAGGGAAGAAGCTTTTTCTTGTTAGTGCTCTCTCTCCCTGCTCCTGTAATGCCCAGTCTCTTGCTCCCCACTGACCAGAGCTGCTCCTAGGCCCTCCTGATAGACCAAAGCCTTTTGCAAACATGACTGGGCCCAGGTTGTGTGGGTGTTCTCAACTTCTATAATCATGGTGTAACTTTTGTACTGCACAGTTTTTTCCTGTGTGTTTCCAGCTGTCTCTTGTACAAGTACCTGTCCGTGGAGGGCTTCCCTGCCGTGCCAGGGGTGGATGCAGTGTGCAGGCTGGACAACCGGCTCCCCAGGCTGTGTCCCACCGAGCAGCTCAGCCCTTCCCACCCCCAGATGGCCTCCTGCAGTGGCAGTGATGTGAGTGGCACTTCTGTTTGTCCCCTCCCCGGACCCCTGCCCCCCCTGTCTGGGGCTTTGCCTACACCTGGGCAGGTGACCAGAAGGGCTTCACACCTGGGCAGGTGACCAGAAGGGCTTCCCACCCGTGCAGCTGTGTGCTTGTGTGCTCTGTTCAAGGCACCCAAACCCAGAGTCTCACATGTAAATGTTTGCAAGGCTTTGATGGGATTTGTTGCGTTGTCCCCCTGAGCTGCAGAAGAGGCTGGCTTGCAGCACGGGCATCCTGCACACACTCCCTCAGTCATCCCTCTGTCCCTCAGGTGGACGTGCAGCTGTCCCTGCCCGTGGCCCAGCCTGGGAAGTACGTGCTGCTGGTGGAATATGCCAACACCAACGCCCTGCAGACCGTGGGCATCGCCGTGAGCTCGCCGCACTCGGCCACGCAGCAGGGCACCTTCACCTTCTACCCCTGTGTCTACAGGTATGGGCACCTCCAGCGAGAAAGGGCCCAGTTCTCTGCCGTGGCAAGGACAGCCTCCCCTCCAGCTGAACTCTTTCAGGTTTATCACATAAACAAAGCGAGCTGTAGTGTTGTCCATCTAAGCTCTGTGTGTCCAGACTCGTTCTAGCTGCACGCAGATTTTAGTGGCTGGCCATCCCATCTCGGGGAAGTATGTACCTGCCTCTGCCAGGAGATTGTCTTTTGTTTGCAGCTGCATGTGTTGGTACGGACCTTGACTTAGGGAATGACCTACAGGCAGGTTTATTTGAGACAGGTCAAACCCTGTCTGACTTCAGATTGCAACCTTTGCAGTAGGAAACAAATGTTTGGGGTGTCCTTGGAAAACTTTGCTCTTGCAAGCAGCCAGAAAAAACATCAAAAGATTTCCAGGGACTTTGTGTAAATCCCCTCAGGACATAGAGCTGGCAGGACAAGAAATGGGTCATGACCCTGTGCAAGGCTGGCTTCAAAATGTGTGTTTCTTTTACAGTTTCCTTTGTCGAGGGATTGCTGTCGATTCCCAGAGTCGAAAGGCAACTTTTGAACTCGCCTCAGAGGCCACTGTTCGTTTCACCTCTGATCTGGCTGATTTCTTCCTGGTAAGGCTCCCTCTGTCAGCAGAGGAAAGGCTGGACTGGGACATAACCTGTAGAAGGGTTTTCTAGTCCTGTTTGTATTGGATACTGGATTTTAGTCTGGGTTTTCTAGTCCTGTTTGGACTGGATACTGGATGCTAGTCTGTGTTATGACCAGTCCAAGTGGAGAGTGTGGTCAGTGGGGTGTTTTGAAGTAGATCATGGGACTGGAGTGGGGAGGAGATGGGGAGAAGCAGCTGCTCTTGCAGAGGGAGCTCTGCAGCAGTGGGGCAGTTCCTTTTTTATCTTGAAGACATTCCTTGTTTAGGCAAGGATAGAAGAATCCCACCAATACATGGAGCTTCTAAATGCCATAAGGCTTGTGCCAAGGAGTAAGGGGCAGTAAGCAGAGGTGTGACTGGCATGCATTAGCTGAAGTGCCTGATGGGCACAGGGATGGCTGTGGCTGCAGTGGCAGAGGCTGTCACATAACCAGGTGTCTCTCTCCCGTGTGGCAGCACAAGGTGTACCTGATCCCCGCTGCACAGTTCACCATGGAGCTCATCGAGCCAAAGGTGCACTGCATCAGTGTCCATGGCACCTTCTCATCCAACAGGTGAGACTCTCAGGCCCCCCTTAGCTTTGGCGTGAATGGGACTATTTCCAAAAACGTTTGCTTGTCCTGCTTCCCTCAGGCTCAGATACTTTTAAAGTTCTTGGGGTAGAAATCTCTAGCTGAGGTGAAGCTCCTTGCTTGTGTCCTCTGACTGGGAGTCAGACTGATGGTCCTGTACCTGAGCCCCACTCTGCCTTCTGGGGCAGACACTCGAGTGTCATCCCAAATAGGCATTCCTGTTCTTGCTCACATGCAGCAAGACATTTTCTGTATCCAAATTTTTGACACTGCTTCCGATAAATATTTGCAGAGGAATTAGCTTGTGCCAGGCTCCTGTTCTTCCTGCTGAGCCCATATCCCAGAGCCTCAGGGTAGTGAGCTCCTCCTCAGCAGGCACACCTCGCAATCCACCAGGAGTTACAGGACATGCTTCCCTCCTCTCTTTCTCTCTGGAGGTACTCACATCCAGTTTACTCCTTGTTTTTCAGCAGCTCCTGTGTACCCTCAAGGTTCCTGAAGCTTTCTCAGTCAATCATTTTGGAGGGGGCCCAGGCTCTGCCCATTGCCCCAGAGGTGCCCCTGGCTCAGGCTGTCCATGTGGCCCCAGCTGGGGTGCCAGTGGAGCCTGCTCCTCGTCCTCCCACAGCAATGGACCCCACTGCAGAGCTCATCCTCCTGCAGTCCCCACAGGTAGGGACACAAGCATGGGTTGGGCTGGTTTGCTGGTGCTGTGACACTGGACCATTGGGGCAGGGAGAAATTTTCCTTACCTGTTGTTAAATGCTTCATCAATCAGCATTTTCAGATTTTAATCTGAGCTTTAAACTTCTCTCTAAACCTGTAATTCCTGTGGGCTCGCCTGTCTTGCCTTTATCCAACCTCGCTTGGTTCTCTGGGATCCCAGGAAAAGCTTTTCAGGTGGCAGCATTAGAGGGGAGAGAGTGTGGAAGCACGAGGGGCGTGATTCACTGAATCCCCAAGTCCTGGCAGTTGTGCGATAAGAGCACAAATCTGTGCAATAATTTAAAAAAATCCATCCCAGCTGTGAGTGCAGCACGCGTCAGGCTTGGATTTTTGTCTGTGCTCTCCCGTTTTGGGGCAGGCTGCAGTGGTGTTCAACAGCCGGATCCAGACCCTGGGTCGCTATGCCTTCATCCTGCACTTCTACCAGCCCAACCACGCCACCTTCCCCGTGGAAGTGCTGATCAATGGCGGGCGCATCTGGCAAGGTGAGAGGAGCAGGCAGCTGGGGAAGCTGCTGGCTGGCAGGAGCCTTGGAAGTTTTCCGTGCCAGAGGATGACCGTGGGTTCTTTAGAGATTGCAAAAATGAAGCAGGACTGACTCATCCCTTCCAGACTGGGAGGATGGGATGGGGACTCAGGGGACATGTGAGACCTACACGTTTGTTGTCTTTTCAGGTCAGACCAACGCAAATTTCTGCCCACATGGCTACGGTTGCCGGAGCTTGGTGGTTTCTGAGGACCAAATCATCCTGGATGTTACTGATAATGATCTGACTGTGGTTGTTCGAGTGCCAGAGGGCAAGCAGCTGTGGCTGGTGAGTCTCTCTCCAGGAAGCTCCCAGAGCATGCTGGGCAGGCTTCAGCAGAGGGCCTTTAATTGGATTTTTGTCACTGTGTGACCGCAGGAGTGTTTCCTACCGTCACTCAGTCTCTAAACTACCCTAGAAAGTTGCAGTCTCCAGCCTTAGTGGTGTGGAATTGAGGGCAGAATTTATGGGGGCAGCTTCTGTATATGACAGTGTCCTTCCTTGTCTGGTTTTGATATAGAAACCAGGCAGAAACTGAAGCTGTTACTTAGCATACATAGTATGTGACAATCCAGAAAAAGCCTTATTCCTGCTCCAGCAACATTTTAAACCTGCATAATATTGTTTGTTCAGGACGGCCTCATCATGAGAGTAGGTAGGCCTTGTTACTCTCAGGCAACAGGACTAGAAGATTGACCAAAATTTGGATCAATGGTTCAAAGACAGAATTGGACCCCAGGTGTCTTCCTGTGTAGAAATTTCAGATGATAAAGACTGCCTCCCTGTTGAGGCACAGGATGGACCCTGATGGACAGACCTCAATAGAGAGGTGACTCCTACTCCTTGCAGTACTTGGTGTGTTATGTTCTGTCCCAGCAAGGCATGAAAGGTTAAAGGTGCATTTGGACTTTGGAGTCATTTTGGATGGTGTTTGAGCTGAGAGCCTGGCTCACCCTTGCTTTGCAGGATTACATCCTTGTGGTGCCTGAAGACAGCTACACCTCCCAGTACCTGCAGGAGGAACCCCTGGACAAATCCTATGATTTCATCAGCAGCTGTGGCATCAACAGCTTCTACATCAAGTGAGATGCTTGGCTTTGGGTGCCCGCTCTGGAAGCAGCACCCCTTCCCTTCATGTGTGGCAGGGAGAGGGGCTGGTTGAGGTTTTCTTTCTGTTGAAGGAACCGTGGGTATGTGGGAGCTCTCAGTGTCCCAGGGCTCTCCCTCCCACTGAGTGCCTCCCTGCAGCGGGTGCTGGGGAGGCTGTGGGGATGTGCAGCACTGACTCCTCCCGCCTCCCCCTGCAGCCCCAGCACATCCTCGAGGTTCTGCCGTGACTCTGCCATCTCTCTGTCCCTCTTCTACAACAACGGGGCGCAGCCATGCCGCTGCCACGAGGCCGGGGCTCGGGGCACCCAGTGCCAGCCCTTCGGGGGGCAGTGTCCCTGCAAGTCCAACGTCATCGGCCGCCAGTGCTCCCGCTGTGCCACCGGCTACTGGGGCTTCCCCAACTGCAGGCGTGAGTTCTCTGCCCCCCGCTCGCTCTGTCCCCCACGCTCCCCTTGGGTTCCTGCGCGTGGCTCGCCCAAACCCAGCCTTTTTTCTGCCCCTTGCAGCCTGTGACTGCGGGACACGTCTCTGTGATGAGGTGACGGGGCAGTGCATCTGCCCTCCCCACACCCTGAAACCAGAGTGTGTTGTGTGTGAGCCCCAAACCTTTGGCTGCCACCCCCTCATCGGCTGTGAGGACTGCAACTGCTCCCGGCCCGGCGTGCAGGAGCTGACAGAGCCAGGCTGTGATGTGGACAGTGGGCAGTGCAGGTGAGGGGGCCTTGTCTTGATGCTGGGGACATCGGGGGGCGTCCCTGGTCCCTGCTGGAGTGATGGGACACCCTGGCAAGCTGAAGGGAGGAAATGTGCAGAATGGGGCTGAGGAAAGCTCTGAAAGCTCTTCTGACTCTTGTTTCCCCCCCAGGTGCAAGCCCAACATCATTGGGCGTCAGTGTGACCTCTGTGCCCCTGGCTACTACCACTACCCCGACTGCCGGCGCTGTGACTGCCACCAGGCTGGCACCGAGGCCAGCGTGTGTGACCCTGTCACGGGGCAGTGTCACTGCAAGGTCAGTCCCCGATGCCTCTGTGTGGTGCCTTTCTCCTTGGCTCGACTCTCCTGCTCTGGCAGGGGGTGGCAGGGGCTGTTTTTTTCCCGCGTGCCAGAGGGAGCGGGGATGGACAAGGACAGTGCCTGAGCTGTGCCTGAGCTGCAGCCAGCCTGCCCCATGGGGTGGTGGGTTAAGAGCACCCTAAAAGCTCTAATCTCCTCATCCTTCCTCTCCATGAAGGTCCACACCTTGGGCTGTCACTGGGGGAGATGGCCAGTCTGAGTCCAGCCCTGTGTCAGAGCTCGTTGCAGGTGGAGCTGTCAGCCCTATAGGCTCCTGGCTCCATGGCAGCACAGTAACTCAGCTTCTGAATTGGCTGCTCCCAGCCTCCCTGTAGGGCTTACAAGTGCTTTCTCTAGGTGAATTTAATGTTTGGTGCGTGCTGTACAAGCATACCTGTTCGGGCAGCATCCTCCAGCACCACAGCATTGTGCTTTGATCACTCAGGCAGCCATCCCTGTCCTCCACTGAGGCCTTGTGAGAACCTGCTGACGCTGTCGAGCTTTGCTTGTCTTTCAGGAAAATGTGGAGGGTCCAAGGTGTGACCAGTGCCGCCTGGGGACGTTTTCTCTGGATGCCACCAACCCCAAGGGCTGCACCAAGTGTTTCTGCTTCGGTGCGACCGATCGCTGCCGCAGCGCCGAGAAGCACCGAGCTGAGGTGAGAGGGGCTGGGGGCCACCAGAGCCTGCAGCTCAGGTGTGTTCCCACCCACCTGGCTCCCCGCTGCCCTCGGGTCTCTGTCCTGCATTAATCCTACTGAAGATACACCGTGAGGAGGGTTATCTTCGACTCCCTGTGCCCATCTCCTGCTTTCAGCCCCTTTTCCTGGTCTCTGGGGTCTCATGTGCTGGGTGGGGGTGATGATCAGCTTTCCTGTGGATTCATCAGGAGGTGTGTGAGGTGTGAGCCTGTTGTTCCCCTTTCTGCTGCTCTGGGACCTGTTCTTCTGGAGCATCAACACCCAAATACGTGCTGTTCCCCTCCAGTTCGTTGACATGAACGGGTGGCTCTTGCTGAGCAGCGACCGCCATGAAGTTCCAACAGCTCTGAGCCCACAGGAGCAGCTCATCACTGCTGACCTCAAAAACCTCCCAGATGCCTACCAGGAGCTCTACTGGGTTGCACCCAGCTCCTACCTTGGGGACCAGGTGAGGGAGTGGGGAACCACCCTGACCTCCCCAGCAGCCTGACATGCAGGCACTGCTCACACTCCGTTTGAACACGGCCATCTCTGTCTTAGTGGTGGGGATTTGCAGCAGCACATGGGATTTGTCTCTCCCTCAGGTTTCCTCCTATGGAGGGCACCTTCGCTATGAGCTGCACTCCAACCCTCGCAGGGGTGACGTGTTCATTCCCATGGAGTCCCGGCCGGACGTCATCTTGAAGGTGCAGCCCAAGAAATTCCCTGGTGCCCCCTGCTGATGCAGGAGCAGGACGAGGTGATGACTGACGCCTTCCTTGCTTTTCCCAGGGAAATCAGATGAGCATCATGTTTCTGGAAGGCTCCTACCCATCCCCAGGGGAGGCACACGAAGGCCGCCTGCAGCTGGTGGAGGTGAGTTTGCACACACAAGGGAAGTGCTCAGATAATGCAGGAAAGGACAAGACCTCATGCAGACAGAGGGACAGTTGCTTTGAGCACAGCATTTTAGGTGCTGCAGGGCTCTTTCACCCATGCAAAGGGGAAAGATTCCAGCAGCAGGGGTGTGGAGACTGGGCTGGATGTTCAGATGCTTGTGCTTCCTGCCAGTAATGTCAGGTTTTCTCCCACCAGGGTAACTTCAGGCACACAGAGACTCACAACCCCGTGTCCAGAGAGGAGCTCATGATGGTGCTGGCAAACCTGGAGCAGCTGCAGATCCGGGCACTCTTCTCCCAGCTCTCTTCTTCCGTGGCCCTGCGCCGCGTGGTGCTGGAGATGGCGACGGACACAGCCACGGGCATCCATGCCAGCAACGTGGAGCTGTGCTTCTGCCCAGCCAACTACCAGGGAGACTCCTGCCAGGTAACGGGGGAGTGGAAGAGCTGTTCCTGTCAGAGGGGTTGGACAGCCGTGTTTTGGGCACCAGCTGCTGCCTCCAAGCTGGCTCTTGAGGGTTTCAGTTGAAATGACAGCTCAGCTCGTTCCAAAGGAAGGAATGTTTTCCCCACCACAACACCGTGCGCTTGGGAGAGTTGCAGAAGTTTAATCTGCCTTCTTGGAAGGGACGTGATAGGGAAATCAAAGGTGTTGCAGTACCTTGGAATGGCTCCTTCTCTCTGGCCGATTCTCTCCCGCTTAAAAGGAGCAGGAAGCAACTGCACTGAAAAATCTTCATCGTTGCTTATAATCTTTTCTCCATCAGTACAACCCAGTGGGAATTCTGTCATGGAAACTAATTTAGTTTCTTTGCTTTTCCCAAAAGTATCAGGCTGTTTTTCAGATCTCTGCCTTTTTCTGTCTCCTCAGGAATGTGCTCCAGGTTACTACAGGGACACCAAGGGGCTCTTTCTGGGAAAATGCATCCCCTGTCATTGCAATGGCCACTCAGATCAGTGCCTGCCAGGCTCTGGGATATGCCTTGTAAGTAAACAGTGGAGCAGTGTGATATTTTGGAGTTATGAGGTCTGTAGCCTGTGATTCAAAAGCTCTTTCCATACTAACTGGGCTGGCAGAGCCATGCCTGAGTCGGAGCATTGGATTTGCTGTTTCAGTGGGGACCCTGCTCAGGGTCAGCTTAGGGTGCGAGGCACTTCTGGGAGAGAGGAAGGACTGAGACATCCTGATGGGGAGTTTTTAGTGCATACCCAGTTCTTGCTGTCAGTGCTGAGCCCAGGGCTTGCCTTTTCCTTGCAGAACTGCCAGCACAACACAGAAGGAGACCACTGTGAGCGATGCAAGGACGGCTACATGGGCAGCCCCTCTGCCCAAGAACCCCTGCAGTGTGTTGGGTGCCCATGCCCTCTTTCAGTTGCCTCCAACAAGTAAGTACCCTGGGATGGGATTGCCTGTTTGACCTCACTGTTTAATCACTGAAACCACTCTGTGCTCCACCAGGGCAGGTGTCCCAATACCAGCCTTGTCCTTGTCCCCAGACTGTGTTCAGGGCCTCTTACCCGAGGCCCCAACAGCCCACAATGAGTGATTGACTCCTCTGGCACCACATCAGGAATAACTGCTCCTCCCTGTGTCCCCGTTCTCGTTCCAGTTTTGCTGTTGGCTGTGTCCACAAGGGTTCCAACATGCAATGCCTCTGCAAGCCAGGCTACGCTGGACCAAACTGTGAGCGGTAAGGGGGTGGCACCCATGTCTGGGGGGCCTCAGACACTAATCCTGTGCAGCCACTGCCACGGCAGAGAAGTTGTCCCCTTAAGGACTGCAGCAGAAACTGTTGGCTCTGCCCTTGAGTGCTTTGTTCTGGCAGCATTTCCTTCAGTCCTTTTTGGCCTGAAAATGCCCGACTGCTGCAATTCTGTTACCTTGGGTGTAGGACTTAGGCGTGCCTTGCCTTGACTTGCAGCCTGCGATAAAGGCCCCTCTCTGAGGTATCACGAGGCAAAACACAAAGTGCTTTGAGACCCCTGAGGGCAGTTACGAGTGCTGGATGCTCACACTGTTCCAGTTGTGCCACTCCAGTGCCCGGCGCAGGCGCGAGCTGCGGGATCCTCACTCTGCCGTAACTTGCGTTTCTCCAGGTGTGCCCCGGGATACTACGGCAACCCCTTGGTGATTGGCAGCTCGTGCCAGCCCTGTGACTGCAGTGGCAACACGGATCCCAACATGCTGTTCAGCAGCTGTGACTCCCTGACGGGCGCCTGCTCGGGCTGCATGCACCACACGGCCGGCGCGCGCTGCGAGCTCTGCGCGCCCGGCTACTACGGGGACGCCGTGGTAGCCAAGAACTGCACACGTGAGTGGGGCAGCCAGCCAGCCCAGGGGCAAGGAGAGGGGTGCCCATTCCCAGCACTGCTCGTCTCCCTCTGAGGAGCAGCAGCCCAACTGCAGGTTGCATGGGAAGAAGTTGCCGTGAGAAGCAAATCCAAGAGGAGAGAGGCTCTGTCTTAACTTTGGCTGATAGATAAGGGGGAAGGAGGCTTCTCTGTTGGCAGTAAGTGTTGGGAGTGGCTGACTGGCTCTTTAGTGTAATACTGGGTGTATTTTCCCCTGGCAGAGTGCAACTGTTCACCCTGTGGGACTGACTCCTGCCATCCACAAACTGGCCAGTGCTTCTGCAAGACTGGAGTGACGGGCCAGCACTGTGACCGCTGCGAGGTGAGGTCACCTGGGCCCTGGGACGGCACCTGTCCTTGTCATGGGGATGAGGGGCAGCCCTGGTGTGTCATTCCCCAGGCCTGTGAACAGAGCAGGGCTGGCTGCCGGCTGCTGAAAGCTGCATTTGCATGAGCTGCTGTACATGGCAAAAGCCTATGAAAGATCTGGCAGCAAGCAGTGGGGGCAGCATTCCAGTAAGGTGGCATCCTTTGGGAAACTGTAGTAACTGCAGTAAACCCCATTTTCCTGAGTGCATCCAGCTTGGGCAAGGACAGCTTCACAGGGCAGTGGCGCGTCTGGGTTCTCACTGCAGCTCCACATCTTTACCACGTTGCTTTGAGTTTTGTGGTGCTCAAAACACACCTAGAAAGGAAAGCTAGGGGCCGACTTCACTTGACCCAGGAGAGAGGCACTCTTGCTGACCAGAGCATCCATGTCCTGCTTTTCCCTAGGAGGGATACTACGGCTTTGAGGGCTGCTCGGGCTGCCGGAGGTGTGACTGCGACGTCGGCGCCGTGGGGAGCAGCTGCCACGGGCAGAGCGGCCAGTGCAGCTGCCTGCCCGGCGTCAGCGGCTCGCGCTGCCACCAGTGCGCCCCGGGCTACTGGGGCTTCGGCCAGGGCGGCTGCACAAGTGAGTGTGGGCTCCCAGCCAGGGGCACCGGGATGGGGCTGTGCTGCTGGTCTGGTTGTTGAAGGTGGAAAAACAGCTGGCAGCTGTCTTGAGGGCCCCGTGCGCGTCACGGGGATCCCCCCGGCAGCGGCGTGTGGATGAGCACAGCTGAAATAAAGCCACTCCTTCCCTTCCCTCCTGAGCGGTAAAAGCACAAAATGATTGTCTGTTCCTCGGCCCTGCAGAGTGCGAGTGCAGAGGGGGCTCCTGTGACCCTCGCACCGGGGAGTGCACGTGCCCCAACGGGCTCACGGGGAAGCAGTGTGACGTCTGCCTGCGCGAGCACGAGATCCTGGTGGCGAACGGCCCCGACAGCATGAAGTGTGAAGGTCTGTCCCACTGTCCCAGGGAAAGAGGGGGAGGGAGGCCCGGGACGGCCTGTGCTGACTGCTGTGTTACCCTGCAGTGTGTGACAGCTGTGTCCTGCTGCTGCTGGAGGACCTGCAGAGCATTGAGATGTCCTTCCCGTCCATCCGTGGCCAGCTGGTCACCCTCAACGCCAGCTCCATCGCCTGGGCTCGCCTCCACGGCCTCAACAGCACCATAATGGCCACTGCTGTATGTGGAAGGTTTCACATCACCTTCTGCCCATGTTTCCTGGCCTGTTGGCCTGATTTAGCCTCCTTTTTTTTTTTTTTTTTTTCCCCCTAGCACCAGCTCCGTGAGTACCACAGAGCCTTGAGCAGAGTCAGGCAAAGGGCTGATGAGCTGGAAAACAAGAATGTGGATCTCACACAGGACCTGAACACGCTGCAGCACAAAGTAGGGTATTTCTCCATCTCTCTTTTCCAGAGCACAAGTCCCCCTTTTACCAAAGTGCAGTCTTTGAAGGCTGTGAGGAGCCTAGTTCAGGCAGCATGGGTCTTCTGCTCAACCAGAACTAAGTTGCAGTGTTACATGCTCAAACTGGATTACCTGCTTTTCTCCCTGGGAGCGCTGTTAAACATCTCTTGATATTGGCAGTTTTTGATGTACTCTTGCTTTTGAGGTGGCTACAACTTTAAGCAGTAAAAATAAATTCAATCAAGTATCATTTATAGAAGGGACATACAAGTGAGGAACATAAAACATCTGGGTCCGTCATGGATGGAATCTATATCCAGTCTGAAACCCAGAAGTGGTGTCTTCAGAGAACTTACAAACTGAGCAAGCTGTGCTTTAAATTGATTTGATTTATGAACTGCCTAAATGCTCCTAATCTGAGGGAGAGGGAAAAATCTCTACTTGATGACATAGTTCCCCAGACAGCTGCAAAGACAAACTGCCCCTGTGTGTACCAGACAGCCAGCCTGCAGCCTCCTGTCTCTTGATCAGGACCCAGGTGTGCCTGGCTCCAGGCTTTGGGGCTTTTCCTGTGTTAAGAGCACAGAACAGTGCTGAACTCTGTGGTGTTGGAATTGTTCTAGCATCCAGAGCCTGTTGCATTTGAGCTGTATTTAATGCTTGTGCTTCTCTGAAGGTGCTAAATAAGATCATCCTAGGACAGCAGCACAGGACAGGCTCATTCAAGGACCTCACAAGCTACACATTCCCAGGCCTTGTGTGCCTTTTGGGAGCAACAGTCCCACTGACAAAATCACATAAAATACCATCTCATACTTGAACTGACCAGTGTTTTTGTGCTAGATGAGCATGACTCACAGAGAAGCGATCCGCGTTGAGCAGCACACGAGGGACATGTACCAGAGGGGGGAACAGCTCCTGCTGCACATCCAGAGCATCCAGAGGGGCATTGCAGGTATGTCAAGGAGGGTCTTCACCTCGGGGTTTTTCTCCTGTGATATGCCGTGCTCTTGGTTTCGATCACTACCAAGTATTGCAGTGCTTAGAAAAAGCCATGGAGAGAACAAGGGAAAATACAAATGAAGATCCCTGCAGGATCCCAGCTTCTACTCTGATCAGGCATATTGTGAGTCTCAGCTGCTTGGCTAAACACAAGTCTGGGGAGAAACCACATTAAATTTCCACAAATGTTACTAAAATGCATAACTAGGGGCAATCTGCACTGCAGCTTCAGGAGACATTGAGTAAAACAGAGTGTCTGGATCTGGGAGAGGAGGTAAAGCCACAGACAGATGCTCAGGATAGTGGCCAGGGAAGCTGAAACGTGGAGCAGTGCCTCCGGGTGATCTCAAGCCGTTTGGTGTCTGAGTTCTGCCTGAAAGCTGTCAGTGGTTTGTGAGGAGAAGTACCTTAGGGCATGATGAAGGGCCTGGTTTGGTCAGTCTAACAGGGGCTGTGGGTTTCTCTGCAGACCTGGTGCAGCAGATGGCCAGGTTTGGGGCAGCCAACGCCAGCACCACGTCCGGCGAGGAGTTCCGGCAGAAGGTGGCCGAGGTGGAAAGGATGCTGAGGGAGATGAAGGAGAGGAGCCTGGGAGCCCAGGAGGAGCTGGCAAGGCGTGAGCACGAGGAGGCTCAGAAGTGTGAGTCCAGTTGGGTTGGCACAGGGCTGCCCAGATCCTGCTGGGTGTGGCTTGGAGCCCACACAGACACTGCACATCGTGGTCATGTTCAGAGAGTGCTGTTAAGAACCCAGCATCTTTTATAGGTATTCAAGAGTCCCCTGTGACACTCCACTGGGATAATTTGTGGTTCCTTTTCCCTTAAGGCAAATTTCAGAGCACAGCTAACTGGGTAGTTCTGTTTGAGGAACAAAAATGACAATGCTTAAGAAACAGGAATCACCATTATTATGTGACGTATTCTTACCTCACATGGATGTGAATAAGTCCCACCATCTTTCTTCCTATTTGCTGTCCCCATAGAGTAACAACCAGCAGCCAGCACCCACGGGAGCTGTGCTGTCCTGAGGACATCCTTGCAGGAGTAAGAGCAGTGAGCCCAACCAGGGACACTGGCACTGCAGGAAGAGAACACTTCTGATTAACAGGCCTTGGAAAAACATAACTCAGCAGCTGAAAGCTGGAATTATAAACTGCCTCTTGTTGGAAATAAGTAATTTTTCATAGTGGAAGTAATCAAGGCCTCAGGTGGGGTTTCTCCATCATCTGGAGCTGTTCAGGCATGGCCGTGTGTCTTTGAAAGAGATCGCATCTCTCACCAGCACTGAGGGTTTGGAGTCGTGGACAAGATCCTGTGCTGTCTGGGCTGAAAAGGAGGGAGGGGGTGGAAGAGGTCACTTCTGGCCTTGACAGCTGCCTAGTGAGACCAGAGCCAGGCTTTGAGGCAGCCAGGCACAGAAGGAACCTGTTTAACACAAGAAGAGGAATTAACAACAGTTCTGATCCCTGCTCCCAGTGCTGCATCGGGTGAAGAGCGAGCTGCACGCCCGCTGGCAGTCCAACCAGGACCTGGTGAGCAGCATCCAGGAGCGGCTGGCCCAGCACAGCTCCCAGCTCATGGATCTGCGCGATGCCCTCAACGAGGCCGTCAACAAAACCAGGCAGACAGAGGACTTGAACAGCCTCAACAGAAACAACCTGGAGGAGAGTCAGGTAGACCTTCACCACGGTGCTGGCCTTGGAGTGATGGGGGGGCTGTCCCAGCCCTGCTGGTCCCTAACCCTGGGTCTTTGTGTCCAGCAAAAGAGCCAGGAGCTCCAAAAGCAGCATGCGCTGGTGCAGGAAACCCTGCAGATGGCCAAGGACGCCCTTGCCCAGGTCTCTGACTTCCTGCAGATGATGGAGCGTGCAAAGGAGGTGAGTGGCAGAGGCACTTCAGCACGGGCACGGGGAGAGGCGGGCAGCCCTCAGCACTGACAGGTGTCCTTGCAGGCGTACGAGAAGCTGGCGGCGCTGCTGGATGGGGCGAAGCTGCCCCTGACCGAGCGGGTCAAGAAGTTCTCCCCGGCCAGCAGCAAGATCCCCATCGTGGAGCAGGCAGAGGAGCACGCCCAGCTCCTGGATGAGCTGGCAAGGAACCTCTCTAGGTGAGGCACCTGTCCTGACCTTCACTGGGGTCCCCCTTTGGCTGGGGATGGGAAACTGCAGCCGCACCGTGGCAGTGGAACAGCGGGTGTCGCCTCCAGAGTTTTATGCTGGAGCCCACATTGTGTTGAGGAGCCCAGAGGGGTTTGTCTCTGAGGGCATGGGCGAGAGCCTGAGTGTTCTCCATGGACTCGATGGCTTCATCTTCCAACACAGCATTATCCAGGACACAAACCAGAATGGCTTTATCCAGCGGGCGGTCAATGCCTCCAATGCCTATGCCAGCATCATTGAAGCTGTGAGGAAAGCAGAGCAAGCAGCCCACGATGCTGACAAGGCAGCCAGCGAGGCCCTGATGGTATGTGCTGTGGGGAGCCATGTGAAGGTGGGCAATAAAAAACCTCCCTTCCCTCTGACACGTGGACACTGTGTTCTGTGCCTGAGAGAACAGTCTGCCACAGCTGGGGCCAGACTCAATGTTTGGGTCTCCCTGTAACACCCCACTGCAGTTGTCTGAACGAGCATTTTTGTGTGCAATCAGAACCAGAGACTCGAATTCCTCTTCAGAGTCCCGTGTTCATTTCACAGAATGTCATATCAGAAAACCTCGGGGCCGCCTCGAGGACGCTGAAGAGGAACAGCAGCAGCCTGGAGGAGACTGCGAGGAGACAGCAGAGCAAACTCAATGGGGGTGAGAGAGGCTTCTCCCAGGATCTGATGTCCTTTGGGCTGCACTGAGCTCCAGCAAACAGCATGTGCACTTCTCTAATTGCAGCTATTAAAGGCACTCTGCAGACAGCAAGGGACAAGCTGGCTGATCTCCGTGCGAGGAAGGAGCAGCTCCTGACCCAGCTCCAGTCTGTGCAGGACATGCTGGGCAAGGAGCAAGGTTTGTTCTGGGGTAGCTGGGCTGATTCTCTCTGCTCCCCTCTTCGTGCATTTACTGTGACCCAAGGATGCTTCCTCCCTGCTGAGTGGACACTCAGAGATGTTTCTTTGTTTGCAGAGGACACAAAGGACACAATCCAGAATGCCAAAGCAGCTGCTGCTGAGGCAAATGAAACAGCTGCAAGAGTGGAGGATACCCTGAGCACCATGAAGAAGAACCTGGATCAGTGGAAAGACCAGTATGGAGGCCTCCGAAATGAAGACCTGAACCAGGCAGTCCAGGATGCCAGGAAATCTGGTGGGTGCTGAGCCTGGTGTGCTACCAGGATGAGTCTGACATGAGCTCCTGCATGCTCTGATACCTCCAGAGTGTTTATGAAAATATTTTGCAGCTCCAGGTCAAGAGTGGAGGGAGGTAGTCAGTAGTGGATGCTTTAAGTCCTGGCCCTTTTTTTTCCTCTCCTGCAATGTCTGTATCACCTGTAGCTTTACTGCAGGAGGTTGCATGCACCGGAGCATTCTCACACCCCCCTCAAGGCTGATGGATTTAGGGGCATCTCTCTGTGACTGCTTTGACTTGCATTTCTCAAACTGCCTAAATTTTGCATTTCCCTTCCTCATTAAACCTCCAAAACTCCTGCCTCCTCTTCAACCCCAGTCTCCAGCCTGGAAAGCACCATTCCCCTGCTGCTGGAGAAGCTGAGCAACCTGGAGAACAGGAGGAACAAAAACGCCACCGTGTCGGAGAACATCGTGAGGATCCGGCAGCTCATCACACAGGCGAGGAACGCTGCCAGCAAGGTGAGCTCAGGGGAGGGTGAGGGCTGGGCACAGTGTGCTGGGGGCCTGGGGTGGAGGAGGGCTTACCTGAGGGTAGCATGCAAAGAGCAGGGTGTCTGGGGCCACCAGGCAGGGTTCCTTTCTCATGGGATTTGGTAGAGCTGGCAGTGACCGGACAGGTGGCAGTGGCTTCCGTGCCACAGGGCTGCATTTCTCTCCCTACAGGTGAAAGTGCCCATGAAATTCAATGGCAGCTCAGGGGTGCAGGTCCGGATGCCCAGCAATCTGCAGGATTTAGCAGCCTACACCTCCCTCAAATTCTACATCCAAAACCCCGAGCCCAGGAGCCGGCAGGACAAGGCAGAGGAGGGGCGGTTCGTGTTGTACCTGGGCAGCCAAGAGGTGAGAGGGTGGAGTGAGCCCTCGCTGCATCAATTATGTCCATGCCTGGACATCAGCCCCTCTCCTGGTCCCTGAAAATCTTTGTGGGGAGCACAAAGTCCCTGGATGCAGCTATCAGCCTGGGTGGGGAGTGGAATAGGGGCCCTTTGTCCAGTGCAGCCCTGGGAGTGCCAGGGAGAACTCCTGCCTGTCCCAAATGCCAACATGTGTCCCTATCTCTCCCTGGGTTCAGGCCACTGGAGACTACCTGGGCATTGTGCTCAAGGACCACAGAGTGCACTGGATCTACAAACTGGGAGATGAGGAACCAACCTCCCTGAGTGTCGACGAGGATATTGGAGAGCAGTTTGTCACCATCAGCATCAACAGGTAGGGCCTTTGCTCAGGGAGGGCAGGGTTTGCTCCTTTGGGTGTCTCCCCTGGTCCTGACCATCCCTCCCTGCTTGCAGGATCCTGCAGTACGGGCACATGTCGGTGATCGTGGAGAGGCAGAGGGTGCACGAGATCAAGGGAGACAGCGTGGCCAAGGGAGAGCAGGGGCTGCTCAACCTGGACCCACGCAACGTGGTCTTCTACGTGGGGGGCTACCCCTCCAGCTTCACGGTGAGGGGGAGCGTCAGCTGACGCCTTTGGAGGCTCTTACAGGAGGGAGAACGTGTTAAACTGTTGGGTTTCACCCCGCAGCCTCCTCCCGCTTTGCGCTATCCCAACTACCGCGGGTGCCTGGAGCTGGACACGCTGAACGAGGAGGTGGTGAGCCTGTACAACTTCCAGCACACCTTCGAGCTGGACACGGCTGCCGAGAAACCCTGCGCCAGGTGGGCGCCGCTCCTTGGAGCCCTGCTCCCGGGCACTCAGCTCTGCTGCTTCTAAGCAACGTGGGGTTGATGCCTCTGGTGTGTCTCAGGTCCAAGTCCACAGGGGACCCCTGGGTGACTGACGGCTCCTACTTCGATGGCACCGGTTACGCCGAGATCAAGTTTGAGAGCCAGTTTGGCACGACCAAGCGCTTCGAGCAGGAGATCCGCGTGGTCTCCTACAACGGCATCATCTTCTTCCTGGAGAACCAGGCAGGTGCTTGCTCCCCTGGGGAGCCTCCACCCCTCAGTGGACGATCCCAGGCCTCCTCAGTTCAGGAGAGTAGGGCTTTGGAGATCTCAGGGCTGCTTGGAGCAGGATTTCAGCGCTGTTGTTAAAAACTGTGAGAGGACTGGACCCAAACCTTGCAGCAGTCACTTGGCTGGTGGTGGGAGGTGATCCCCAGAACTTGGGAGACCCTCCAAACTGGGCCAGGGTTCACTGGGGCAGGCAGTGCTGCAGGGAGCAGTTCCAACTTGCAGTGTTATCCCTGTGTCCCAGCACAGGGCTGCTGTTTGAAGATAGATCCCAAATAACTGGAACCAGGGCACTGGCAGTGGGACCTGCTCCCACCAGCTCAGTGCCCAAGCTGCATCCTGGGCCCCTGCTGAGTGTCCATCCTGCCTCCTCCAGGGTCAATTCCTGTGTCTGGCCATCCGGGATGGGAAGCTGGCTCTTTACTATGATTTCAGCTCTGGCCTGGAGATGGCAAAACCAAGCAACTCCTCCTCCCTCACCATCAGCAGCCCCACAAACAAAGCGGTAAGAGGGAATGGGGCTCTCTTGGAGGGAGGGCTCCTCACCCAGGGTGGGACACACGGACCCTTGTTTTTATGGGGGAAGAGCTGCAAAAAGTTTTTTTTTACTTGAGCTATTAACTGGGCACCTTGTCTTGCCCTCTGTGATGGATCTAACTGCCCCAGACTGATGGATCATTTCTCTGTTCTGTCTCCAGATCCAGATTTTCCTCCTCAAAATGAATAACAAGAAGCGCATCCTGGTGCGGGTGGAGCGCCTCACCATCTTTGTGGTGGAGCAGGAGAACTCCCTGGAGAACGCTGTCTCCTACTACCTGGGCGGTGTGCCTCCAGCTGTGCTGCCTCCCAGGTGGGTCCAGCCTGCAGTGGGACGGGACAGTCAGCATGTTCCCCTCGAGGGGTCCTGGCCCTTTCTCAGCCACATCCAGGGCTGTTGGAACCCTCCTGAAACTGTGGGGGAAGTTTTCCTCTCCCTGTCGATCATCCTGAGCTTTTAAGGAAGGTGACTTTTCCATCTCTGGTCATGGATGAGGTGCTGGTGGGTGTCACCAAGTTCTCCTTTGCCGTGCTGCATGCTTTGGAGCAGCCTTGATGCTGGAGATGCCCGTGACCATCACAATTCATTCAGGCACTTGGCCTGAAGAGCTGCAGGGCCAGATCCTGCCCAGGGCTGTGTGCTGCCTGGGGCTGTCCTTGTTAACACTGTCTGCTTTTCCTGCAGTTTGAAAGCTCTCTTCCCCACGGGTGGGCCCATCCGGGGCTGCATGAAGGGCTTGAAGGCTCTTGGCAAATACGTCGACCTGAAACGCATGAGCACCGTGGGCGTCAGCTACGGGTGCACCTCGGACCTCCTGGTGAGCACAAGGCCCTGGCAGCCTGGCCAGCTGCTGGGAGAAGGGTGTGTCAGGGAAAGGGACCCCCAGAACAGGCCCCATCTCCCCTCATACACGCAGAAACAAACAAACCTCCCAAATCCTCAGTGCAGAAGGGTCATGGTGAGGTGCTTGCTCTCCACGTGGTTGGTCATAGCAACAGCCAGACCCAGTAAGGAACCAGAGCTACTCACTCATATCCCAGCACCTCAGCAAGGTCAGGGCCAGGCTCCCACCTTGCCTCTGCTGTCTCACACAGGTTGCCCGCTCAGTCAGTGTCCACGGCCACGGCTACCTGACCCTGGCTCTGACGGATGTGCCGGGGCTGCGGGACTTCTACAGCGGCTTCAGCTTCCAGACAAGCCAGCAAGAGGGGCTGCTCTACCACCACTCCACCCAGGTGGGCACCTGCAGGGCCCCTGATACCCCAGCAGTGGGGCTGCTGGGAAGGGGTGCTGCTTCCTCTTGGGAAAGTGGGGATTTTGGTAGGGCCAGGATGTGAATCTGCAGTGAGATCTGCACCCTGAGCTCCTGAAGGGCAGGGGAGAAGTGGGCTCTTCCTTGAGGTTCAGCTGCTGAGCTTCTGGATGATGCTTTCTGCAGGAGGGGATGTGCCAGGTGTCCCTCCAGAGGGGCCAGCTGGCCTTGAACCTGCTGGGCAGCGAAGTCACCACTGCCGGCACCTACGCGGATGGCAGGGCCCACTACGTGGCCTTCTACAGCGATGCCCGTGGGTACGTGTCCTGCCGTGGGTGCTGCTGGGGGCCGGGGTGCCCGCAGCCCCAGGGTCCTGCTGAGCCCCTGCTGCCACCCCAGGCTCCGGCTGTACGTGGACGACGAGCTGCAGGACAGCAGGACGGGCCCCGGGCCCAGCCGGCGGCAGCGGCGCCAGGACGGGCGGTGGCTCTTCCAGCTCGGGGGCTCACCTGAGCCAGGTGCCCTGAGCAACCTCACCGGCTGCATCGGGAATGTCTTCGTCAGGCGGTGAGCCACCCCGTGCCACTGCCTCACAGCAGGGTTCAGCCCCTTCCCACCTCCCAGCCGGTGTGACAAGGACCTTTTCTCCCTGTGTGTGTAGGGTGTCGGAGCCACAGATGGTGGTGGACCTGCAGCAGAACGTGGAGAGCATCAATGTCACCATGAGCTGTCCCTTGGGCGAGCAGTCGCAGCAGCTCAGAGTCACTCCGAAGAAGGACAGGCGGAAACCCAAGGTACCAGCTGCTGCCAGAACTCCCCATATCCTCACCCCCCTCAGCCCTGCACTGCTCAGCTCTGCTGGCACGTGCAGGGATGCTCCCCTCACTCCCTTCCCCGGTGCACGTTGCGTAGGTGCCGGGCAGGCCTGCGCCCAAGGGCCGCCGCCACGACCGGGACGGGCTGTGCCAGCCACAGCCCCGTGCAGCCAGGGGCACCTTCCGCTTCGGGGGGGCCCCGAGCAGCCGCTGGGAGTTTGATGAGATCCCAGCCTCCTTCAGGTGGAGGTGAGACTCGCCCCATGCCCACCCCATGCAAACCTGGCCCTGGGACCGTGGCCTGGAAGCACACGTGCCTTGCAGTTGGCGCAGAGCCGGGTGCTCCCATCACTCCCTGTCCCTGCAGGTCCCATTTCTCCCTGGAGGTGAAGCTGAACTCCTCCAGTGGGCTGCTCTTCTACGTGGCGGGCGAGCGGGGCTCCTCCATGGCTCTCTTTGTCTCCAACGGGCGCTTTGTCTTCCTGGTGGACGCGGGCAGGCGCCGGCTGCGCATCCGCAGCAAGGACAAGTACCGTGACCGGCGGTGGCACACGGTGAGCGGGGCTCAGCAGGGCCTCCCCGAGCCACATCAGTGCCCCTGCAGGGCTTGGCTCAGTGCAGCCCTGCTCTGGGCATTGCTTCTCGATTGCACGTGGGACACTGCAGTCCCATGGGAGATAAGGGGACGGCAAAAACACGGCCCGGGCTGGCTGAACCTCTGAGCTGAGGCCTCCCTTCTCTGGGCAGAGCCCTGGCGGCCCTCCCAAGACTGGGAAACCCCCAGTCTTGGCACTGACCTCTGCTCCTTGCAGGTCTTCTTCAGCAGAGACCAGAGCCGGGCCCAGCTGGTCATCGATGGGCTGCGAGCGCAGGATGCTGCAGTGGCCACCACAGGGCTCTTCGTGGCCCAGACCCCCTTGTATGTGGGGGGGCTTCCAGCTGGAAAAGCCAAGGCTCACATACCGGTAAGGGCTTGGCAGCCCCATCTCTCAGCCTGTTCCCAGCCCCATGGCATCACCTTGTGCCTTGCAGTTTCTGCCCCCTCTGTGCTCAGTGGCCTCTCTCCACAGGCTGCTTCGGCCTCCAGCTTTGACGGCTGCCTGAGGAACCCACAGCTGGACGGGAGGCCCCTGGGTCCCCCCTCGCGCACCTTTGGGGTGACGCCGTGCTACGAGGGCGCGCTGGAGAGCGGCGTCTTCTTTGCCGTGGGTGGCGGCTCCATCGCCTTAGGTACCCCCCTGCGGCCTGGGACCGGGAGGGTCCCATTTCATGGGAATCCCCTTGCTCCTCTCCTCTCCTCACCAGTGGCATTTCTCTTCCAGCTGATGCGGTGATGACTGAGCAGGACTTGGAGGTGACACTGGAGGTGCGTCCCCGCAGTGCCTCTGGCCTCATCTTCCACATCGGCACGAGGACGAGCCGCCATCTCTTGCTCTACATGGAGGAGACCAAGGTACTGGGAGGGTGGCTTCCCCACAGGTGTTCAGAGGCCGTGGGTGTCTCCTGCCTGTCCCTCTCAGCTCTCCAGCTCTGATGGGTTTGTCTCACCCCAGGTCACTGTGAGAGCGGGCTCTGGGGCTGATGAGTTCTCAGCATCGGTGACGTGCCCAGCTCTCTGTGACGGGCAGTGGCACACCATTGCAGGTGAGGGTGACAGCTCCCCCTGGTTCTGTGCTCCTGCTCCAGCCCTGCTCAGCCCACATCTAGGAGCTCAGGACAAGCCCAGGCTCTGCAATTTAAACCCTAGCCCCCTGCTGTATGCACTTAATTTGGGAGTTTGTAGGTGCCATGAGGTCAGTTTCCTAACTAACAAGAATTCTTGCCTGATCTTAGCCCTGTCAGCTCTGGTAGGCAGGAGAGACAAGTTGTTTTTCCACTTCATGGAGCTGCTGCCAAGGTCAAGAATGTGCCACAGGACTTGATCCATCCTGGACCGTGTCCAGTGAAAGCCCAATTTGCTTTGTGTCCAAAGGGCTCCCAAGCCCACAGGTGGGAGCAGGGATTGCAGGATTCTTACCTGTGCAGGAAATTCAGCCTTTAGTGTAGCTGCCATTGAGCAAGTGCTGTTTTGCATCAAGCCCTTTTTGGGGTTGGGGCCATGGCTGCAGCTCCATCTCAGCACAGCTGTTTTAAACCTTCATTTTGTTCAGCCAGTGCTGGGTGAGGTTTTGGGGGATATTTTCCAGACTCTGGGCATTTCCCAAGAGCCAGGCCAGGCCCTTTGACCCTCTCAGTAGTTTTGCTCTTGCTCCAGCACTGCTCTGGACAGCAGACATGGGCTTGCTCCATGGGTAAGGAAGAAGCATTGACTGTTGTTTTCTTTTGAAGTTACCAAATGGAAAAACATAATCCAGGTGGATGTGGACACAGAAGGCAACCACACAGTGGGACCCAGTCAGCTTCCTGCACCCAGCACAAGGGCAACCTTCTCCCTGGGAGGGCTGCCAGGTGAGTTTGGAAAGATATGCTCGAGGCTGAAATACCCCAAGGACAAGGGAGATGCTGTTCCTGGCACAAGGAAGAGACATTTAAGCCTTTGCCAGACTAATACCTGCTTTTCCTTGTTTCTTCTGCAGAGACAGACAAGGCCAGCACAGGGCTGCTGTTCCCTCCCCTCCCTCACTACGTGGGCTGTGTCAGGAACCTGCTGATTAACCAGCGGCACGTGGACCTGCCTCGGGCCAGGACTGCCCAGGGCTCTGTGGGCCTGAAGGGCTGCCCCGTGCTCTGAGTGCCACATCCACGCACAGCCCGAGGGACAGAACGCGTCACCACACCAGAGCACGGCCCGTGCTCGGACACACCCATCTCCAGTGACTGCAGGCACAGGTCTGGGACAAACCAGAGGGGCCACGAATCCCAGGGGAATGAGGGCAGGGGAGGACGGTTGGGGAGAAGGGGACACTTCACAAATACAGGCAGGGAGTTGGAGCGGGATGTGGCGACAGGCGAGTCCTTCCTGGGGGTCCAGGGTCTGCAGCAGGGCTGGTGCTGCCCTGGGGCTCGTGGTGGGAGCGAGGGCTGGAGCCCAGAGCAGCCCTGCAGCACGTCCTCAGCCCTGGTCCCTGCACCCCACACGTACAACGCACATAGATTTAGTTCACTGAACACTTGAGGCTGTTAATAAATGTCACAGACTGTCTGCTGACAAAGGCTGCAGGCAGGGTCTGTTTTATAACAAATGCAATTAGGACAAACTGGATTAATTCCGTCGGTTTCGGGGTTTTATAAGCAAGGGCAGATTTAACCTCTCCCCCAAGGGCAGTCTCGGCTCACCTGCTACTGCTACACAAAGAGCTCTGCAAGGGGGAACTTGGACAAAATTCTGTTGGCAGAATTAGCATCTCCTTCTCAGAGTAATTTATAGGAATCAAAAAGAGACCAGAATAGGCTGGGAGAACTGCTGAGGGAAAGCAGAAAGGCACAACCAGCACTGGCTCTGCACCTGCGTTCAGCACTGGTAGTACACTGACAAAAGTCCTGTTGTGTGAAGCAAGACACCACTGCTTGAAAGGGAAGAAATAGAAAGGTTACCTCCACATCTGGCCAGGTGTGTGGGGTGGCACCTGGCCCTCGCCCGCCCTGGCTCCTGCTCAGCCTCCCTCAGCCCTGCTGTAGTGCAGTCTCCACTTGAAGCAGCTTTTTTCTCCCAAGACACCCAGTTCACTCGTGCACTTACACGTCATATATATATTTGTGTGTGTATATATATATCTCTGGCCACTTGGGGACAAAATCTTGCTTCTGAAATGGACTTGTAACTTATATCGTTATATTTTGGGTTTGGTTTTTTTGGTTTTTTTTTATGAGGGGTAAATATTGTAAAATGGGTTTTTAACATGTCCATCTTCAATGTAATTATGACCTGTTTTTAAAGTTGTAGTATTAAAGATGGTCTTTGTAAATCACTGGTACATACTTTGGAGTCAAATAAAGTTTTATGTTACTCTCTTTCACTTTACCTGGGGAGAGTAAGCATCAGGCTGATGAGCTGCTAGGAGAGGGAGAATCAGCACTGCAGGGACGCTGTACAGAATGGAAGGAACAGTATGGCAGATAAAGAAAATTCCTTTATTTGTAGATTTATATAAGCATAATATGAAGTTAGTAATCCTACTGCAGTTGCTTAAGTTAGTATCTAGGAATATCTGTAAGGAAGAGAAAATAACTTAATCTAAACTCATATCTTCCTCTTCATCTTTCTTGTCCTTAGAGTCTCCTTCCTTTTGGTCTGACTTGACACTGTTCTGCATGGCTTTGGCAAAGGCTTCTACATCTAAAAGTTAAACACACGAGTTATTGCATTTCCTGGGCTCGAGCTCGTTGTCCAGACAATGTTAAGGCTTCATTACTTAGAAGTTTTAGAAAGCAAACAGTTGCTTTTAGCATGAATTAGCAGGGAGGAAAATTTTAAACAGTGGTTAACACATCAAGCTCTCTCTGCCACAGCATTTTATGCACTTTAATCGTGCACGGGCATCCTGAGACCAGAATTCTTGCAGTCATGGGAGGGATGCTAGAAGCTCAGTAGGGAAAAGGGATACCCCAACTGCCTTCACTGATTTCAGATGAATCATTAAAGACTCCCACAGGACATTCCTGAACAAGGTGGCGTGCCTCACCTCAGAGTCTTTTGCATCTCTAGCAAAAAAACGGAGCCAATGCATCCCTGCAGAACCCCAACTTCTCTTGCTGCACATCACACCTCACTCTGTCTGCTGGGAACCTGTCCCACCTGCCTTTTCCTTGTAAACATCAGTGCAAGAGTCAGCTTGCAGACTCTCAGAGAGGGAGTGTGAGAAGCTGATCCTTACAGCCCACATTCAGTGGTCATGTGCAGTGCCAACACCCCCAACAGCCCCCTCTCTCCTGCTCCCACCAGCACCAGCACTCACCGCCTTTATTTGCTGCATCTACTGCCTCTGCAGGTAGCCCAAACTGGCTCATGAGTGGGCCCAGCTGTCCTGAAGCTAAGGCAGCACTGAACATGCTCAAAGCCTGTGGAGTCAACAGCATCAAAATAAAGTTTGCATCAGATTCCTGCAGCAGTAACCCCAGGAGGAGAGCAGTCCTGTCAGGACAGGGCTTGGGAACAGATATGCAATAAAATAATCACCAAGTACATGTCACTCACTTCCTTTTGTTTGCATGGAAGTTGCTACAGTTCAATCTAAAACAGTCATTTGAGCTGCTACTGAAATTTGTAAATTGTAAACTTCAATGGGTGTAAAGGAAGAGTTCAGCTTGGTCTGTAAGACACAGCTTTTATCACACAGTGTCCTGCAGTTAAGCACTGGTGTTTCAAGGGATGCAATGTAGTAACCATGAGCATCTCCTCCCTTCATCAGGCACCTGAAATTACCTTTAAGGAGCTATTTGGTGAAAGGGAATAATGAATTTGCTGCTACTCCTGTCATTTGCCAGAGAGCATTTATAGGAAGAGAAAGGTAAAGCCCAACTCCAAAAGAAAAGGAAGAACCACTCCCATCTGCCCTTGAGTGACTGCAGGAAGAACTAATGCTCCATATTAAACCATGGCCCTCCTCCTCTCCACTTCTACTGAGCAACTTCCCACTCTGAACAGTGCCAGGAACCTGGAAAAGCAGGGCAAGGTGAATCAGGAGGATGGGAAAGGGGGAAGGAGAAGTGCACTTCCCCCAGAGCCAGCATCTACCTGCTGGAACTGAGGAGACGTCAGGGTGTTCTGGATCTCTTCTGCAGTCTGTGGCAGGGATTCCCCTGAGGGAAGGTAAGGCATCAATCGCTCCTGAACTTCTGCGTTGGCCAGGATGGGAGCCATGATCTCAGGAGTCAGAACAGCTGCCAGGTCCACTAGGAGAAAACAAAAGGGCTGGCCATTAGACTACACCCAAAACTGCAAGCTTTTGTCATGTAGATCAAATTATCGAGTCAGGGTCTGAGTATTAAAACTTATTAGCACAATGCCACTATTTTTTCTTCCCCTCAGTTTTGGAGTGAGAATAGGTCTCCTGAAGCAGTCAAAAACAGCACTGAAATTTAAAAATCTAATAAAAAAAACCAAAGAAAACCCCCAAAAAACAGGAACAAAAAAATTAAGAGACCTTTCAAACCAATGTGGAACAGGACAGGACAGTAAAACAGCTCCAAAGGGCTCCTGGATGCAGCAGCTGTTACCTTGCTGTCCTCCTGCTCCAGATGGCACATTCATAGTAGCTAAGATGTTCTGAAGGTCACTCAGTTGAATGGGCTGGGTGGGGCTTGTGGCCGAGCTGGTTCCGTTGCCCGAGCTGGGAACGGGGCTGGGACTGGTGACGGCGGCAGCCGCAGGAACGGACGGGGCAGGCGTTACACGGGTGGAAGAAGTCGTGGAAGATGGAGTCACTGCAGCCGACTGGCTGCGAGAGCTGGCCAAGAGAATTAGGAGCATTAATGCCCTGAAAATGCCTCTCGTATTCTGAAAAGTTTCTTTTCAAACCCTTAGAGTATGGAAAATTCCCACCTCATTTTAGAGAGGTAATAAGCAGCCTTGATTCCCACCAGATGGCCCATTCAATAAATCATGACTCCTCCCCACAGCAGTGCCAAGTTCACATCACAAGAGCCCTGCAGGCCCAGGGCAGACCAGGCCTCCTACCTTGATGATGAACTGCTGGTTGGGGGTCCCCCACTCCCAAGCAGACTGGCCAGCCCAGGCCCCGTCAGTGCACCCAGCCCACCTTCCACAAACACAAGAGAAGAACAGGTTTAGACATTTATTCAGCTTTTCTGCACCTCTCTTCTCTGGAGAGGCTGTTCTTGTACCTGAAAGGTTTTATTTGCTAAAATAGAGGAGGGGGTGAAAGAGCCCAACCCACCCTCCCATCCCTTTCTGTAAATTAAAAATCTTCTTTTCTGATCTTGCATCCCCATTAGTGAGCTGAACATCTCAGAAATGACTCAAGTTCTAGGTGAACACAAGGATGAACTTACTCCAGTCTGTGCTATACAGACATCACTGTAACACAGCCCTCTCTTCTCATCTGCTATACCAAAACTCCAGCTTTTCTATGAACTTTAAAACCAAGGCCCTCAGCAGAAGATCCCAGAGGCATCTCTGAGTCACCACCACTCTCTCCTCACAGGCCAGGGGTTTGCAGCTTCAAAGCTAACGCAGAGATGCAGCAACAGAATCAGCCCAGCTCTCAAACCCTTCACAAAAGAAGGACAGCTCCATACTCCGCGTGCTCGCAGGGGAGCAGCCAGCAGGAAACCAACACCAAAGAAACCACAATCAGCCTCCTCCAGCTCTTATGGCAGGGTCAAGAACCTCAGCTGGGAAAAGGCCTGGCTGCTGGCCCCCTGGAGCTGTCAGGGACTGGACTGCTCCCCTGCAGCTCCTTGGAGCCCCACATCACCACACACTCCATTTCCCATCAGCAGCTCCTTGCACCACGCCCGATTATACACACAAAGCACCTGGGAAGAGAGGGCGCAACCGCCCTCAGCGAGCAAACCCGTGGCCAGCTGCAGCTGCACACCCTGCGGCTCAGGGGGAGCCCCTGGCAGTCCCTCCTCGAACAGGAACAATCCCTGGAATTGTTGGAACCAACACTTGCTGTCCCCTCACCCCCCAGAGCCTCCCCAGCAGCAGGCACGGCAGGTGGAGCTCGCCTGGCTGCACCACAACACTGCTCTGCTCCTCTGCACGGGAAAAGAGACCCAGGAGCAAGAGAGCTCCTCTGGAGAGCTCTGCAGAGCCCCGGGAGATGCAAGCCAGACGTGAAGAAGACAACGCTCCCAGGGGAAAGGATCCCCAGGGATTCACCACAACCACTGTTTGCAGCAGCAAGCAGATGGTTCCCTTCCTGCTACGTGTCAGTCTGGCTTATGGCTGGAGGTAAAGGCAAGGAAAGAATGGCTGAGGAAAGGTGTTGAGAAAAGGAGGACAGTCTCAGGATTATGAGAAGCTTCAAGAGGAAGATCTTTTCCAAAAACATCCTAAAAGGCCAGATTTTTCCAACATTAACATGAGATTGGCATCTGAACATCCCACCAATAGCAGACTTGCATCTGAAGCTAAAAAGACTCCAGCCAGATCCACAAAAATGGAATTCTGAGCTTAAGCACAGAACCTTTGTCACGGCCATTCCTTTGCCTAGGAGCACTCGAGGGTCTGACCTGTCTGAAAATGCTCCTGGAGCATGGATAGCACTGGGAACAGCAGGGACTCCAACACAGCCCTCAGCCCCTTCAGAAACCAGGGATTCCAGCTTTCCCCAGGGCCGCCCAGGAGAGAAAGCCCTGCCCTGAGCCGTGTCCCTCTGACTGGGGAGTGCTGTGGGGTGGGACCACTCCAACCTTCCTCTTGAACTCTACTTTGCACGCAAATATTCACTGAATCATGGACAACACGAGCAATTCAACACACCAGGAACAAATCACTGCTTTTCAGCCCCTGCTCCAGTGAATATTTAGGAAGAAAAAGAGGAGTAGAAAAAAACAAGGGGGAAAAAAAGCACAAGATTCAGTGCAGCAAGGAGCAGAACCAGAGCTCCTTGCAGATCAAGCCCTGAGATGAGTGCTGTGCAGAATCTGGCACCCTTTCTCTGTCCCTGAGCTCATCTCTGAGGCAGGGCCTTGCCTTCTCACGTGAAAGAAGCGCTATTGAGATCAATAGCACTACTTGAAAATATTGTCAGGTAAGATTTAACCTGGCAGGAGAAAATACCATTTTGGCATAAAGATATTAAAGCATTTTACCAAGTCCTCCTAAGCCCGTTGGTCCGATCAGCTGCATGAGCTGGTTATGGCTCATGTTTCCAAGAAGGCTTTGCAAGCCACCCTCACCTAAAAACAAAAACATTCTGAAACACAACATATTCACATAGGTTTTTTTTTTTTTTCACAGCACTCCGGCTCAAACAGCAGGAGATTAATTGGCATCACATTCTGTATGGAAAAACAGTTTCAAGTGTTTACTGATTCATGATCTTCATAAAAGATAAATGTAACTTGGCTTCATAAAGAGGTAAGACTCCAGAGAATCTACTGGAAACAAAGAGATTTCTCCTGGCAGTCTTAACTTTCAGCCTACACCTATTTTAACAGCACAGTTTATTCTGCTAAAAGTACGTTTACGCTTCTGGTATTTACACTGTCCCCAGCTCACCCTCCACAGCCATCAGGGATCTCTTCCTAGGGAACTCTAGGGGCTTAGTCTAGCCATAAATTAAAAGAAAAAAAAAAAAACAACAAAAAAAGCCTCTGAAGGAGCAGAGAATGGACTGTACCTCCTAGTGCTGAGAGCTCATGGCCTCCGCTGGCATTCCCACCCAGTGCCCCTGGCATGGGGGGATTGTTGAGATACTCATTCACCTTACGGCAGTGCTCCTCATCCTTGTCTGTCTTCGGCTCCTGCAAGAGAATTGCTCTTGGTATGAGTCACACTGGGGGCATTTTGATGCCAGACCTGTGCCACTGGCCTCCCACAAACCTGCATCCAGAAGAAGAGTCGTTTTGATCCTGCCTTGAACTTCAATACATACACACGGCCGGTGGTGCACTGTGGGACTCTCTTGAACTCACAGTCATCAGGAAAAATGATCAAATCCTGCAAAGTGTGTCAGGAGAGAAAAAAAAAAAAAGAGTTTGAGAAAACACATCAATATTCCTTTTCACCTCTCAAATCCCTCTGCCCTCCTGCACAAACTTTCTTCCATCTGCTTCTCAGAGCAGAACCAGGTGCGAAGTGCAGGTCTGTCAGTGATATTCTCACCCCAATTTGTCCTGGAGGAGCTCTTTCCGCAGCGCCAGCAGATCAGAGCGTGACACAACGCCTCAGCCCTGAAACACAAGCTCATACTCACGTCCTCCACATTGCCCGAAGTCCTGTCCTTCCAGCAGAAGTGAATGAGGGAATCATCGGTTTGCTGGATGTAAACGAGGCCTTTTCTCTTGTCTGGGGTTACAGTGCTGCCTTTCAGGGACATCTTCCCTGCCCGAAACTCCACCAGGTATTTGCTCGAGGAGCCACGAGAGCCTGGCACCAGGCTTGGAAATAATGCACCTGAAGACATCCTGGAAAGAGAGAGAGCAGAGGGTGTGATCAGAAACCTTTCCGTATCCTCTCTTCCCAAACATCAAATTTCAACCTTTATCAGGTGGCTTCACAAAAGCAATCTGTCCCGCTTGCTGCGGAACTCCAGGGCGATTCAACCGAGCTAAAGCAGAAGCCCGGATGAAGACAGGCGGCTCTACAGCCCTCCACTAATAAAGGACAGCCTGTGTGCTGAGGCACTTGGAAATGAAGCCACCGTCCCCCGGCGCTTCCTTCCCCAGCTCGAGCCACGGTTCAAGGCGGGCAGCGCTGCCGTATCTCCAGTCCGCGGCTCCGCAGCG
>VWZN01002258.1:165966-199503 GCA_013396955.1 Regulus satrapa
CCCCCCCGCCCCGAGCCCTCATGAGCCCCTCGGGCCCATCCCGTCCCTCAGCCGGGCACAGCCCCGGCCCAGCGCGTCTCCAACAACACCTTTACTGCCGGAGCAGGCAGGGAACGGTTACAAAAAATAAATGCACAGCCAGCCCGTGGCCAAAGCCCGGGTTGCCGCACAGTATTTCGGTATTCTTCCTTGACCCAAATCGCAGGTGGTTTCCAAGAGCCGGCCATGTGCGGTGTGGGACCAACACGCGTGTGCTCGCAACAGCAGCGCGGGGTTAAAGAGTCCGGGTTTCGATGAAAAATTTAGGGGAAAATTGTTTTTTAATTATTAAACAAGAATAACTAGCTCTCATTAGCTGTCCTCTCTGAGTGACCTAGGATAGATGGTTCCCATCCTCGTTAATGCAGGTGATGAGCATTCTGTAACTGTTGGATGTGTGAAAACCTGCTCCCCATTTACAGCCGGACGTCACCTCCAAGGTGTAGAGCAACTACCAAGTTAACTTTTACACTTAGAATGTTTTTTAGCAGAAGTCCGCTCTCTGCCCAGCTCCAGCTCACGCTCCCGCGAGCCCTCAGTGCCGGCACCCCATGGCCCTCGGGCCCCCCCGTCACCTCCACCCAGGGCTGGAGCTGTCCAAAACTCCAATTTAAATCATCTCTGTCCAGCAAACACCACAATGAAATCAAGGCACAGCCCCAGAGCTGGCTGAGCAAAGCCAGAGTCCTCCTGGCCCCCCCCACCAGGTGCTCTGTACGGGTCTCACAAAAATCTCTGTCACCATATCCAGAGGCCCAAAGGGTATTTATTAAGTATTTATTATAATTTCTTTCTAGCTGGTTTCTCTATGTAGCTGTATTAACATATACTAACACAGTTATCTTATATACAGTGTTTAATCAAGTTATAAAAGTGACATTCTTTCAAAAGGTGCAAAGTTATTAATGTTTTGACACGTAAACTACTGAGGCGAGATCTGCATCAAAAATAAAAACTTTTGGACTTTGAGAGCATTAGGAATGCCAGGGGCTGGCCAAGCAGAGCTGTGTTGGCAGCATGGGGAAAGGGTTCTGAAAGTGTTGCCAATGAAGAACAATAAATAGAATGGGTTTGGAACTAATCTGAAATTTTACTGAAAACTTCAGACTAAAGGAAGGGGAGACGCAGGTGAAGGCGTAACTAATGAAGTGTTCTTACATTGGAAATGTTCCCAGCTTCTTTTGATATCCCGTGTAGATTCTATACTGAAGTCTGGATTTAACACGTTGGTACAATTGTTTCATGCTTTCACATAATGACAAGGCTTTAGGTCTTTGAATTTAAATCCTGGCTTAGACAAAAGGGATGCTAACCTGTACACCTCCTCTGAGAAACAGAACATCTGTACAGTTTTTTTTTCCATTCAGGCAATTTCTATTTATATGCATTGTTTTAAAAACATCACTCCAGCATTGAACATATCATGTAGTTAAAGCAAGTTTTAAAAATCCCACTGGTCTAATATGTGATTCCTTTCAATCCTCACCTAACTAAAAATTTCCTATGGCACATGCAGCGAGTTTGGGAAGGGTTAACAATGCCTGACACTGCGGTTACAGGTCAGGTTTTTATCAGAACTATTTTATGCTGTTCCTTGTGGATCAGCAATGTCCTTTCAGAAGTGTCTGTGCCCGTACTAGGAACAAACGCAACCCCGCTGTGCCATTAAGTCCAGCTCAAGTTCTGAGGACTTCCACCAACACATGGTACACATTTTGGCAGAATAAAGTTGCCATGAAGAGGACTCAGACTGTGCCCTTCCTTACTCCCTAAATTTTTACAGCTTCTCTTCTTTTTCCAATGAAGGCAACTAAATTTCCCCCAAATTTAACATAATTGTTGTACACATGATTTGACAGAAGAATTCCTCTATGAATATGTTAATTTTCTTTTGCTTTTTCATCCCGTGGCTGAGAGAGAAACACTTCAAAAATTACTTTCTGGATGAAATCACAGATGTTTTGGACACAAATCAGACCAGTTCTTTTTTTAACTCTTCATGTTGCTGGCATTTAACACCAACAATTTCTAAATTACTGTACAGTGTACAGCAGCACAGACACTCTCCATTTTCGCCTGGTTACGCAATTAAAAACTTCCATAAAAGAAGCAGCAACATTAAGATTAGTTTCAATTACTGGACCTAATTTTTCAAGCCTCTCTCCCTACCCTGGTCCCTGAAGTGTACCACTTGAAAGAAAATGAATGCATCAGTTCAGTAATTGATTATTTCCATTATTATATGGCTTTGATGGTTTGATATGGAACAAACAAACAAACAAAAAAATCCCACTTTTTGACATCACGTGCTCACAGGAAACTTGTAATAGGTATAACTCTGCCAAAGCTTTAAATTGATTCTGCTTTTTTTTCACAACATACAAAACAGACGTGACCTAATAATGAGAAACATGCAAACCAAAACTTCCCCAAAACATGAACCTGCGTGGATACACACACGGAAGTGCTTCCAAAGGAAAGTTTAGCCTAGAAGCATACACAGTGCCAAAGCTGCCAAAGGTAGTGCAGAAGAGTTAAGCCTCCAAGTGGTAGCAAGCAATATATTGTACATTGGAACCACCTCGACGTTCCTGCTATTGCTTCCAGCTCCTCCTATGGTAAGGACAGCATTTGACCTCAGGAAAAAGCACATTTTGGGTGTGCCCTTCCCTTCTCCTAAGGTATGCTCTACGGGATTTATCACAGCTATACAGTTTAATGCTCACAGTGTCCCAAAGTTGTGAAGACTCTGTAACAGACAACTACAGTGCGAGAGGCCGGGGCTGGGTGTTGTGTCCTCTCATTTTGGAATTGTTGAGAGCAGGGCTGGAGCTCCCGTCCCCGGGGAGTGCTACATACAGTACGGGGAGTGGGACAGGACTGGCTTCCATCCTGCTGCTACCGCCTGGGCTCCTCATCCCTGCTCCAGTGCCAAAATCCTCACTTCTTCACTAGGGTACTAAGTAACGAGGGTAGGATCTCTATTTTGTTGAAGTTACATAGTTCTCAAGGATGTTATGTGCTCTACGGATACAGCGTATCCTCCTGCCAGAGAGTAAACTAAGGGAGGAAATGGAGAACCCAAGGTCCCTCTGAAAATTAGTGAAAACTTGATGATTTCAGGTGCAGCTTTATGGAATGAGCGCAACAGTATTTAAATATTTGGCAATCCAACGTTAGTGATAATTAAATCATTGATTGTTGACTGACAGAATTTCTGTTAAAATTTACTTAGAAAAGCTGGTTTTTGCTATCAACAAAACCAGAGTAACTGGCTTGGAATGAAATCTAGTAACTAGATGTCCGGATGAGATGAACAATTGGTTCTGGAATTTCAGTATATGTCTGGACAGTCTGAGAAATTTCTATCAAAATAGCCACCTGAGTAGAGCCAATCTGGAGTCCCAGTGTATGGGTTAGTGCCTTGATGAAACCATCTGTAACACAAAAAAGAAAAAGGAGAGAAACAATAAAAAAAAAAAACAAACAGAATGAACAGTTATTAACAGGGGAAAAAAAACCAACCCAGTGCTGCTTCTTTCACAAAACATTCTAAAAATACACTGGTATTTCTTATAAAAAAGTTCTCAGGAAATATTCTGAATATGAAAATCATTGAACTTCCTACACAATTATCATCACCTTGCAGAGCGCTTTTTATTTTAGCATAAAGTTAAGGAGTATGAAATGGATTTTAAATCACTGTCCTATTCCAACTAAAAATAACGTTGATACTCTAGATTATATACATTAATTTTTACTTTAAAAGGATGCCAAATCAGTTACACAATCATTTTTGGAAATTTGTCCCAAGAGGAAACAGTTTCTGTTCTATGGAGCTGTGCCAGCTGCTATTTTTTAACCACCTTAACCAAAACCAATTTTACATTCTCTGGAAGAGATTTCTCAAGTCCTTAACTGGAATTGATCTGTAGCTACTCCTCCAGGTTTTGGGAAAAGAATGCCTTCTCTTCTGAATTTCATAAAATCATGGAGCATCCCAAAGTTCTTGCCTTTGAAGGAAGCAACTGTGGCCACGAGCATGCACAGCGCTGGCAGCTGTGAAAGGCACCCTGTGGGAGCAGCAGCCAAATCCCACATCACTCCCTGATGCACTCTGTGACTCAGAAATCACTTGAATATGCAATCAAAAAAGCAATTTTTGAAGTATCCAAGCCAAGAAATCCAAAGAGTATGAAAATAAAAGGCCCTAGAGGGCCACAATGTCTTGCTCAACTACCAAAAGCTGGACAGGAACTGGTTAAAGGAGAGATAACATATAACATTTTAACATTCATTCTAAAAAAAACATGACCTCTGTAGGTTTAAATAAAAATTTCAGCATTACCACAGTAGTTAATTATGACAGGTTTCAGCATTTATTATTAGATAATTTGACCAGGACAGACTTATCAGCAATTTTGGCTTCCAGCTGCATACTTAATTGTTGACCCAGCAATGCTTTAAGTGGCACTACAAATTGTGCTGTCATGGAAGCAATCAGACATGTGGTGTCCTGAATAAAAACAATTCAAGCAGTGTACCCAAGTATTCCAAGCTTCAATAAATCCCTCCTTCCTTGCCCCTTACCGTGTGTGCCACTCCACCTCGTCTTTTGCACGTTCCTTGCGAGCAGCTCTTTGTTTCTCTTCTAGTCTCTCCTTCTCTTTGCTTGCCACATCTAGCATATGTTTCAAGAGAAATTGGTAATTTAGCAAAAAAAAAAAAAAATTAAAATGCAGAAAACACAGGAAAGACCAGAGAAATGAAATAGAATTCATTTCAGCATGAGAAAGCGTTTGCTGTACAGTCTTTAGCAACAAAAACCTCAAATTCATTTCAGAAAAACTGCTGCTACAAACACAGAGCTGAAACTGAAATGTTGGTGTTTTATCTCTCAGGAACACTGCACTGAGACAGCAGGGAAGAACTAGGATAAGGCACAGCAGAGTGATTTTTTTCAGTATTTGGCCATGTGCTTGCTCTGACAAACACCAGAGCACGTCTTTTCACTACATTGTCTCCCCAGACAAACTCCAGAGCAAGTGGAGCACGTCTGCAGCTCCTCCCAAGCTAACAAACACGCAAATATAACACAGGACAGCAGCCTCGGATCCACCTGGGATGCATCTGCTCTCCCAGGCTTTCCTGGGAGAGAACAGACACTGTTCAAGAGCGGGTTCAGTGCACAGGGCAAAAAAAAAAATTGAAGGCTGCTTTGGGAATGAGAAACTGCAGACTGTTTCCTGCATGGACCTCCCTTCAGCCATCCCTCCCAAAGTGCCTGACTGCAGCAGTATTCCCTGCAGCACCCTCGTACCCATGTTCCCGTTCTCCATGTTCCTGATATCCGGGCGTAGCCGGCAGTCCGTGGGAGCCAAGATCGCCTCCATGCCCTTCTCCAGCTCATTGAGGCTCACAGCAAAACTGGTGAAATTGTACATCTGAAAAGCAAATTAAAAGAGAACAAATAAGTTACCCCAGTAAAGCAGTGCCGGGTTCTCTACAAGGAATACAATGATACTTCCAAGGGAAACTGCTGAGTCAAATCCCTACTGGCTGCCCTGAAGGCAAGGCAAGGTTCCTACAACACCAGCTGGATTTTTTGTCGGAGGGAAGGAGCACGAAAGGGCAGATGGGGATAGAAATGACAGCTGTCATTGCTTAAGCAGTCTTTGTTTGCGAGGATTAAGACAGATTTTCTATAATATTGATATTTAACATAATGAAAAAGGAAAACAAAGCGAAACCACCCACACCTACAAGATCAAAAAGTCTTGTTGAAACTATGGAAATGAATATCCAGCTGCCCAGTTACTGCACGCTGTGGCACCTTGTTTAGGAACAGCAAGGCCAGCAGAAGGGAATACGTATCCATATTTTAGCCACTCTCAGTGCAAAGATCTCCCAGCCAGGTTAACCTAAGTCCCCAGATTCCCAGCTGCACTGGGAACATGCATTCCTTGTGCCAGCTCAGGCACAGCAGGGCTTCTTTCAGCACAGGACTGAAGCAGAATTTGCTGGAGTGTCATTTCAGTGCAGCAAGAACTGCCAGAGCCTGGCCCTGTGCCAAGGAATGACACTGCAACAAGGCTCCCTGGACCATTACTCATGTTCCCCTGAGTAAGTCATCAGCAAGAGCAAGGCACGGGCTAATTGGAAGTTACCTGTGATGAGTTTGGTGGCCTACAGTTTATTCTCCAAAGCAATTTACTGCCTGGTATGAACTGCACCGTGTCTTGAACCTCTGGCATATCATCAGCCTCATCATTTTCAGATTTAATATCTTCTTCACTCTGAAACACAGATAACACTTGGCAGAGGAACAAAAGAACACTGAATGGTTTCATCTAGGATTCTGAAGAATCTGTTCACATTTGAGATACTGAACACTCCTGTACTTCTGCCTCATCCCTCCCGTTTGCTTTTCCTCACTCTGTATACAGCCCCTCTCATTTTTATCATGTCTCACTCCTGATCTCCATGCAATTTAAGTAAATTGAATAAAACTTGAATATCTGTTTTAAAAAACCAGTAATAGTAATAATAGTAAATTAATGTATTTCAGAAGTGCTTTCTCCAGCTTCCCTTCTATCCTGTGCCATAGCTCAGCTTCACCTCACACGCCCATTACTTCTTCAGGTGCAAATGAGCCGAGATTGAAATGTAAACCAGTTCCCAAGTTAGCTCTTAAGTCATAAATAGGGCACACCTGTTTTTGGATATTGCTTCATCCTTTGCAAAACACACGGGCTTGTGGTTAAAAAAAGACAGGCCCTCATTTCAGTCAGATCCAGACTCCAATTACAATTATCACTGCCAGTTTTCTCACTGTGTCCTTAAGTTTATGAATACAGTGACTTTCCTTCAAAGTTCCCTTGTTACCAGCTGCACTGCTGTGCTGCACATCCAAAACTGCAATGGTTCAGGAGGCTGCTCTCAGATTCTGAGAGAGCCTGAGAGAATCTGACTGCTGCACGACACAGAGAGCAGCACTGTGGAATTTTAGAGGATTTCACCATCAGAACCCATTTAAAACCACAAGAACCAGAAGGGAAGTTTGAGGCGATGACATCCTGGAGTGGCAGTAAGTTTTCCTCACTCCCAACCCCTTTCTATTTCCTTTCTGCCCTCTCTAACATGGCTCATTTGTTTCAATCAAAAATACCCAGGTTAAAGAGAGCCTGTTTTATAGACTAGAAAACAGATCCATATGGTTAAGAGTCTAATTTCAATCATTTGGTTTGAGTATTCATTATTTAAAAAGACTTCTAAACTACTTTCCATGTCAACATCTGGTTTACTGTTAGACAGTTCCCCATCTAAATATAGTCTCAACAGGAAGGAAGGAAGGAATGAGTTGATTTTCTTAAAATGAACAGAACCTTTTTTTTTTAAGAGTCAAAATATAAGCCTGTACCATGATGGAATCCAGAGCCAAAAGCAAGGCCTGTTGTTGCTCTAGATTTTTCTGATGTGAATACTTTTAAAGTTTGAGCCTCTTAACATGATGAGTGATTAGCTTCTGTTTAACTTTTCATTTTCAGTGAGTAACTGTTGATATAAGGAAACCCAAAGTCCTCTACTGCACCATAACAATATTTCCCATTTTCTATGTGACACTGAGGTTTTGGCAACAACTTACCTGACACTGCTTACATGTGAAGTAAAAATCCTGCATGTTTCCAGACCTCTTTGCTGTAAAGATTTTCTACTTAAGTTCTCAAAATCTGTATCACCAAAAAGCATATCTGACTTAAACAAAATTATTATTGCTTTTACTGCTCAAACCCTAGTATTTTTACTGCTGGAGTTGGCAGTAGAGCCCCTTTCCTCATTCAAGGACTGGACAGCATCAGCTTGGGGGTGGATATTTGATGACTTTTCTTTGACCAATCTCTAGCAGACACCATTCCTACCAGCTCCCTTCCGTGCCAGCAAAGCTCAAAGTGTCTTCTCACTGCCCCATCCAACCCCTACCAAATGACAGTTGTAACCCTTCGTTCACCTAAACAAGATGCCTTGATTTCATTTCTGCCATTTCAGAAATGTCAATCCTTCACCTTACCGACTTTTTCTTCTGCTCACCGCCTCTCTTCTCACTCTTTTTGTAGGTCTCGTACGTGGTGGGATCAGTGCACCACAAACATTCTGTCCACTTGCCATAGATCACACACAGCTTCTTCCTGCTGCAGAGAGAGCAAAGGACACTCTTCTGATTGAGCCTGCTAAGCCAAGCCTTGCAGATTCTGATCTATATTAAATACTCAGCTTCCTACTTGGCTGCATTTTATGTTTCTATTTGCAGATTTCACAGAATGGGTGATTCTTAGAAAACACAGATGTTTGATAGGCACAGTAAAGGTTTCAGCTCATTCCAGCCCTCCAGAACAGATCCTCATGACAGTCACATGCTTTTGCCACTGTTAAGTGAATGTGGGCACATCAAAGCCAATTTTAACACAGAGACTCAGAGTCACAAAACAGGTTTGGGTTAATTAAAAACTTCTAACAACCACGTTCTCATTATTTTAAACTGAAGACTGGCATTATGACTGTACAATAATAAACCATTTGCACCTAACTCTGCATTATTCCTTTATTTCCAAAACCTGGAGAGCTTTTCTAATAATGCTTAAAAAATTAACATCCTGGAATCAGGGGGTTTAATTACTGACACAGAGAACAAAAATGGGTTACAAAATACAATGCTAGGAACTTTAAAGTCACATCGTTGTGATCACTATGCCAGCAAAATAAATGCACCAGTGCTCAAAACCAGAGAAAACAAGAGGCTTTTCTCACTTACTGCTTGTCCTGGATGTATCCCTCTACTCTGTGAAGCTCTTTTCCAAACAGTCCACACGGTTTAAAATTAAGGACACATTTATCTCCAGTACTGTGGAGGAAATACGTACATGCTTAGAAAAGCAAGTCTCTAAATATATCAGAAAATTTATTTTACCTTATTTAATATAGTTACAGTTAGCTGGTGGTTTTATATATATATATATAATTATTTTAACTATGGTTTATTATCTGACCAGGGCATTAAAAATGGCATACAATTTTCAAAATTCCACAGAACTAACAAATTTTGAACAAGTACAGGAGACAGGATTACAGATTTAAGAAGTATCAAACAGCAGCTTGTTGGATTTAAGCTCTCATTAACTGACAGAGCAATGTGTGCAGGAGTAATACTTCTCACAAAATGCCTTTCTTCATGATTTAGAAGGTAAATTATTTTATATAAGTAAAAAGCTTTGATACAGGCAGTTGGCAGAGCAGCTGATGGTCTTCTAAGTTCACATTTCCAAACTCTGCAGTTATTTTTGTGTGCTGGGCCCTTCATTTAAGACACTCCATTATCTAAACTCAAAAAAGTGACAAATTACAATCAACACCATGGCGCTCCAATCTGCCTCTGACAATTAGTCCATTTAAAGGTTCTGGAGTTAAATTTCCTTTCTGTTCTCTGGACACGGGGCTGCATTTGGATGGGTAACTCACAAATGCAAAACCTTTGCTCTCCATAGGCCAGCTGGCTTTGTGCCTTTTCATTAATAATATTATGACAGTAAGCCCAGGCCTAAGGAGAGTTTGCATTTGCAAGGAGAAGAAAAAAAAAACCAACCCCACAAAAAATACAGAAAAACCCCACAAGACTTTGGAGCTACAAAACAAAGCTTCCTGTGTGTCTGACAGAAACCAAAATCTGCTCTGTAACACAAATGACCACAACATTCCCTAGAGCCCCTGGGTTCGTGACCAGCATTACCTGTGATTTACAATTTCTACCACTCCGTACTGTTCTAACCACAGTTTACCAATAATTACATTATGTACACAACAGGTTGGATTTGTCCATGTGTAAGCTTCGTTGTGCCTGTCAAGGAAATAAGAGAAAGAAATCATCTTCTTGAGCTTGAGATGGAAGCCTGTTTTCAATTCTGTTCATGGCAGAGCAAAATATTTAGCACTTCTCTGAACAGCCAGCACTCAGCTTCAAAACAGAAGAGAAACAGACTTTTCTTTACAAGCCAACAATGTGTTGTATCCAAGCATTAGTGCAAGTTAATAAAGTGATATTGCCCTTATTCTTCTCTCTTCTCACATGAGTTTTACAGTTGCTCTGTTTTGGATTACAAATTTCAGCCCAACATAAAGAGCAATTCAGGAATTCATCTTTTTCATTTGCATTTTTAAAGTTTTAAGATAAAACATAGTATTTGCAGGAGAACCAGACTAACAAACTAATCCCTAACAGTGTCTTCTATTCAACTGCTGCAGCAGCAGTAAATGCAAAAGTGGTTTCCACAAACATGCCACAAGTTTTCTCATCAGTGTTTGAGGCCGGTTCCAGTGCCAATTTGGGGGTTTGAGTGGGTTTTGCTTTTTTTTTAGTTGGCTGTTTAACACCAGTGGGATACAACAGCCCTATTGCAAGCTCCACAAACATGACATTTTAAAATTCAATTCACTACTCAATTCTATCCTTTCTCCACAGATTTACTGAGAAGAAGGAAAAACCCTAGAATTGATTTTCCACTTGTTTTTATTTTTGTTGTATTTTTTTTTGTGAAAAGCATTTAAGGTGAGTCAACAGATTCAAAATCCTTAAAAGACATTATTCCATTAATGATCAAGAAGGGTTCCTGTTGTCACTAGCAGAGTCAAAGCCATCTATTCACACTCATCCTTCCATGATGGAAAGGAAAATACTGAAGTTACCTGCTAGGCAATCAATTCATCTTAGAAAAGCTTGTAAACTCTGTTTTAACAGAAAACACAGAAAAAGCAGTGTCCTCTGTAAAAAGTGCCTTGTCCTTCCAGTGAGCATGGAGAGAACACTCCAACCCATCTGTCATTTTCCAGAACAGAGAAATAACAGATCATTGGAGTCTCACTATTTCCCACAGCTCCTCTTCTTCACGGAGTCTTTAGAACAATGACTGCTCTTCAACTGGGGGAAAAAATACCAGAATCCCTCAAATTCATCCCCCAGCCTTTAAACACAGCTTTATTCCTGAACTATTTTGACACTAGAAGATGTACAGCACAAACCAAAACACAACACAATACACTTATGGTTAGGGCTCATGAATTGAAGCACTTTTTGTGCTGGAGAAGTGAGAGAAAAGTGTCCTCTAATGCTCTGAAAGATAGTCACGGATAACAGAAAGGCACAATTTAATACTGACTCACAGCTTTGCTTCCCAAGCTGCTCCTTGTTCACTCAGGCCTTGAGCAGTTCTCAGACTCCTCAAAGCAACAGAATGATCTGAATCACAACACTGAGAGGCTCAAAATTTGATTTCAACTTCTGCTGCTAACTTAAAGATATTTTTTAAAATAAATGCTTTAACTGTTTATATTCCAGTTTAAATCTCAGCCTTGATTAGGCACAGCAAGAATTTTAAGTCTTCTAAAGAAAGGCTCCCGAGGAACAAACATTATTTTGCTAACACCTGCATTCTGCACTAACATTCACAGTTCTTTCTACATTCAGAAGAAATTTCCTTCATTTCCATCCCCATTTATCTCCAAGACCAGTTCATACATTTATGAACTTCAGAATAATAGATGCCAACAGCTGAAAAATTAATCTACTTCCAAAAGAAAGTACAGGAAAAGTCAATGCTTGCTATGGGAGGCAAGTTGTTTTTGTATTGAAACCAAATGTCTAAAACTTCCTTAAGTCAGCATTTCAAAACCACCTCAGAGTTAGGCCTCAGAAAGGCTTTTATAAAAGCACCAAATGCAGAATTCTTTATTTGCAACTGTTCTAGTGCATCCTCATGTCCCACTTGGGAAAGCTCCAGAGCCTTTGTGCCACCAGGACACAAAACAACTCGTGGGATGTCACGTAATTTATGAGAGACAAGCCTGGGAGCAATCTGGAAAAGCATTCTTGATTTTAGCAGAAGCTGATCCTTCTCTCAGAGTGGCAATACTGACAAGTTTCTCCTGCTCCCTTACCACACGAAACAGTCATTGTGAGATGCAGCTCTTTCCACCAAAACCAAGAGCAATACTGAAAATTGACATGGGAGTGAACAGCCCAGTAAGAGAATTTTATCTCTATATTTAAATTTTACATGTCTTCACAGAACTAGATCTCAGGAGCAACCAATTTGTAAGAAATGCTAATTTTCATGGTGGAAAAACTGGATCAAATTGTTACAGCTACGGAAGCATAACACAGATTAAAAAACAAAACAAACAAAAAAACCAAACCAAAACAAAACAAAAAAACCTAGCTCTGAAATTAAGCAGTGAAAATTAACTTGTAAATCAATTCTTATAACTTCTTCAGCAAGGGGTATTTAGGTAATCACATCTGAAAAGCCAACAGGGTTATTACAATACATAAAAATATTTATTTACTTCTCATACTCACTTCAGAAGCTCCAAAGTAATTGTTCCCCGAGGCTCTGCTTCTATACTCTTTCCCCAGAATTTTAGTTTGGGATAAATCGATCCATGAAATATGAAGTCCTTATTGAGGCCTTCAGAATAAAATGCACTAATAGGTGGGTGGTGGCTGACTTGTTCAGATATAAACCTAAATCCTAAGTCCTCCCTGGCAACAACAAAAAAAGAACATTAAGTATATTTTTAATACTGCAAGAGAAAAGAGTTGATGCTTAAAAAAAAGTGAAGTATATTTAAATTACACTGAAGGTGAGACTTTTCCTTTTCTAGTTCCAGGACATATTTACATTTAATGAAATGAAAGGATTTCTATGCTGAACACTTTCTTATTTTACCCCAAACCAGATTTCTACCCAGAAAGGCACCTGAAGAAGTTTCATACAGATACAGAAACCCTTCAGACAACATGGAAAGGTCTGACTGAAAATTCTTTACTCTATTGCAGACATATAACCCATTTATTTGTGGATGCTCAAAGTCCTTCAGACTAATTTCTCTGATATGATCAACAAAACAATATTTAAATTAATCAATAGTGTCTCCTCAGGAAGTGTCTTTGGTGGAAGAACACAAACCAATTTTTCTCTAAATAATTCAAAGAATACTCTGCCTAAACTCAGAAATAAAATTATTAGCTTTTATAGCAACTTCTCAGAAATGTTGAGATAGTTTGAGGAAAAGAATTTAAGCTATACTCAGAAATATACTTTAGTGGTATTTTACTACAACCAAACCAATGTGAGAGTCTGCTCACTCAAGAACACAAACAGCCCCAGCTCCCAATTTCAAGTAACTATTACCTGGTTAATTCATAGGTTTCTCCTAAGAGTGGGTTAAATGGTTTGCCAGTTCTCTCCCACTGAGAAGCTACAGCAGAAACTGCAAAAGCAGCTACAGCCTGTAAGCAAATCAAGAACACATTGTTATGAGAATAGTGCATTAAAACTCTAAGTTAAATGCACTTTATTTGTTGCACATTACAGTATTTATTATTCCAAAGAGGAATTGCTTTATATTGCTTAAGGCAAAAACATTTATAAGCCATAGAAGAAAGGACAGAGAAGTGGGGGAATATAAGCACTTATTAAGAACCTCATTTCCAACAGGAATTATTGTCCGTGGTAAATTCTGCCAGATCACACTCTGCCTCACCCACTTCTAGAAGATCAGCTTGGCTTTTTAAATCTACCTTTCCCCCCACTTTGACTGCCCCACCCTCAGCTCTCTGGGGACAGAGCCTCACTTTCCTAGTGCCAGGCAAGAACCATTTCTAGCCCAGATGAGACTCCTTGCACCAGCGTGCCACTCACAGGTGGCACTGAGGAGCTCCTGCAGGCTGGGAAATGGAGCAATGAACCACACAAACCCAGGATCCCAGAAAAACACTCCAGTTCCACCAAAGTAAATCCAGAGCTGTGAACAACACCAGCATAAACCTGATGCACACAGGTGTAACCATATTCACCTCCCTGGGGTGACACCAGCCAGCTGCTGTATCCTACTCCCAACAACGACCAGTTTTGGAGAAGAAAAGAGTGCTAAATTTGTCTCTGTCACAACAAATTGTCATGCAGGAACTTCAAAAACACGAAACCACTCAACAAACCAATTTAGAGTGTTAGAAAGCTAAGATTTCATCCTCACAACACATAAAACCACAAGAAGAGTCAGAGCTAAAGAAATAAGTTAAGATCCTTGGGCATGGTCACTTGTGGCACTTTCCTTTCAAACTCTGTGCACAGCGTGGAGGGTCCAAGTGTCACAAATACTTGACACAGCCACTTATGAAAGAAGAAAGCCATCTAGACAGATAAACAGGGCATTCTTACAGTAGCCCCTGAGAAAGAAATACATTCAAGTGAGAAAGCGTCTTAAAAATCAAAGACAGGGAGAGAAAAAAACTTCTTGTGAATTACCCAGAAGATGGTGGAGGCTCTTACCTGCATTCTTTCCAGGGGATCTGCATGACTACAAGCCTTATTGATGAGGTATATATGCTCCATATATTCTGTTATCCTTTGAAGGAAACTCAAGGGCTCATTGAAGACAATGGGCATCGTAATCTTGGACAGCTCCTACATAACCAAAGGGAAGGCTGACTTCTTAAACACATCACTAAGTTAACAACTGGCAACAACAAGAATTTAGAAAATAAGTCGTGGGTGAGTTCATTTTTAGGATTCCTTAAAGGATATCTGGCAAGCCTGAAGCAGGCTTCCAAGTGCTACAGCTGAAAGGGGCTGGGAAGCACTGCAAAACCCTTTGTGCAATCTGAAATAACAACTTTAAACATTGATCCAGCTAACCTAATACATTCACAGGGAACGCTACCTTCTCTGCTGTGGTCTGTGTAAAGCAGAAGAGGTTAAAATTTCCCTAGGTAGCAGCAACAATGTGCCAACCAGCTCGGTGCTGATACTGAAGTGCCACAGCTCCTTGGAAAAACCTCACATGCTAATTTGCATAAAATCTATCTATTTTACTGCAGCAACCGCAAATTATTTTCTGAAAGGAACAGTTACATAAAGAATAGTATTTGAATTTCTCTAACAGATTTTAGTGGTTTATTTAAGCAACCTGTTATTTGTGTCAGACCGTTTCTGGTTTCCCATGTGGATACAAGAAAGACGTGAAGTTCACACAGAGATTTCCAACTCCCCGGGTCTTTTACTACACCCAAGCAAATTTAGCTGTTTAATTACAAAGCTGCACTCATGGCTGAGCATTAAAACTTTTATGAAAGTGCTTAAAAGTTAGCAGAAAGCAGATTAAGTTAATGCAACATTTTCTTCACCTTGGCACAGGCAAGGGAAGAAAAATGTTAACCTTAATTAACTTAAACTGATCTAGTCCAAGCAAGAGGTTTGAGTAGATAGGTCGCTCATCCCACCAAAAGGAGTTTTGAGAAAACAACTGTATGTCCTAGATGACATGATTTAATAAAATCCGTCCTAAATCACATTTTGCTAAGCAAAGAATAATTTTTTAAAAAGTAGGGAAGATAGCGTTGTGTCAGTCAAACATACTTGACTCTATTTTAATGGCTTTAGTCTAGTTCTTAAAGGAGAGCTTCAGAAATGGCAATACACATGTTCTAACAGCTATAGAAGCTATGGAGATAGGACTGTTAATAAATAAATGTTGAGATTTTGGGAGCTGCAATTTAAAATTGTTTTTTTTTCATAAAAAAGGAAAATGCACCAGGTGTTATTCTGTGGCTTGATGTTTAAGCAATAAAATCCATCAGCTGACATTAGGAGAACTAACACAGATGCTTCATCCTAGCTAACTTACCAGTCCAATGCATTTTTTTAATATGCTCCACACACTAAAATCACTTCTAGAAAACATTGGAGCAGGTAATGATGTCCTGTAACAGAAAAAAAAAAAGAAAATCCAACTGTCATTATCAGCCCTTTACTCAACAAGCCCTTTCCTCTCCTATTGAAGCAACTTAGAAAGGAAGCAAAGCATCGCCCCAGACTTGGCACAGGAAGCAGACACGTGAAATGACTTTCCAATCCCAGAGAATTATCCTCTCCCACCAGAGCAGCAATGCCCCAACAGCAATGAGCCAGCCCAGGCTCACCTCTCACCTCCCATGCAGCTCGGTGTGTTTACCTGTGTCTCTTAATCCCATTTTCTTGTATCTCTGTCCCTCCATTATGCTTTCCAGTCCTATTGCTTGGGTGTGGATCTAGATCAAGCATTTCTGGAACCTTATGATTTGCTTCTGAAAAGTCTCCTGAAGAATTGTCGGAATCAAAGCCTGTACAAAAACCAAAAGGCAACAGCTCTCTTAGGAACCTTACTGTGCCACAGCGTGCCACTCACATCTTGCAAGAGTCACACCTGAAATACACTTAGACTAGGTTAGTTTATTTCAAGAGTATCAGTGTGAAAACCCTTATTTAGTGACCTAATTTCCAGGAGTATTAGGAGCCAACTGTTGCATTAGAATCAAGAATTATCATTTTTCACACTGCTGAATATAAAATTATTTTGGAATCTTAAAAGCTCTTGAATAGCTCCTAATCAAATTAGCTGCATTGTCTCTTTTTCAGAGTTGCAGTGTAATTACAATAATTTGTTTCAGTAATGTAGTTTTCCTCAATGACCTCAAATAAATTAAACCTGCACTGCTAATAGGCAAGGAGAAAATGAAAAAAAGAAAAAACAGAAAAGAGAAAATGGCCATTTTCATGCAGGGGGGCAAACACCCAGACAACTGCAACCACAGAAACGAAGGATATTGAACTGCTTTTTGCCATCCATACGTGCAAACCATCTAACACTTCCCAAATGGCTGCAGCAGGAACATGTGGACACCAGGATGAAGCATTCCCTGAGCTCTAAAGTGACTCTGCAGGAGGTGGCTGCATTTCCTATGTCCCCAATCCTGCTCAAGAGCTACTGGAAACACCACTGTAACCAAACCCCAGCTTTAATCCCAAAAATGTTAAACCAGCAGGGATCTGCAGAACACAAACTTGAGTTATCAACCAGCCTTAAGTAAAAGCTGGACCAAACCAGCAATCCAAGATTGCAGTCACTTTTAGTCACATCAATCACACATATAGTAATATAAATAAGGGCATTTTTTGCATATGGCTTTGAATAAGAAGATTTTAAAAGCATTCTGTGCACCTCTACACAGGCCCTTGGTGTCATCCAACAGCAAGAGGCTGCACCCAGACTGCAGAAACAAACCCCTTGTGAAACACCATCTCCACAGAGCACCCTCAGATGGTCAATGAATGCAATCCTTGACAACTGCCACAGCACTGCAACACAAAACACTGCTGATCAATCCATGTCATAAAGCAACACTTTTGCTGAAATTAATTCTGAGATCATTAGGTCCTTTCTGTGTGCCAAAGGGGTCCATTCTTCCTCAAGAAAGACTTTGGTTTCCAGCTTCCAATTTAAGAGTCAGAATCAAAAAGCAACATTAAACGTGGGTATTTCCTGGCATTCAAATTTTTTTAAGGAATACATAACATAATTTTTGCATTCCTTTCATTCCAGCTGTCACAGCCTGGGCAGCCCCTTGGTACTGAGTTCCCATCACACTCAGCTATGGCCTGTCCCAGGGTCCAGCTGTGGGTACAGAAAGATTCTGAAATATTACAAAGCCTGTAAACACTATAACGGAGTAAAGGAATCAGCTGTGACAAAGATGATTTCAATTTTAAATAGACTAAAATGCTGTGATCCTCTGCCATGAACTTTTTTACAAAGCAGTGCTTTAACTTTATTTTAACCTCTCCAATGGCTGCTTTTACTGTATTAGAGCAATTCATGCAAGACACACATTCCAGAAAGAAAAAGCTGCACTTTTGACAGGTACCAAGACACTGCAATAACATTCAGAAGTGCACCAGGAAGTCCCAGTGATATGATCTTCTTTGGTAAACAGCAGGTGTAATGGGTGATGTCATGTCTTGCCCTGTCTCCTACATTTTGATGTCACAAGAATGGAATTATACAGCAATAACCACACCTTGGCACTCTTAGTACTCAGCTGGAAAGCATGACAGTCACATGTAGATTCAGGTTATTAGAATGAGGACTACCCTGAAACACTTGTCTTAAAAAAAACTTCAGTCAACTCACAACAAGATATTTATTATTTTAAAGTAGTATTTTTAAATATTAACTTTTTTTGGAAGCTGTTACAGTACAAGCAGCTTAACTATAAATTGGGAAAAGAAAAAAAAAAAGCCTTTTGGTACAATACCCCCACCCAAAAAAACTGATCAAGCTCATACAAGACAAGGAGCAGCATCACTTCAATGAGATTAACACACCAAAATGTAAAAGCAAAGCTTCACAACACAAGGAGTCCACTGGCTTAAAGGGAAATAGATCCGAAAAAATGTTACTGTAATTTCAGTATTTACATTGTACCTGAAACCCTGAAAGTCCTATCAGATGGTCATTGTGTTATCCACGTTAGTGCTTCTGTTTCCTACGATGCAGAACTGTTTTGTCCTGTTCTTGTAAAGCACAACAGGAATTTAGTTTAAAGAACATATATTATTTATGGACAACACTATGCCATTGGTAAGTTAATGCCAATTCAAATGAGTGTCTTGCAGATAAACAAGCAAAATTAAATCCCTTCTCCAGAAAAGGAAGTACATTGGAAGGGTAAGTTTGCTTTTATTAGACTGCACTTCCACCTAATTACTTTTTAAAATAAAACCAAACCAAAACCACTGTGGTACACAGCCAGATAATCACAGACTTTCAACTACATTTTCCACCTCAGCATCACATGACTTAGCCACTACAAGCCTATTGAGAAAGTTTCAGAAGATGCTTCTCAATGAAATTCCAGGTATTATAGTTCTAATAAGAACTATCCAGACACTGTTTTATGCAGAGGAAGTAGATCTGGAAGAAAAACAGCTTACAGGAATGATTTGTTGTAGTTTTTCTAAGTTCCAAAGACAGCTTTACACCGGCTGCCAATAAAGTTTTGAACTTGAGAAACTGAGCAGGTAAGAGTTACTAACAGGACAGTTTTCATATTGAAAATCCACTGGGAGTGAGGATAAAAGTGGAGATTGAAAAGGAGGATAGGGGACCAGAGACAGAAATACAATGTCAACAATCAGCTTAATCAGAAGTTCCACTTACAAGTGCTAAGGGTGAAACAAAAGCTTTTAAAAAGTCTTAAACTTTCAAAGTAAAGTTGAGTGCCAACATAAATCTATTTCAAGAGCTTAAAGAAAAGTGACTTGCCAGTAGCTTTGGTTCTCTTAGCCCTCCTCTTCCACATCCTGCAAATGAAAGAGGTGCACTCCGAGTGTGCTCAGGAGCCAGGGCAGCAGAGGCCCTGTTCTGAGTCATGGGCAGACACGAGGCCTCCCCTGGCCAGTCAGAACTCCCTGAGTGCTAAGCCCTGTCAGCCAAGGCAGAAAGGGACTCAAAATACCTCAGTACTGAGAGCCTTCAGCCTAAGAAAGGTGTAAGGAAGAGGATAAACATGCTGGAAGTGCAGCCAGCAAGTGAAGCAAAAGGTGTTGCTTTCCTTTGCCAGAAATGAACCATTCTCCACTTTCCAAAATAATTCCCTCGTCACAAGCTGTAGCTGATGGAGGCAGGTTGGCCTTTCCCAACATCTGCAATCCTTACGGAGCCATTGATTCAGTCTGATCCAGACAGAATGCAAACATATCAGTTTGGCAGATAACCTCACTTCCTCCTCTCCACATGAAAGCAACAGAGAATAACAACATCCTCACAAATACACCTGGCTGCATGAATCAGCTGAGCCTCATGGGCACAGAACACATTTCCATGGAACTGCAGGCTAACATTTTAAAAAAGCAAAATTAAACTCATCGCATACTCAAAAATAAAATTACCCTGGTAAACAGCCAGGTATTTCCCTACCTTGTGGCAACATTTTCACAAAACACTTTGGCAAAAAGATACCGGGCAATATCAATGAAGGATACAGCCCTAAAAGAGGGCCCTGATGGCAAAAAGCCTTTACCAAGTCTGTGACATTAACACACCCAAGGTGACAGAGATCAAAGCTATATGCTCTTTGTCTCACAGAAAAATTCAAAGAATCTGAAATTCATCCAAGGACTGACCACCTTTATCCTGATCCAGCCTTGAGAAGGCAGCCACTGGAGTTTGAGAAAAAGCAGATTCTTGACAGCTGTGATGTCTGGAGTTAAGTGAGATCACAGGTAACACTCCCAAGAGATTCCCCAGGGGAGTACTCAGTCATGAGGTAAGGTTGTCAGTGTCAGCAGTGCTAATAACCTCTGAGTGTAAAGAAACTTCTCCCCATGCAAACTCTTTGTCACCAACTCGATTCATCTCCTTGATTCATCGATGCCCCAGTCCTGGCTGCACCTCCACAAGTGCCATCATCACCCAGTCAGGGACAAACCATGTGCCAGGAGGATGCCCGGGCACACGGCTCACAATTCCCTCCCATGAGCGTGTCTTTTGGATGAGATGGGGACAGTTTCAGAAGGAGGAAACTTCTCAGCCAAGGAGTTAAATCCAGCACTACAAAAATAAAGGGTCTCCTTCAGAAAGATTCACTAAAATCAGTGAACATTGCAGCTCCTTCTGGGGAAGCCACAGTCCAGGACTCAGCAGGAACAAGAGAAAAGTACAGTGCACACAACATTTTCATCTCAACACTAAAACACAGCTGGAAAATGTGCTCATTCCTGGCAGCCACATCCCAATCCTAGACTTTGAGCAGATTAAGCACATCTGAAGGCAGCTTCTGCCCTTCTACTGATCTGACCTAAAAACAAGGAGAGCATCCTTGGAAAGAGCAGACCGAGGAGCCTGCCAAGGGAATTCCATCTTTTTTAATCAAAATTTGGAACCTCATATCCTGAAGTTTTCACTGGGAAACCTGGAAGCTCACCTTGGCTCAGAAAGGACCGTGATTGTGGACTTGATCTCCTAGGAGTACTGCATCTACACCTACCATGGCCAGACCATTAGAAAACTAAGAGACAGGCAGGCACTACCAGGACCCATTAACACCTAAAAAATTCACTAAAGCTCCATGTGAAAGATCCACAGTGTCACCAGGAGCAGAGTTACTACAGCCAGCAGCAGCCAGGGAACATGGATGCAGAGAGGCCCATTTACAGTTGTTCTTGGCATCACATTCCTAGATGACCTGGACAAGACACAGCTACAAACAGCTAGGTCTGACTTCACTAGGTCTGTGCAAATACCTCATCAAACTGTCAGCATCTCCTAAAGCACCCAGCTGGAGAAGCACCTGTCCTTAAAGACAGACAGTCCTGAGGGAGAACAAATCTGAAGCAAAGTATTCCAAACTTAGCACTCCTCTTAAACCAAGTACCAGGCTCCAAGAAACACATATAACACACACACACACACACACACACACACATATATATATATATATATATATATAAAATCTGCTGCTAGCTCACGGAAGTGATACACAACACCCCAGTTCTGAGCCACGACTGCAGGTACCAGAACAGCTCATGCACAGTAGCTCAGTCACCTCCACCTGGAGCACTTTCAGGGGGAATCAACCTTTTGAGGTAGAGGGGAAAAAGAAGAGGAAAGAGGACAAAACCAAAGTGTCTAAGTGCAGATAAGTCAAACACCAAGGACTGTGCAGTTCTGCAGCAAGGGACAAAGGAATGCATCACCATCAAAGCTGTACAACACAGACCTCATATGTAAAGGCACATTTATTTTCACACCTTTTTCAGTAAAAAAAAAAAAATCTAGTTAATTTATGGCAGTGACCCTGACCTCTTGGAACTGAAAGACTAGTAATGACATACAAAAACAAACCCCTCGTGTTTGCAAGATTTTAATGGTGCAACAGTTTGATTTCACAGATTAATTTGGAGTGCTAGTCCCCATTGCTCCCAGCTGGCATGAATGCAAACCAAATTTCCTTTTCTCCTCTGTGACATAGTTGTGACAAGTCCTGTACAGTCTGCTGTCAGTCACACTGCTTCACCCAACCCCCTCTGTTTACCCCTCACATGAATTTCTAACCAACCATGTCTAAGTCTTCCTTACCCACTTCTATCTACCCATGCTACTTCCATTCCTTCAGCTCTCACACTTACCATTATTCTCTTTTCATTTCTGTGATTTTTCATTGACCACTGTACTCTCAGTATTTATCATTTCACCTCTGCTACAGGATTTCTCAAGAGACATTGCAGTGGAAATCTTTAAAATAGTTTGAGATCTTTAAGAGGATTTATTTTTTCTTTATTAAAATACTTCAAGCATTTTATTTCACCACTAAAGCCATCTAAAGCTCTTAAAAGTAACTATTTATCCTTATTAGCTAAAAGCAAAGTACTATTTGATACACTGCTCAAGTGTGAAATGATTTGTGTTGGCTTTTTTAGAAAAAATAGAATTGCAAAGACTTTTGGCTCCCTATCTTGAAAACATACTTTTACAGCAATTTGTTTCTGACTAGAAAAGCATTTTCTACTTCAATTCTTTAGGATAAATTTTCCATTAAAAAAAATACAATAAAAACAACCCACAGGAAATATTTCACCTTTCAAAGGGTCTGCTTCTCAAGCCGCTATTAAATTGATTTTCACAGAAAATAAAAGCAAGACCTGGCCACTAAAGGACTGTTAAAGTGATGAAATAATAACTGGCATTAAGCTTTAACAAAATAACACTCATTTCCAAGCCTGAACACAAGCTACAATTTTCCTTTTCTACTTTTCAGAAGACAGCACTGCAAGTTTTACCAACACAAGTTTACTTTTGATTTATTATTAACAGCTATATATTACCAGCACCTCACCACACAGACAATGCAATTTACAGGGGTTTTCTTCCCCTTGGCACCGTGCCCATCACTCACCCGTAACGGCATCATAAAACTCTTCTTCACTGTTCATCCTTCAGTGTGAAATCTCTGTGCAGCCAGTGCAGCTCCCTCTAATGCATCGTTGAACTTGATTTAGAGATTAAGTATCTGTGTGCTGTCAGGGTCTTCTTTTGCAAATACCCAGCTGCTTTAGATGATCTATTTGACAAGACAAGGAAACAGAATTAGCAGAATTCCATATTTCTCCTGTGTACAAACACTCACACTTGACAAACACTAATTTTCCTGTTTCTTCCCACGGCAAAAGATGGATTTTTGCATTCAAGAGTAAACAGCTTTCTTTGATACCACAGTAATTTTGGAGACAACTACTACCTGCCACGAGAACAGCTGATTTACTCTGCCACGCTTCTCTCTGTATAAATACTTCATATACTTCATTGTAAAATCTATCTTATTTACAGCAAATTAAATTTCAGGCAAGTACAGCTAGAAGGGACAGAGAACTGACAGAAGATAAAACCAAAAATTCTCCTTAGCAAAAGGATAAGCCTTGCTGCATTCTTAACCAAGAAAGCTGAGAACAACAAAGAACCTTGGTATCTCCAAGTCTGACCACTGCACGAAAACGTTGCTGAAAATGTTGTTGGCTCTACATCGTGCAGTCAATATGTAGTGACCCTGAGAGAAGTTCTGTCAGGCTACTGCTGTGCACTCTTGAAGAGACAAATGGAGATTTTTCTCTCTAGACAGAATGTAAAGAACCAAAGAACTTCTCCTCAGTAGAATCACGCACTCTGCAAATACCTCACAGATTTATGTGGCATTCCAGCTCTACTTTATGGATGGACTAAATTAGATTTTTTCCAGATGGTTGGCAATGGTGTAACGCAAATATTTTTACCTCACCCAATTTTAGTTTAAGGAGAAGAATGAGAAAATTTTGTTTTCACTCTTACAATTATTCACCAGGTTCCAACAAGGAGCCAAGCACAAAGCAATAAATGACAGCAAGGCAATGCTATCGATATCTCCTCCAAAACAACCTCAATCTGTCAGTCTCAATTTTTTCTGATCCTGAAGATTCCACTGCTTTTGTGGCAGTAGTTTCTCCAGAGTAATTATAACTTGCACAATTCCATTCCAATTAAGAGAAACAAAGCCCAAAGTGCACTCTGCTCCTAGGAGAAGAGCTGACCATGTTTGCAGCCAATTCCTTCTTTTTCTCTGCAAGAAACCAGACTTGTGTTTCAAGTCTTTTTCCCCTCACTGCCCACAACAAAAGCTGTTTGAATCTCTCCCATACATACAGTTCTTCTAACTGTCCATTCAGAGGAAGGAGCTAAACCAGCCCATTATGGGACACATCTAAGTTAATGAATTTTGTGTTTGCTTTGAAGTATTTTATGTCTTTCAAGGATAGGTATTTCAGTTTGTCACTTCTCCCTTAGGAACCTCCCATTTCCTTGCTCCTATAGGATCTTATATCAACCTCTGCACCAGCAGTATCATATTTACAAGTCCTCACCCTCCAAGTATCTTTGAAGATGCGAGACATTTATGCTTTCAATTGTCTGCAAGCATTGCATTCTTCTAGCTAAACAGCTGCCAATATTTCCAGAAGGAAACTTTTATATGTACAAGACACAGCCCTCTCATGATCAGGACTACAACTACATTATTTTCTCCATGTTTTCTTGCATCTTCCCTTTTTCTATTTAGTCTCGTATAGAAGGCACTAAGAAATAAAAATTATGACTTACAAAACTGTCAAATATCATTAAGAGCTTTAGAATAAATAAGGTCATACAGATGAATGCCAGTTTCTTCTCTCCCCTCTCCTGCACAATAATAATTGCATTACAAAAGGCCTTGTGAAGTGGAACCTCATCCCACAGTGTGCAGTTTCACTGCAGAGACAACGAAGCTTTCCTATAAAAACACTCACCAAGTACAAATGAAGTGACCAGAATCAGAGACAAATGAAGAATTATGTTATGCTCTCTACTGTCTACCTCACACCACACCTGAAGCTCACTGCTATTTGAAAGTTCAATCATATGCCTGTAAGTAATATACAAAATATTCATTTAAATCACTTTAAAAATTACAGTCACAAATTCTCCTAAGGTGTTAGGAGCATTATAAAAAGGAAAAAAAATAATGTATTTTGCTGAGTTACACTAGGAATAACTTCCCACTTGTATCACTTCTTTTACATTCAGTTCTTTTATACAGCAGAAATTAACATGAATTTGCATGTAGCTGAACACACAGTGCTAACAGCATTCAGCTGTCACGAGCAAAAAAGCTGGGATTAAATCCCCTTCTCTTACTAAGAGCAGCAGCAAAAGTTACTTTCAACTAGGCTGAAATACCAGAAGACAAAAACATCTTGGTGGCTTCATATTCAGTATCTGTAATCTGCATTTCCTCCTCCATTCCCTGCTGTCCCCAGAAGAATTCACCTGCACACCAGCAAGCGTGGTTAGCAGCTTTTATCAAAACTGCCACTGAAAGAAGGGTGCAGCACTCCTGTGTCACACAGACCTTCAAGAGCTCAGGACCAGCTGCTGCCCTGGAAATCCTTCCATAAAGCATATAAACATGCTGTCATGGTCTCACCTTTCAGTCCTGCCCTGTAGAAGAAACAAAAAGTCTGTTTGGACATTCCTGCCTTCCAGAACATCCCTCACAGGAGAGGGAACAAACAGAAAAAGCTGTTCCTAAACACAGGTGCCAAGAGGAGCTGAGGACAAACTCTCTTGTCCCAGTGAGCCCCCAGGTATCAAATCATTCCCAGCACGCACAGAGCCAGGCAGGGCTCTGAGCAAGGAAGAACAGGCAGCACATCTGCCCGTCAGCTGGTTGTAAAAATGTCACTCAAAGTGACATTAGAGCTGAGCCTGTCCCAGGTGATCTGCCTGCCAGTAACACACTCTGCTTCCCAAAGCTCTGGCCGGGTCACAGCGTCCCCTACAAGGTCACAGTGCCCAGCAGTAGAAGGCACACGAACTTTCTTCCAGAAATACACCACTCCCAGACTCTGCACAATTCCTATTTTAAACCATTTCCTCCCACTTGATCTTATTTTTAAAACCAGGACAACAAAAGCGCAAGACTTTGCGAATCACTTTATAAACTGCCTGATTTGCTCCACGCATTCTGTGACGTGTGAGCATCTCTGAGAGGAGATGCACATTCCACCTTCAGGGCTGCTCTCCAAAACCAGCAGTGTGGGAATCCACATTGCTTTATCTTGGTAAATTAGTAATCCCTCAAATTTGTCACTTCGTAGGCTTGTTCCCTCTCAAATTTCATTTTGCAGGGGAACAGCAACAAAAACAACCGGTTTATTTCAACCACGATCCTGGATCCTAGGAACTTATACACCAACCAAAGAGCCCCAAAAACCTGTACCTTTGTAAGAGTTTAAACCTGTAACTGCCCTAAATTAATTCGACTAGTTCCTCCATCCCAACTGGTTCTTCCAGGTTAATCCTCAACAAAGACCCAGCTGGATAACCAAAAGTTACTCCTCCTTAAAGAAACATTTACATTTCTATAGAAAGACCAGCATTTACAATGAGTGGCTCACTGGGCTGGAATGTGGCTCAGCAAGCTGGCTGGGGACAGCTGCAGTGCCTTTTTTCCTTCAGACCTCAAGCTGAAATTTCTCATCGTGCAGCAATTCTGGATAGCTTTGTTGACATCACCCTGCTAAATTAAAAATCCTATTTTTTCTTTGCTTTGAAAGCACACGTTTCTAGCTCTATATAGCATATAAAACGCTTAGTCCTATTCATTACACGGATATTGAATCTACTTGTGAAATCCAGGAGCATTTAAGTAAAATCAAGTACAGAATCAATAAGTAGACATTAAATAAATCACTGAGGTTCATCAGCAGGTGAGCAGGTAGGGTGTTAGGAGTTCAATACCCTGGAATTAAGAGTGCCACCAAAGAATTCATGAACTAGCACATTCAGCAGCTTTTTTCACATGCCTAACAAGGTTTTGTTTGGCATGCACTTCCACAGCAAATTTTTTAATCATTTGGTTTTTTAATGTAAAAAGAGAAAAATTGCAAGCAATTAAGTAAAAAGAAGGGAAAAAAAGTCACTTGGGATCCTCCTCATGAAAAACATTTTCATTGCTTTGATATGACAACGACAAGGGGACTGTGGATTTGCAAACTGACAGAGGGCAGGTTTATATTATATATTAGAATGAAATTCCTCTCTCTGATGGTGGTGAGGCCCTGGCACAGGCGCCCAGAGCAGCTGTGCCTGCCCCTGGATCCCTGGAAGGGTCCAAGGCCAGGATGGATGGGGCTTGGAGCAGCCTGGGACAGTGGGAAGGGTCCCTGCCCATGGCAGGAGATGGAATGAGATGAGCTTTAAGGGCCCTTCCAACCCAACCCATTCTGTGTTTCTGTGACATCCTGGGCTCAGGATGTACCTCCTGTCCAGAAAGAGATTCCCAAAGAGCCAAGAGAAGATCAAACATCCACATTCTTCATAATAGCACCAAGAATAAATGGGGGAAAAAAGAACACAAAATCTCCCAGTCTACAACATAACTGGTGGAGTAAGAGCCAACCCCATCATCTCTTGAGTTGCCAGCTGAAATAAAACATAACTGTAGTACTTCAAGGGATAGAAATAAATAACTTGAACTAGAAGATAAATATTCATGTGTGTTTAATTCATACACATCTCCTGAAAACATCAAACTGCAGTGTTTCATCTCTGAATGAAAGCTTCAGCAAGGATGAATCTTAATTGACTCATGAAATTAGGTTACCAGCAACACTGGATCTAAAACATCTACAAAAATTAGCCAAGAAGCAAATTTAATTGGCAATTTAGATTAGATAGACTGTTACGCACTTAAAATTCCCTCAGCCAGAGAACAGCCACACAGACGTCAGAATCCAGGAGAGGATTTTCTTTACCAAGTGAGATTTGTTTCTTACTCCAAAGTTTGAATGTAATACCATCTGCCAGATGTCTTGGGCAAGATAAAGCTGCCTCTGCAACCACAGCAAGAGAAGGGCAACTTCCTTTTCCAATCTGTTAAATAAAGTGCAGAGAGGCTGAGTGGAGAGGATCAGCTGAACACTCAGCCCACTGTCACTTTTCCATTTCTTTGGAGACTGCAGCTGTCCCTAGCACAGGCTTTTATGTCGTTGGGAGTTATTAAATGGCCTGGGGACAGTTCAGTGTCAGCACTTGAAACAATGATGACAACAAACCGAATATCTGAAAGGTCAGCTCTGAGCAAACGAGCTGAGCAATTTATGGCAGGCAGAACCATTTCTGTTCTCTCAGAAATGCCAATCCTTGGTGATGCTTCACAGGAATTAAGACACAACTGAAACACTTCATGTCTGGCTTTCAAAGAAGTAAAGGCCACAAAAAAGTAAATGCCTTGTTTCTGCATCAGAACTAATGACAGTAATTGTCCCACACACAAATCAGTACCCCAGGCCAAAGCTCCAGTGCTGCTACCAGAAGCACTATTTATTTAACATAAAAATTGTAAAGATGTATCTGGATGGAAAATATCATCCCAGATTAGTGCCCAGTTAGCTATGGAATCAATGGCTATTCCCCACTTTCACTTCAGCCAAAAATGCTGTTCTACAGCCAAAGATACTGGCTGGCAGAACTTCCTTCAAATCTAACAAAAAAAACCCAAGGAAACCTGATTCCAGCAGGTCGATATTTTTTGATGCAAAACACTTCATTGAAATTCATGCAGAATTCTGTAAATGTTCTCCTTTCTTAACACTACCTCAGTATCTGAGACGTTTTTCCACCTGAGAGCATCTGGTACAACATTTTTCAGACTCTGTAACCTTCCCTTGGAAACTATTTCATGGCCCATGACTGTAAAAAATGACAAAATTCTGTTCTGCACACCTCCCCACGCATGATGCATAATGCTAGGTTTGAAGAGGAATGATAAATCAACTCATTTCCAGCCACACTTAAAAAAAAAAAATCCTCAATACTGTATTGTAAAACTAGTTATTTCTTAGTTGTCTCATGGGGTTCTGTTTTATCTTACTTCTAAGAGAGAAGGTGGGAAGTAATCAATAACTCCAAGCACAGTGGCTTTGGACACAGCAGATACATAATTAATCATTTAGGATCACTTCTCTGAAGATAAAATTAAAGATGCTTAGGGTGTTTCTCATCATAATGCAACCTCCCCTGCAAATTGATCACTGAAGCTTATGAGCACAAAGACAGTTACAGCACAGAACATCACTGGAGAAAACCCTTAGAAGGGCAAAAATAGTTACATGTTTAAGCTCATAGATCTTCCTGCTCAAAGGCAGCTTTGTCTCTGTGGACTTTCTCTCCAGCAGGTTTACTTTTACTCTGCACAAGGTATTTTGCAAATAATTTTCACAGAGACTCCTGGGCAATTACGGTAGCAATTACACAGCAAATAAAGCAGGACGACAGTGACTAACCCACTGCAAAGCCCTACAGTATAAAGAACCATATTTTTATGCCTACCACCAGCTCCTGACACACACAGATTCCACAGCATGAGCTCCTGCATACAGCTAACAGATTATTTGTGAGGGGGGTTTTGAGATGATACCACAAATCTGCAAAAGCTTTAGGAAGTCAGAGTTTATGCCATGATTGAATTCCCTTTAAAGCTGCATTGACAGTAAATACTTACTGGATTCCAGCATAAGGTTGTTACTCCATTTGCTGTGGTCAAAACATTAAAAAAATAAAACAAAATTAACTCTGACTCATTGAGACAAGGACAAATATCTCCATGTAGAGCCCAGTTTTAATAACAAATCCACCCAGCTGTCTGCTCAGTAACATTAATCTACCTGGGTAACAAAAGGTATGCAGCACTTTGTTCAAAACAAAACAAGAGCATGCACACGAAGTTATTTACACCTCTGAGGATGGGTAGCATTTTTGTTCCACTACTAAACAACCACTCAACAGTTTCACTGTGCTAGTGCAAAACCTAGAAAGAACCAATGCAGGGGGCAGTTCTGCTCTCCTGAAAGTTCTCCTTTCAGCCAGCACATGCTGCTGAAGGGCCCCTTGTGAACAGGCTGCTGAGAGAATCTCTCTGCAGCCTTAACACACACAAGTTTCATCACTGGGAGCTACTGAAGGGATTCTCCTCCTCACCTGATTGCCCTGACACCTCGTAGGGAGCAGAGGAGTTGGTCAGGGAGTTAGTGAGCTGAACGATAGAGATGTGAACCACAGGCACCTCAGAATTCATAGGTTTTACCACCTTGGACCTCCTCCACCGCCTGGAACTATCACTGGAATCAAAACAGCGAGATCCACCAACAGATTCTTTTGGGACTCCTAAAACAACTCTACTCAGAAGTGTCAATATAACACTAGTAAAAATATAATGAAGTTATTTATCCAGACGTGAAAACACATTTCTTGCCAAACAGCCTAAATGTGCAAACTTTGCAATACCCCAGAGGTTCACAGCACCCCCAGAGCCTTTTTCTCACCCAAAGCTGAGCAGAGCAAAGGAACTGGCCTGGAGCAGGAGCACCACAGACCCATCTGCTCTAACACCAAGCACAGCCAGCGCGTGGCCAACGGAGCAAAGACAGCCCAAGTTTGGGACTACAAAACCAAGAGGGCCAAGACTAAAAGGTCCAGCTCAGTCTCTGCAGCTGCAGAGACAATTCACCTTTTGTGCACCCTCCTCCCAGCAGATGGACAAACAAGCCCAGGAAGACAACACTCTGCAGCCTCTGCATTTTCTGAATGGAGAGCTGCTGCAATCTACTACAAACCTGTCTCATTAAATTATGTGCATAATAAAATATACTGAATTCATCTAACTGATCTGTCTAGACCAGCAAATGAATTTCCAATTGTAACTGTATTTAAGGAAAGAAAAAAAAAAAAAAATCAAGTTTAAGTAAGCTTAGCCTATTCTTGTAGCTTATTGATCCTGAAAATGAAGACATTATCTTTGTGCACTGTATTAACAATACATTTTTAAAGAGTATAACTGAAAGTTATGGTAAGCCACATTTGACACATTCTAATTGCCTGCTGCTCTCCCACAACTTGCTTTTCCAAGCCTTTAAGGATACAAAGTAAATAATTGCATCACCATACATTTGTCTGCACAGCAATTACTAAGATGCAAGGATTGAGATAATGAATTCTTGAATTCCAGGTTCTCTGGTGGTCTAGTCCAATAACTAAAAAAACCCATTAAAGATCTGCTATAAAGCATTAACCTCTTTTTTTTTTTTTTCAACAGGAAAAACATCAAAGTCCCCTATCTCCAAAGTGGCAGACAAAGAATGACCAACTGGTTCCTTGCTATCACTTTCCAATTTATTCAGCTTGAAGACTTTCAGCAATTAAAAAAAAAACCAAACTATTCTTCAGCCATGCGATCAGCTACATATTCCTTGCACGCCTCATTTTGTGCATTTCTTCCAAGAATTGTAAGGACCAAACCTTTTAGTTACTTCACAAAGAAGAGACTGAACACAAAGCATTTTACAACATCATGCCAGTGTCAAATACAGGCATTTCTTGTATCTCCACGAGGCGGGTGACAAAACTGATGCTGAGTGAAGGACTAGAGAAAAATGGCACTTTGTAAACAGAAGGCCTAGATACGAACAGCATGATGTAACACTGCACTTGTTCAAGGACAAGCTACTTCAAATACCAAAGCTAATAAATTATCTGCTTAAAAATTCAGCGTACTTCCAGGCTAATCTTGCTTTCAAACACCAGCAAGAAAAAAAAATAAAAATCATCTGACTGGCACTACAAACAGTGATTTAAAAATATAGCCTTATCAAAGCAAAAAAAGCCTGATTGGGATGCTTTCCAGCCAACACTAAGATAACAGAAAGCAAAGCTTTCCACCTTTGTTCTAGGCCAGCATATGTGAAGTTCACACAGTAGAATTCACAAGAAGAAAGACTGAAAGAAATACCAGTTTCAGTCACAAGACCTACCACCAACGTGTCATGGAAAGCAGTAACAGTATTAAAAGTGACTTTAAGAAACCATCCAAGAGTGGAAACGATCTTCTGAGATCAGTTACCAAAAAATGTCAGTGAACAAATAACTAATAACCACACTGCTTTTCAATATGCATCACCTGAGACCTTTATCCCATCTAGTCTTTAACTACACACAGGGTTTGCTGTCTGATCACCGTTTTCTATCTCAAACTCTTGCCTTCTGTTTCTAAGACTATTTTGGCACGGCTGAAGAGCCAGTTCTGGAGGGAAAATGCTGTTTTTGTTTTTTTTTTCTTGGACAGCAAACATCTCAGCGTTTCCTTTTGAGCACTTCCTGAAGTTTTAAATTCATCATGAGGTGCTGTTGGTTCAGGAAAGCAACAATAAGGATCACTCCTGATTCTATCCCAGACTGCCCTCAGCTTTCTGTCATGGGGTCAAACGTGTATGGCTTGACAACTATTTCAAGAAAAAGCTGTGTTTACTGCAACTGGAAACCCAAGGGGTTACTTAGGGGGAAAAATCAGTGCTCAGAATTTCTTGCTTCCATGCCAGTTTAGCCAGTTCTCCTACTCCCATCCCACGGAACAGCGCTTCATGTTTGGAAGCGACCCAAGTCACTGCTTCCAGAAATTGCCATGAGGTTTTACAAGTCCCTGAGCACGCTGGTGTAAAGTCTGTCAGGATGGTAACACCAGTGGCTGCCCCCAGATGGTTAACAGGGATTCACAGACCTTCAGAAGGTTAAGTTGGAATGATCAAATTTTATTTTCTCTTGCAAGCAAAGCTTTGGAAAAGGGAACCCTATGGGAAGAGCGCTGCAGATCAACACTGCAGATCCACCGAACGAAAGTTTCCTTTTTACTTTTCCTGGAATCTCAGATGAAGGCTAAATTAGCTGAGAAAACTCATAATAGATGGAAGAAGTATCTGCTTGTACTCACATGCTTTGGCAGATACTTCTGAGAGGAAACACAAGGTTATGGCACACGTAAAAGCCGGGAGGTGATTTTGAACCTACATTTGAAATTCTGGCCTGCAAGTGCTGCACAGTAACAAACCGCTTCCAAAAGGAGTCCTGAATCCAAACATACAGACAGCACAATCATGACCAATAACCAAACTAAATAAATGGCATCTTATACCTTTATTACCATGCAGAAGTTCTGGTGGCATGTTATTTAAAAAAAAGCCTTTTTTCCTGCTATTTTCCCCATCTTGCTTGTCTCCTTCTCTGTAAGAGAAACATCGAGTAGGTAACTGAAAAACAAAATTTAAAAAAAAAAACCCAAATAAACCCCAACTGCTCGCTGCTTCAGCTGTGACCTAAAAGGCCCCTGGAGTCTCCTGCACTGTGCTGAAAGCGAGCCCAGCACATTCCCCTGGGGAGCCGCGTGTCGCAGGCTGCTCTGCTGAGCTGCCCGGCTGCAAAAGCGATGGGGAAAGCACCACAAACACCGGGAGAAGGAGGGAAAAGCAGAGCCAGCCCCGCGCTGGGGCTGAGGGAGCCGCACTGACCCGGGCACGGCAGCGCCCTTCAGCCCGCGGGCCCACAGCCGCGGCGGGGACGGGGCAGCGCTCGGCCCCACCGGAGAGCACCGGGAGAGCCCCGGGAGAGAGAACCCGGGAGAGAGAACCCGGCACCGGGAGAGAGAACCCGGCACCGGGACAGAGAGAGAACCCGGCAGCGGGA